>CM070820.1:41958732-42408732 GCA_036326025.1 Chrosomus eos | reverse complement strand
TCAAGTTTTTGTTTGTTTGGTTTGACTGTGAAAAGAACTAGAGGTTCAGTTCACCTCTTGTGAGGATTTGGATATTGATATTGTTCTGAAACAATCGGAGGCATCCTTTAGCTCGTTCCTCAAATGGAAGCTGGTGTTCTTATAGCCTCAGTTCTCACCAACAACAACAAAACAAAAAACAGTATAACATGTACTCTTTAGGTAGCCTGGGTTTCCCCATGCTGCCTTGCGTGCAGCGCGATTTTATTCACACTGCTAGGCAGCCTGGATTCCATGGATCAGATTTTCGCCTCAGCGAGGGGACCAATCACAAAACGGGGAGGGAGCATCATGACGATGACGACGTCTATGTGACACACCGAAGCAGTTTGTTTATATATGGATCCAACATGGCAGTAGACGTGAAGTTACCTTTCAATGCAGGCTTAGACTCCGCTTCCGGTGTGAGTGCGCTGTGCGCGTTTGGCTGCCGCTTCGCATCGGGACTGTTTGTCTGTTTTTGGTCTTGTCCTCTTATTTAAAAAGTGTTTTTTTACACTTATAAAAATGGACTTCAATTGCAAATGGATTTCTGTCATTCCCACTGGTGCGCGGAGGTGGTGTGTGTTCCGCTCTGCTGCCTACTTGTTGTGGTGCTTCATCCGGCCTAACTTATCTGATTCCACCGTCTACCTGACCGTGTTCGTAGTGTGGTTGCTGCGGACAAAGTGTCTCTGTCGGGAGGATTTCTTAGCGTGTCTGCCGTCGCCGTCGGGTGTTCTCGTTTGCTGTTTGGAGTCCTGGAGTTAGAACTTATTCGGGCTGTGTGTCATTCGAGATGCAGTTCGACACGGATTGCTTGTCGTTGTACCCACCTCATGAGGGACTAACGTTACTCTACCTACTCCACGTTCTGTTTGGACTGTTTATCGTCTGTGTGGTTTTATATATATATATATATATATATATATATATATATATATATATATATATATATATATATATATATATATATAGTTGTTTCTTGTATTTTATTCTGTTTTTTATGGTCCTGCTTTGAGCTCAGGAAAAGAAAAGTGCTATAAAATTTTAACTTATTATTATTATTATTATTATTATTATTATATTGTTCTAAGTAGTTTATTAACGCCATCTTGTAAATCTCTGACCCATCATCTTCTTCCTTGTCTAATAGAGAGCCTAAGTCCCTCTCCTCCGCTTCCGGCTCATGGGACCTTTTTTCGGGAAAAAATATGTATGGTAGTCAATGGCGAGAGACAACTTATCGTTTTATTCCATCTGACCTGTGCCCTGAATTACACATATGATGTTTGTCAATTTAAAAGATAATTATGAAAGTCAAGAAAGTCACAGTTTGTCAACAGAAGAGTAACATTTAGTTTTATGTGAAAATCGCTTAATGAACTACATTTCTCGTCTCGCACTATGTATGTCACCAAGCTCGCATGTGTGCAGTCTGGTACAAAACACACACCCATGATGGCGTAACGTTATGATTACAACGTTAGACTATAGAAAAAAAGAGAGAGAAAAGGTATGACGTCACATGCGCGCCTTTTGGGTTTGTAGTCTTTGTAATTACGTATTTTCACAGTCTTATACCTCAACAGTTTACATAAAACTGCGACTTTCTTGACTTTAAAATTTATCTTTTAAATTGACAAACATCATATGTGTAATTCAGGGCACAATTCAAACGGGATCCAAATATTTGTTGTCTCTCGCCATTGACTACCATACAATATTTTTCCAAAATAAGGTCCAATAGTGGTCGACCAGAAGGGGAGGGACTTGGGCTCTCTATTTCTGTCGCTCTACATACGTCATCTGGTAAAATTGAAACGATTGGCTATGAGCTACGTAGCCGCATTTGATAGACATTCGTAGCACCCAATAAACGGCTCTGGGCATTCGTAAACCATGCCTCAAATACGAGAAAATTAACATGTGGTTCCCAGACCCACGTCTCAATGAGACAAGGTCTGACATTAGCCAGGCTACTCTTTAGGATGTTTGGGATGTAAACAATCGTCAGTGAAACAATACGAGTGCCTCAAAATGCCCACTCATGCTGACTTGCATAAACAAAATGCTGTTTTAGTACAGTAAAATGCAGTTAATGAGTTGAAGAAATGCAAAGTAGTACAGTTAGAATGATGCAGGAAAGATTAATGAGCATACTCTGGTGTATCACTTAAAAAGTTGTTGTAGTACAAAATTATTTGACAAGAGGTAATTGATTACAAGAGTCTGGCATCAGGTTCGGAATATAGCTTTTATCTCTGAATGCAAATTGCGTGATTATGATTAATGGGCTCTGGCTGTGAGAGTTTTGACTTTTGCTTATTCTGCATCTGGGGGAAAGCATGAAGTTGATGCTGCATTTGGAAACAGAGTGGCATAGAAAAACACAACACTGCCCTTGTGTCATTCAGCCATTGGCGAGATTGCTGTTAAATTCTGCTTTTTAGACAGTATAGGGTACAACAAAGGCAGATTTAATAAAAATGCCATCAGCATGACCGGAAAGGTTTAAAAGCTGAATAAATAAGTGAAATCCACTTTCAATGGGAAGAAAAGCCATGATGAAAGGTTATTTCACGAGATTAGAATGGAGTTGAGAAGGGCTATCATTTCTAAACAAGCCAATTCCCTATGTTAGGCCAGCAGATCACCAGAACTTTTCCATAGGAGACAGCAAATGTGAGGTGAAATCATAAAATGAAAGAATAGATGAAAGTTTAGAGTCACATTTTTAACTTCAAATAAAGGAAAAATGATATCTGTGAAGCAAAACCCTGAAGACAGTTCAGAGAGATTCTGATGTTCACTCAAAGCTGTTATTCTAACTGAGGAAATATGACCTTATAAAGCTGGAGGGAGGGACACTTTATCCGTGTCATCAATCAAACTCAGAAAACAATTTAATGCCTGTCAATAGAGAATGTTGTATTGCGTTCGGCACAGACGCCTCCAGAAGACATGACTAGTCAAGCACACGACTGACGCTTTCTCCAAATAACCTTTTTAAGATCAAAACTTTTTTTTTTTTTTTGCTGTCACCCAGATACATTTAATATTTTGTTAAGAGTGAGTTTTTAATTTATCTTTCTAATCCTAATCCAAAGAAGATCCTAATAACATATGAACGTTACATTTTTATTTAAAATTAATATTATTAATTTGTCACAATTTATTAGGTCCACATTTTCACTATTAACTAAGACTTTTACCTCAACAAACTCCTAATAATTGCTTATTAATAATTAGTAAGGTAGTTGTTAAGTTTAGGTATTGGGTAGGAATTGGGTAGGATTGAGTGATATAGAATATGGTCATTAACATATGTGCTCTATAAGTAGCCTACTAATAAACAGCCAATATCCTAGTAAATGCATGATAATAAGCAACTAGTTAATATTGAGAATTGGACCCTAAACTAAAGTGTTACCATTAAATTGTAATTAAAAAATAATAGTCATTTTAATTAAATTAACCAATTATTTTCTCTCCAAATTCCTTTAATATGTTTCTCTGATCTATTCAAATCCCGGCAGATATTTTGTATCACAAAGTAGACATGCACTTTCCATACATTTCATTTTTAATCAGATTTTTTTTATCAAATTTTCTTTGGATTCATTTTCAATAAAATGATCATCCAAAACTGGTATGAGTGTGTACACGTATATAAATGCATTTCATTTAATAATGCGTATCTAAAGTCCCCAAAGAGTTAATTTACACTAAGTTTTCTTATAAGTTTCAACCTGATATTTTAGTGCTAACAGAGATTGTGCAGTACTGCCACCTAAATTATATTTCTATGCATAATTGCTTTTCCAATAAGAAAAGACTGCAGGACACTAACTTGTTTGACAAATGGTTTTCAGAAGATATTCAGGTTTTTGTTGAAGTCATTTTGTAATAGAAGAGAGCCCAAAACTTTTCTCTCTATATTGATGTATTCTAAGAACAAATGTGCCTTGATCTTTAGAGACGAGGGCTTCTTGAAATTAATCGAGAGGAATGAATTTGCAGAGCTTTCCATGGCAAAAAAGCCTTACCATCAAAGGTTCTCTTATGAATGCAAACTGGCTCTATTGAGGACAGAGGGATTGTACTGCTATTCTCTGCACTATTGGCCTTGTTAAAGAGAATACGAATCATTTCAGCTTGTTACTCCTGTGAATGTAGTTCTTTCTTTCTTTCTTTCTTTCTTTCTTTCTTTCTTTCTTTCTTTCTTTCTTTCTTTCTTTCTTTCTTTCTTTCTTTTTCTTTCTTTTCAATTTATCACCAACATTGCACTCTCCATTTTAAATACAGCAGTTTTTTTCCAAAAAATGTAACCCAATTTTCGGCTAACTCATTTGCTCATATTCAACTAAAGCTATTTCTGGTAATCCAGTAGACTGTGACTGATTTTATTGCGTATTCTCTGTGAGTGCTTGACTATTTCTTGCCATATTAGCAAAAAATGAATTTGCACACATTATAGCCTGAAGTCCTTCTTGTGTTGAACCTCTTTTTATATTGATGATAATCTTCTTCTCCAAGAAGCCTGGAAATGGTGATTAAATGTTGATTTTCCATCAGTGGAGCGGTGGATGAAATTTTACATCCCCGTATCCCTGAAATCAGCTGAGGATTGATAAAAACAAGCCATCTGAATGCAATATCTTCAATGTTTTATGGGTGATAGGGTCTGCTTTCTGTGTATTAAATTTACTATTAAGGCAAACTAAGAATTTGCAATTGTGCTTTAAGCCACATCTTTGCAATGAAGCTCTCTACTATTTCAACATGTTTATGGGTAGTGTAGTAGTTCTTCACTTCCTGGTGGAGAATGCGTTTAAGTCCATGTGTGCTTCTCAATACTCAAATTGATGATTCCTCGTTTCCTCGCTGCTACGTCCTCAAGACCGTGACCAGGAAACCAATGGCCATCTTGAAGGAAATCTCTATTCTCTAATTGCACCGCGAGGCGAAGAGGAATGAGGAGCGAGGAAGCTTCCTGAAGAGTCATGAGTGAGGATACGCAGGTATCCTTCTCAAGCTACTGTGGAGCTAAGATGCGGAGAAAGGAAGTGAGGGAAGAAAATGAGGATGCACAAATAAGAAATAACAAATAAGTTTAACATACTTCAAAATGGAGGAGGGGATTCCGCCAAGGGGAAGTGCCTGGGAATTTCACGAGTGTCTAAATGTCTAATCTCTATTCTTTCACACAAACAGATACTTTTTTGTCAGTAAGTAAGGCAAACTGTAAGGCCAGTTTGCCTGTTATAGAGTAAATCAACAACAAATAAATTTGCTTAAACAAAGAAAAAACTGACAACCGGTATCGGAATGGCCAATTAGCTTGTGAAAATATCAGAATCGTTCATGAAAAATCATGATCTTTGCATCACTAATAATAAGCACTGCGATATTGACAAAAAAAAAAAAACGATTTGTCAATTTTAGTTCATGGTGACTTCAAATTACTGCTGTTACTGTACTGAAAATGTATTCTAGTGAGGTCACAAAGATTCTTGAAAACGATGCTTTTCTTCCCCTTTGCAGTATCCGCTCCGATACTTTGCATTCATTCATATTTTTTGACTTCCTCTCTGTCAATAATACATTACATTTATCCAGTCTTTATTAAAGCCAAATTGTCCTCTTCAATTTCATACTTTTGTTTATGAGTCTATCATTGTGTGAGTGGTAGGTAATTTCAGACTCCATCACAAAACACACTTCATTCCGCCACTGATGTCAGGGAAGATGGAGCACTCTGCAGTGTATCATCGCAGGGCTGGACGCTGCCCAATAAGAGGACGCCAACTCTGACAATTCAATTAAATCATCCAGCGGACATACCGTGGCCAGCTGACCTGCTTGTCCGCACTGAAGCTGCAACAAAATGATGGTGTCATTTGCCTGAGTGTTAGAGAGTTAAAATCCATTTAGGCAGCTCGAGCAGCTATTCATCAGACTAACTAGAACGGTACTAATAGAAGGCAGTGAGCTGAGAAGAAATCCATATGTACAATGAAATAAGACGTATTGTATGATGTACTCATTTAATTTTATTTGAAAGAATGGAGTGTTCTTTTTGGACCCGCATTTTTCCGTGGCACTTGAGCGTGTGCAGTACAGCTTTATTGTGAAATGAAGTAATTTTCTGTTAATTGTCCTAGGCAGAGAGGGACTTGCCTCAAGTGCTACCAGTGTATTTCTGACTTCATTAGCAAATTGTTCTTCTGTTGCTGGAGGCAGAATGACGATGCCTCTGCTTTTTTTTTGTATGCTACCATGCTCAGGTGCACTCACCATTGTAAAAGTCGTGTGTTGAAATTCCACGCTTAGTTTTGCAACAACAAATAGTTTCAGATACATTTTTAAATAGCTATGTTTGTTATTATGGGCCGTTCATCAAATTCTAATTATAATTAATGTGTGATTGCCCTTTTAATATTGTGATTGTGTTCTTGTATGTGTACAAATGTTTTTGCACAAAATTGTAAGACTTTCAGTTTTTTTGTGGCGATTTCTCTGTGACTCGTTCTGCAGGTTACATATTCACCAGTAGGTGGCAGCATGTGGTTGCCTTAGTGAGTCACTGAATCATTCCTTCAAATGATTTGTTCAAAACCCTGATTCTTTTAGGAAATAAGTAACTCGCTTCATGAGTGAGTCACTGCAGTGAGCTCTGAGGAGTTGGATGTGCTCAATATCAATGCAGAGAGGTTGAGGATTCACCACCTCACTCTCCTGCCTACAAGTAGCTTATGGAGGTTATAACTCATGCCATGGCTAAATTTAACATAATTTGGCTGGCCAAGAGGCAGTATGTCTGTCCTAAGAGCAAACTGGACAAACCCAGACTGGTTTCCTGCCAATAAAATCTCAACCTCCACGTCGCTGCCTACCATTTTTTTCCGATCTCCATACTGAGGTGTTGAGATTGTGGAAGAAACCCTCTTCAACCCGGCATTACAGTCCCAAAGTAATGGATTATTCTAATTTAAGGGGACTGAAAGAGCAGTTATGGGGTACCAGCTATCTGTCTCCTAATACAGCATCGTCCCTAGTGGCCCCGACAGAACAATACAGGCTTATACGGCAGCAGGTCAGGCCGGTGCATGTCTGTATAATTTTACATCAACTCTTCATAAATGAGTTGAATAATTATCACAAGGAGAGTTGACTATTGTTTCCTTTTACTCTTTGTCAAAAGTACTAAAAACGGCATGATTGCAAAGACATCAAAAACCCCAAACAACATTGTATTGAAAATATAAAGGCAACTTAGACATTTGTAAGGCACACACAAACATAACATAAATCTGTTGACTCTGTATAAAACTCGAACAAAATAGTCCATATAGAGAAAGTTCAAGAGTAGTAAGTCCATGCAAGCAAAATAAAAATAACAAAGACAATACTCAACAGTCCTGTCTCAGTCCTTTTCTGCTTTGGGGTAGGTAGGAAATTTAAAGTCCTGATGAAAAAAACAATGTCCCCAAAAAGAGGAAAAAAGTATAAATCCACTGGTTCAAGGGCCCACAAAAAACAGGTTATCCTCCAGCTGGAAAAAAGTCCCCAGACTATATTCCACCACGTATATCCCAGACCAGAGCGTGCACATATGAAACGGCTCCAATGTCTAATACACCATGTCTCTATTCCCAGATATCATTTTGGGTAATTTACTCTGAGCTAGGATAGACAAAACCATGCCACCTCACCAAACACACACTTTTCAAAATGGCAACGCCTTTCCCCTTATCCCTAGGCTCATCATAATAAGAGTCCTTAGAGTCCAACAAAAGTCCCCCTAATTCCCCCTCAAACAAAAAAGCATAGGAAATGCTTAAAATCAACATACATGCAGATAAAAAAATAAACTATAAACATTTTGGCATGGCACATTTCATATACAGTATATATTTTTTAACTGTAAGTGAGCATCGTGCAGGGCTTTACTGTGGCAGTGTCACAATGTCACTGTTGCAGGCGTATCAGGCTTAACCTGACTCCGCCAGATGGATTTGCTCCGCATATCCGTCTCTGGAAACCTTCCGTTGAAGTAGTTTTGGTAAGGGGCGAAAATACTGGTTAGCTGATTGGCCTATGTTGGTGATAGACGGGCCAAATCAACCAATCAGATCAACGAAGCATATGAGAGCGACGACGAAAACACAACCACAAGCAGGCTACTCTTGCTGCTGCAGGTAAAGGCTCGTTAGCTCTGTAATTCCGTAATAACTCTGTAATTCCGATAAAACTTGCTCGATAGCCACACTGATGCTAGTTTCATCCGCTGAAGCCGCCATGTTCTTAAGACTGAACTGTCACGCTTCTCGTTGCGTCACACCTCAACCCACCGCCTCACTCCTAAAGCAACGCTGATTGGACGTTCGTTTGGTGAACTGCTCCCAAATTTTCTTTAACGGAAAGTATCCAGACTGATCTGCGAGTGAAACCTTGAAAGCTCGCGAGATCAGGATGGTCTCACGAGGCTATATCAGGCTGACCTGCTTCAAGATCTAGATGAAGGTGAGGGGATGGATCCGGACGCAGTTTGTGAATTGCGCTGGGCCACAGATTTGTCTCTCTGGGCCGCCAAGGAGTAGGGCTGGGTATCATTCAAAATCTTTCGATCCGGTGCCAATTTCGATACCTCAGTTTCGATACCGTTCCTAACGATACTTTTTTCGATACCAATTTTATGAAATCCATTTAAACAAGATTACATAACACATTACCTCAATTACTTTTTTTTTCAGTTTGACTCATGCTCCTTAGCCAGTGCACAAAGGAACAAAAAAAGGTTTTATAAAGAGCTCATGCTCACCAAAGCTGATTTTTTTTAAATAAAAAATACAGTAAAACTTGTAATATTGTGAAATAGTATTACAATTTAAAATCTTATTTGAATATATTTCAAAATGAAATTTATTGAAATTAAATGAATTCAAAGCTGAATTTTCAAAATCAAAACTTCAGTGTCACATGACCCTTCAGAAATATGAAAACAGTTTGCTGCTTAACATTTTGGAAAATATGATACATTTTTTCATGATACTTTGATGAATAAAAAATTCAAAAGAACATAATTTATTTAAAAACGAAATATCTTGTAACATTACACATGTTTTAATGTCACCTTTGATAACTTTAATGCATCCTTGCTGAAAAGAAATTCTGACTAACCAACACATTTTGGACGGCGGTCAGTATACATTCAGCAGGTTATTATTTATTGCAATATAAACACTGTCAGAGTGGTCAACAAGGTTCTCTTTATTACAAACGAGGACACTTTTGTTATCGTACACTGCAAGGTCTTCATCATTTGTCGTGACGGGTACCGGGTCTTTGCAATTATTTTACCGCATAGGCCTACTGCATCGCGCGCTGTTGGCATCGAGCCTGGAGAAATGTACCTACACTTTTCATCGACTTTTCCACATCTTTAGGTATTATGTGTGTGTGCTCGCGTTTCATAAATATGTGCGCGGAGAGTTTGTGTGTGTGTGTGCTCGCGTGACAGTGCTCGCGTGAGAGTTTGTGTCCACGCGCGTGTCTCATATGAGTATGTGCGCGGAGAGTTCTGCGCGTCTCGTGTGTGTGTAGAGTTTGCGTGTATGTGCATTTCATATGTATTTGTTTGAACACTGACGTTGATGAGTTAACTCCGTAGGTATCGAAATCTGGAACCGAACAACATGTCATTTTTCGATACTCGATAGTATCGAGGCAATTCGATATCAAATTTTTTCTTTAATTCAGTATCGAACTCGGTACCCAGCCCTACCAAGGAGACAGCCACAGCCATTGTCGTTCTATGGCAGCCCTGGTGGCTATACTGAGAGACATTTATGGCTCAATTTATCTGAATTAAAAGAAAAAGATTAATCCTTTTTTGTTGGATCCATCCATCTAAATCGATTGGTCAAAGATTTCAAGTTCATGATGTTGACATTGAAACAAATTGTGGTTCAAATCAGATCAGAGAACTGGTTTGTCACGATAGAACTCAAGAACGCATACTTCCATGTATCCATCCTTCCACAACAAATGAGAATGAGGTTTTCTTTCATGAGGTTTGTTTTCGGAAGCGAAGCTAGCCAAAATCTGATTCTTCTCTAGCTCTATCACCCCGCACTTTCACGAAATGTGTGGATACAGCTCTGGTCCACTGCAAGTCCAGGGCATTTACGTATTTAATTATATAGACGACTGGTTGATATTAGCTCAATCAGAGCAGATGGCAGTTCAGCATTGAGATGTCATCCTCGCCCATATGGAAATGTTGGGTTTGAGGCTGAAAGCAAAGAAGAGTGTTCTTTCTCCAGGACCACTTTTCTGGGCGTGGTGTAGGATTTGATGATGATGCAGGCACATCTTTCTTTTGCTCATGTTGTTTGCAATCCTCACAGCCGTAAACTCTTGACTGTTGGGTCTGATGGCAGCAGCGTCCAACGTGATACCTTTTGTTCTTTTGTACATGATACCTCTGCAGTCTGTGGCTCACGACCAAGGGGTTTTCCCTGAGCAGCAATCCATTCTGCATGATCAAGGTCACACATAGGTGTCTTCGTACCTTGGTGATGTAGAGCGAACCTTGATTCCTGTCCAGTGTCCCATGCTGGGAGCTCCTTGTCATCGCACGACACTTACAAAAACGCGTCTCTCATGGGCTGGGGAGTGATCATGTGTGGTCACTTAGCACAGAGTCTGTGGAGGGACCACCATCTTTCATGGCACATAAACGGCCTGGAGATGAAATCTTTTTTTCTAGGTCTGAAACACTTCCTCACAGACCTACGGGCTCATCTCACGCTTGTCCGCCCAGACAACACATTGTATATAAAACACCAGGAGGGTCTGTCGTCTTGCCCACTTTACAAACTGGTGCACCAGATCAGTATCTTGGCTTAGGGAAAGCTGCTCTCCCTGAGAGCAGTCTACATCCCTGGGCACCAAAACAGGGGATGGAGGCTCCACCCCAAGGTGGTGGAGCAGATATGGAGGGTTTACGGCCAGATGGAAGTGAACCTTTTTGCGTCTCAAGAAATGACACACTGTCCTCTCAAGAAATGACACACTGTCAGCTATGGTTTTCCTTCATGCATCCAGCTCCGCTTTGATTGCAGACAAGGCCAAGTTCTGGAGGGAGTTCATCGGGACAGGGTCTGTCTGTTGCTAGCAGTCCTTTTCTGGCCCGAGTTTGGTTCTTGGACCTTATGACCTTATGTCCCTCCTTCCTTGTGAGAATTTGATCATTAGGGGCCTACTGTCTCAGTTGGGGGGCTTAGTATTTCACCCCCACCTAGAGTTGTGAAAGCTGTAGGTTTGGCCTCTGAGGGTCTAATACCCTGAAGCGGAGAGTATTCACTCGCAGTGCGTGAATCGTCAGCTGGACTCAGCTAACTGCCTGGCTGGTACTGCTAGAGTTCCTGAACGAAAATTCTCCCCCTCTACTTTAAAGGTTTACGTGGGGGCCATTGCGGCTTACCACTAGTGTTGCTTTCGTCGACGAAAATTATGACTAAATATCATCGTCAACAAACCTTTATCACGTGACGAAAACGAGACGAGAAGCAACAGAAATGCTGGTCATGTGATGATGAATATAATTAAATGAATAATGCAATATTGTTGACAAATAAAAACAAGACTAAATGTGGTTTACAAAATAAAAACTATGCTAAAATGTCTCTTCATTTTCTTTGACCAAAACGAGACGAGACAAAATCTTGTAACGTTATTTTGTCTCGTTTAGTCATGTTATTATAATTATTTTGCAGTATTTCTGTTTCCCGTGTCTCACTTCAGGGGCTGCATCAGGTAGCACTGTGCAGACTCAGGCGACGTCACTTCCTCGAGCCCCACTCGCGGCAATATTTAGAAAATGCAGCTGTGGTGAGTTTGCGTAAATGACAACAAATAAAGTTAAGTCTGACACAGAGAAAGGGACCGATGGCCGGCCAGCCGGAGTTCGTCTTTGGGAGAAAAAGATGAAAAAACGATTGGAAAAACTTTCATTACATATTAGTGGAAAAGAAAACGGAATGTGTTGTTGAAAAAGATGGGGAGAAATGCGGCCACAAAATCATAGGAAAAAACACTACAAACCTTAAAATAAATATGTTGTAAATTCAAATCAGATCGTCTTCCGTGTCTGGAATGGAAGTATTCTTGAGTCTATAAGGTAACAATAATATAATAAGATAACCTTGTTTGAAATGGGTTTGGCTAAAAGAAAATTTTAGTTTCACCTATACTACTATACTATATTGACTGGGTTAAATAGAATTGCATTACTAAAAAGAGACTAAAATACAATTTTCATTTACTAAAACTAGACTATGTCATCAGTTTCGTCGACTAAAAACATAGACTAAAATAGTCATGGATAATTCTGACTAAAATTTTAATAAAACAATGTATTAAATATTTTATTTTATACTTTTTTTGTAGGTTAGATTAATAACCAAACTTAAAAAAATATATTTACAAATTTACTTGAACCTACTGAAATGAAGAAAAACCAAAATCTCCAAAACTGTTTGTTTTGATTACATTTCTCTAACATATTTCAAACATGCAATAAATTAAATCAGACAACAAAGTTATCATATATTGCTTCTTTAGCTTAAAACTGTATTTTAGTAAACAAACTCAATGGAAATTGGTTCTTTTAACTGGAAAGGTTGGACTTGTATTATTTCTACTGACATTTTGAACTGTATTACTGTCACGGAACGCCCACTCACGCCACCCTGTGGTTTCACTCGATCTCTCTCCCCTGAATACTAGCACTACATTTCCCAGCACTCCCTCCGTCATTATCACTCTTATCACCATCACCTGTGGATCATTACTATCCCCTTTATATGAACTGGTTCTTCCATTGCTCAGTGCGAAGTCTTGTTTTCACCCACGAACATTACCAAGCATTCTCTTTGTCGGACTGTGTTATCCTGTTACCTCGACCTCTGCCTGAACCTCGGACTCTGTGTACCTTTGCTGCCAGCCCCGACCTCTGCCTGTGTTAGACCTTGAGTTTGGATTACCCCTTTGACTTCTGCCTTACCTCGTTACTCTTTTGTGTTAAATAAAAGTCTTGCAAATGGATCACTCTGCCTCAGCCTCTGCATTACAGAAGACTTCGCCGCAAACAGATCCAGCAGACTTTCTCCACTTGGCCAACGAAGTTTCAGCACAAGCTACTGAGCTGGTCACTCATCGTCAACAACTGGTTAAACTGACTTCACTCACCCAAGAGCTCGTGAGGTCCGTGCACGCATTAACTCCACAGATTGCACCTGCTAATCCGGCGCCAGCAGCCGCAGCACCCGATCCTCCTCAGCCTGCCGTGAGTACCTCTTCCGGTCATCCCAGAATGTCACTACCAGAGAAATTTGACGGATCACCAGCCACCTGTAAAGGATTTTTATTGCAATGTGAGATCTATTTCAATCAGTCCCGAGAGCACCATACCGACCAGAGTCGAATCTATTTCATATGCTCACTTCTGACTGGAAAGGCGCTGGAATGGGCCACGGCGATGTGGACTGGAGGTCAGATTTCCTCTTTCACCTATGAAGTATTTAAAACTCATTTCAGGGAGGTGTTTGAACATCCCGCGGGAGGAGAGGATCCTGGGGAACTGCTCCTATCATTACGCCAGGCTCACTCATCTGCGTCGGATTACACACTCACTTTCAGAACACTCGCTGCACAAACGGGTTGGGATGAGAAACCACTGATACTCCTATACCGTAGAGGACTCAATTCGGATCTCCAGGGCGAACTGGCATGCCAGGATGATGGAAAAAGTCTCAATGAACTGATGGACCTCGCCATTCGATTAGACCATCTCATCCGGGCTCGGCGCTCATCTCACAGAGTTAATCAATTCACGTCTCCCTCTGTCAGCGCAGAATATGAACCTATGCAGATTGGTGTCACACACATCTCCATGGCTGAACGGGACAGGAGGAGACGCCTTAATTTATGCATGTATTGTGGTCAACCTGGTCATCTGAGAGCCGCGTGCCCTGTGAGACCTCCAATGAGACCCCACCCGATGCTTACACCTCCTGAGCCTATTGCGGTGAGTCCCAAAATTCCTTCCTTTAAGTCTCTCATCTTGAAAGTTTCATTGATTCTGAATGGAGAGACTGTTGAGATGAGAGCTTTAATTGACTCGGGTGCTTCAGGGAATTTAATGGATATTACGTTCGCACAAGCTCATTATTTGTCTCTTATTCCTTGTGAGTCTCGTGTGGCCATAACTGCGCTGGACGGGCCCCCCCTGGGGACAGGAGAGGAGCAGTACATTACGCAACCCCTCACTCTCAATATCGGACCACAGCACACAGAGGAGATCCAACTATTCACGATCAATTCACCTCATTACCCAGTGATTTTGGGATTTCCATGGCTAGAACATCACAATCCACTCATTTCCTGGCCTGAGAGGAGGATTTCTCAATGGTCTCAGTCCTGTCGGGAGAACTGCTTGCCTGCTGTCCAGGGTCCTGAAACGAGTCATGAACCTGTAATAGAATCGGATCTCCAAGGATTACCAGCGGTATACCATGATTTAGCGCTGGCGTTCAGTGAAAGTGAAGCCTCTCACTTACCTCCACATCGAACAGGAGACTGTGCCATCGAACTCTTACCTGGGGCTGTTCCACCGCGTGGGAGAGTATATCCGTTATCTCTGCCAGAGACCGAAGCTATGAGAAGTTACATCGAGGAACAACTCGCTAAGGGTTTCATCACTCGTTCCACCTCCCCAGCTTCAGCGGGATTCTTTTTGTTAAGAAGAAGGACGGTGGGCTTCGGCCGTGCATCGATTTCCGGGGTCTAAATGAAGTAACCATCAAGTATCGATATCCTCTGCCATTAGTGCCCGCTGCCTTGGAGATGCTTCGCACAGCTCGATACTTCACGAAACTAGATTTACGGAATGCCTACAACCTCGTCCGTATTCGAGAGGGTGACGAGTGGAAGACAGCTTTTTCCACAACTTCAGGTCACTATGAGTACCGGGTTATGCCGTTCGGACTGTCCAATAGTCCCTCCGTGTTCCAGGCATTCGTCAATGAGATCTTCAGAGACATGCTTAACCACACAGTTATAGTCTACATTGATGATATCCTGATTTATTCTGAGACTCTCGAGGCACACATCAGGGATGTTCGAGCTGTCCTTCAGCGCTTAATTGAAAACCAACTCTATGCCAAAATCCAGAAGTGCGAATTTCACCAGACCAGAATCGCTTTCCTGGGTTACATCATTAGTGCAGATGGGGTGTTCATGGATTACAGCAAGGTCCAAGCCGTGGTAAACTGGCCTCAACCCACATCTATTAAGGAATTACAGCGCTTTCTGGGATTTGCAAATTTCTACCGCAGATTTATCCGTGGTTTCAGTGTCATTGTGGCCCCTCTCACATCCCTTCTCCAGGGGGGAGGGAGACAATTCCGGTGGTCCCCTGAGTGCACTACGGCCTTTGAGCTGCTTAAAGCGAGTTTCACCACAGCGCCCATTTTGCATCACCCTGATCCGGAAAGAGAGTTTATCGTTGAAGTGGATGCTTCAAACACAGGAATGGGTGCCATTTTATCTCAACGTCACGGAAGTCCGGCCAAGATGTTTCCGTGTGCATTCTTTTCCCGCAAACTCAATTCGGCAGAGCGTAACTATGATGTGGGTGACCGCGAACTTCTGGCTATGAAGGCAGCGTTTGAGGAGTGGAGACACTGGCTTGAGGGCGCGAACCAACCGTTCATTGTACTGACTGATCATAAAAATCTGGAGTACATCCGTTCCGCCAAGCGTCTTAATGCCCGTCAGGCGCGTTGGTCTCTGTTCTTCTCCAGATTCAATTTTACAATCACTTACAGACCGGGATCCCAGAACGGGAAGGCAGATGCTTTGTCTCGTCAGTACGACAGTCCAAATGAACCCTCCAGACCAGAATCTATCCTACCATCCTCGATCATTGTTGCTCCTGTACAGTGGGATATAATCACTGAAATCGCTGCTGCCCAACAGGAATACCCTGCTCCGCCGGAATGCCCCGCAGACCACCACTTTGTTCCTCCCGGTCTCCGTCACCGCGTCTTACAATGGGTTCACTGCACCCCCAGCGCAGGACATCCGGGAATCACGGCGACTCATCAGCTCGTCTCCAACAAATTCTGGTGGCCATCTCTACAATCTGACATCGTAACTTTCATCCACCAATGTACCACATGTAACACTGTTAAGTCCTCTCATCTTAAGCCAGCCGGTCTTCTACAACCTTTACCCGTTCCTCAACGCCCCTGGTCACATGTTGCAGTGGATTTTGTGACTGATCTACCACCTTCTCAGGGTTTCACCACCATACTGTCCGTAGTGGACCGGTTTTCGAAATCCTGCCGTTTCATTCCCCTGGCGGGGCTGCCCACTGCTCTACAAACTGCTGAAGCTCTCCTGGATCAGGTGTTCCGCCTCTTCGGTCTTCCTGAGGATATTGTCTCGGACCACGGACCTCAGTTCACTTCTCACGTCTGGAAGGAACTGTTCTCTAAGTTGCACATTAATGTGAGTCTCACTTCAGGCTATCACCCTCAGTCCAATGGACAGGTAGAGAGACTTAATCAGGATCTCCTTCGTTTTCTTCGTACCTATTGTCACCAGAATCAGCATGACTGGAGCCGCTTCTTGGTCTGGGCAGAGTATGCGCAGAATTCCTTGGTAAAACCTGCTACTGGTGTAACCCCGTTCCAATGTGTTCTAGGATTTCAACCTCCGTTATTCCCATGGGCGGGAGAACCTTCCAATCTCCCCACAGTGGACTCGTGGTTACGTCGAAGTGAAGCTACCTGGGACTCTGCTCATGTTCACCTACAGCGGGCTGTTCGGCACTACCAGCGGCACGCAGATCAAAGGAGACGTGCCGGGCCTCGATACAGACCTGGCCAATGGGTGTGGCTTTCCGCCCGAGACCTCCGCTTAAAGCTCCCCAGCAAGAAACTTTCCCCCCGCTTCGTTGGTCCCTTCAAGATCCTTCGTCAGATTACTCCTGTCTCGTTCCGTTTGGACCTTCCTACTCATTATCGCATCTCACCTACTTTTCATGTCTCTCTTTTTAGACCCGCCATGGCCCCCAGGAGAGAGGAGGTCCAGGAGGAGATCGCTCCCGTACAGGCACCCCCAATTGAGGTCGGTGGAGCCGAGGCTTACCGGGTGCGAGAGGTTCTGGACTCCAGACGCCGCAGCGGGGTATTACAATATCTCTTCGACTGGGAGGGATACGGTCCAGAGGAGCGTTCTTGGGTCAGAACTCAAGATATTCTCGACCCTACGTTACTCACAACTTTCCATCGTGACCATCCTGATCGGCCTGCACCAAGACCCCGTGGTAGACCCCGTCGCGGATCTAACCCTCGCTTCCGGAGCCGCTCGCAGGGGGGGGGGCTCTGTCACGGAACGCCCACTCACGCCACCCTGTGGTTTCACTCGATCTCTCTCCCCTGAATACTAGCGCTACATTTCCCAGCACTCCCTCCGTCATTATCACTCTTATCACCATCACCTGTGGATCATTACTATCCCCTTTATATGAACTGGTTCTTCCATTGCTCAGTGCGAAGTCTTGTTTTCACCCACGAACATTACCAAGCATTCTCTTTGTCGGACTGTGTTATCCTGTTACCTCGACCTCTGCCTGAACCTCGGACTCTGTGTACCTTTGCTGCCCGCCCCGACCTCTGCCTGTGTTAGACCTTGAGTTTGGATTACCCCTTTGACTTCTGCCTTACCTCGTTACTCTTTTGTGTTAAATAAAAGTCTTGCAAATGGATCACTCTGCCTCAGCCTCTGCATTACAATTACAGTAATATTTTAATTTCATATGTTGAAGATATAGATTTAGGTAACAGTTAACTGCTCACATTTTAAGCATTTATTTCTGACTTTTAGACAAGACTTTCTGCCAATATGCATATCAAACACTGTCCTGAAAAAAAAAAAAAAATATATATATCTTCTGGAGAGGGTCCTCAAATGCACATTCAAATAAAGTATGGGAATCACATCCTCCAGGATCACATCAGAGAGCTCTTCTGTTTTTTCAGTCTTCTAAGAGGCAACCATTATAACTGTCACTTCTCATGATGCATAAAGGACTCTGAGCCGATTGGATGACCTTGGCAGAACTAATTTGCATAACCCTTAGCACCCCACCACCCCTGTCAGTGTGCCATTCTCAGTTAAGACATGAAAATGCAGCTTGCACTTTGGAAAAAAAAACGCACACACCCTTTTCCCCTCTCAGACACACAAACACTCCAAGATATAGACAAAGTTAGTCATTTGCTGGAGAGCTTCAGATATTATGTTATGACTTTGCAGAGTGCTCACTGATGCTGATCTTATGCGGCGAATTCATCCTTTATTGGTCTTTGATAGAAGCGACGTCGCAATGTAATTATTTGAGTATTGTGTATGTTGCTGCAGCTTCATGCAAGATCATTTAAGTGTTTGTGACTGCAGACAGAGAAGGGGGAAAGACAGACAATTGCACATTTGAAGTAAATATTTAGCATAATAACCTCATAATTAAATCAAAGGCTTTTCGAAAACAGAAAAATAGAATTTACAAAAAAAAAAAAAATTAAGTAAAGATCCTATATAACCTTTTTGATGTTCAAACAAAACCTACATCACTGCAAAGATCAATTTTAACTCATATAACTTATATGTTCTGATAGATTATTAGTTTGTGATATATTTCTAGCATCAGCTGATGAAAATCGATATTTCATATCTATCGGTTGTATGATTTCACAATAAATCTCACATTTACACAGGATTTTTGTGTGTAGGTATGATAGTCCTTCCTTTCGAGTAATTACGGTGCTTTTAATTACATTTTTCAATCTTGGTCCAAACAAATCCTTACATTCCTACAATAGAGATTTACATTTAAATCAACATTTTATCATGAGAGACTGGCAAATGTGCTTTAGCACAAAAGAAGATGCATTCTCTCAGGCTTTAAGCGAAAACGTTTCTGATGCTTTTCTGTCTTTGTTGCATCTGATATGTGGGCATGCAGTAAGGGTTTAGGAGATCTCACAAGCATGTTCTGTATCCTTAAATTCATTGTTTTAAGTGTGCATCTATTTACTATGAAATCTAAACTTGGATTTTCTGAGAGCTTAAATCATTTACATTGGGTACAGTATGAATTAAGCAAGTCAAACCAGCAGACCGATACCCAGATGAATTATACACTATCATAAAAAATGTATTCCTTGTGTGTGTTTTTTTGAAGATGTAGTTCATCTCCCAGCGGACGTTCAGCTGGTTTATGATCTCAAAATTCCACAAACCCTGTTAAAATTAGCATAAGAGACTAGCCTTACTGGGCTGGGAAACCATCTAAGACAGGCTGGTTGAAGCTAAAGGAATGTCCATAGTACCAGCTTTTGAATACAGTGAAACTATGAGCAATTTTGTATGATTTTAAAATTGTTCCAATGACAACTGCTGTGGCTCAATAGAAAATCAACAGCGACCATTTGAAAGCCTGAAGTAAAAAAACAAGACCTCGCAAAGATCACTTTGGAGAACGAGTGCTACAGCTTTATTAGAAAAATGAGGAGTGCAGAGACTCAGAATCATACGAGAGCACTTAAATGCGCCTCAAAGATGAGTCGAGCTGCAATTCAGCCAGAATCTCAGTCAGTGACCTTGACGTCTCAGCCAAAGACCGTCCCACATATCAAATAAAATAAAAACAGATGTGAGACCAGTGGCCTGCTGTGACCGGCAGGCAGGAGGAGCATCAGCCAATCAGAGGTTAGACGCACTGATATGGGCACACAAGTGTTTGTGTTATTGAGTGTTCTGCACATTTCTAAATCAAGGGCAGCAATAAGAGACACAATGGAATCCTGGGAATCATAGACATTCACTGAATCAACGCACAAGACAATTAGAAGATGGTTATATTTGAGGGGTTTTTTTTTCTTTCAGGTGTCAAATATAAAATAATAATATAAAATGACATTCACCCTCCATCCAGTGTACTAAAAAAAAATATTGCAAATGCAACTTTATTCTGAAATTAAAACTTTTCCTGTAAGAAAACTCCCACAACCCATCAACTTTTGAAGCAATCATAATTCAAAATGATTTTTTTCAACCTGGACAACATTTTACAGGAAGGTTGTATTCATCAAGCGTCACGTTAGTTCTGGCAGGTAATGTTAGTCAAGCTCGTATCAGCTGACTCTCAGCTGATCCACGACTAGGAATATGACGCTTATCACTGTGTACACTCACCTAGCCATCAGAGGATGGGTACATGGTGGCCATAAAGGGATGGACATGGTCAGAAACAATGCTCAGGTAGGCCGTGGCATTTAAACGATGTTCAATTGGCACTAAGGGGCCTAAAATGTGCCAAGAAAACATCCCCCACACCATTACACCACTACCACCAGCCTGCACAGTGGTAACAAGGCATGATGGATCCATGTTCTCATTCTGTTTTTCCCTTTTCACACCATTCTTTGTAAACCCTAGAAATGGTTGTGCGTGAAAATTCCAGTAACTGAGCAGATTAATACTCAGACGGCCCGTCTGGCACCAACAACCATGCCACGCTCAAAATTGCTTAAATCACCTTTCTTTCCCATTCTGACATTCAGTTTGGAGTTCAGGAGATTGTCTTGACCAGGACCACACCCCTAAATGCATTGAAGCAACTGTCATGTGATCCTTTAGGTGAGTGTATAAGCTCCTTCAGTATTATCGCGTTTCTCAGGAGGGAATTATCGGCAATCCAAACTGTATGCTAATTGTCACACATTTGACGATAGTGGTCCTGACAGGTGTGTGTGTGTGTGTGTGTGTGTGTGTGTGTGTGTGTGTGTGTGTGTGTGTGTGTGTGTGTGTGTGTGTGTGTGTGTGTGTGTGTGTGTGTGTGTGTGTGTGGTGTGTGTGTGTGTGTGTGTGTGTGTGTGTGTGTGTGTGTGTGTGTGTGAAAGTCACATTGAGGTGTCTACACATTGCACTAGACCAGATTTCGACAGGTACATGCAAGGGAGTGACCAGCCGCATCTGATCAAAGCAGTCCAGCTGACGTGTATGGTTTGTGAGAACAGGTTATTGACTGCATTGAAGACCACAAAATGTCTTGAAATGACTTCTGGCAGCTGCGTGGTGGAAATTCATGAATGCTCAATGCAAGTCAAGAAGTGGTATTCTCAATATTGTCAGATGTAGTCTCAATGTAGTCAGACCAGAAATGAATAAGTTACAAAAACCAGGTGCAACCCGGTAAAATTTGACCAGTGAGAGCAATTTTTTGTCTCATACCATGACTGTTAATCTGTACTTTAGAGGAAAAGATTAACAGATGTTAACTTTTAATTTATGCTCCCCTGATGTCATGAAACACAACTGCAAAAATTATGACTTTTTTCACACAACAGGCTTCCTGAACCACCCTCATACCAACCCCATTTGCAATTGACCAAACAACTGATAGCCACGCCCCAAATGCACAACAGCCATTAATAAGAGAAATTGAACAAAATTGACAAATGTTTATCTCACAAATCTCTTGTATATGAGATTCTCTATGTATTTTAATATATTCATGCAGTAAACAGCTTTAAAAATAAATGATTGCTGTTGCTACTTTATAATTGTCAAAGCTCTTTCAGGTGTATTTGCATACAAATACAGCCATGCAGGGTCTGGTTTTAATTGTGTCTTGGAGCGGCATGTTTCTCTCTCTCCTCTGGAGATCTCATTACGGTTTCTGCAAGCTGTTCAGCCTCAGCGGTTGTCGCATGCTCATCATTATAACACGGTTTTGCTCACTGATCTGAGAACGGTTGTGGTGGACCACCTACTGTGTCTAAAATTATGTTGAAAGTGCTCATTTGAGATCAGTGTTTAGAGGCACATCCACGCCTATATTGTTCATATTTATTCTTATTATATACACATCTAATGAGTGACAAATATGTACTTACCGCCAGTAACATTTACAAGAGATAACTTGATTCACTTCCTGTTTTGCCAGCAACACATTCTCTCTTGAGTTTTATTCCCACCGGTTCCTCAGACTTCTAAAGCCAGCCTTTACAAAATAATACTATGGCACTGAGGTGGTTTCAGATGGTAATACCACAAAAAAAAAAGCTTTGATATAGACAGTGGTACTGATTGATTGCCATATTCATGTACTGTTATTTATATTGACATTCAATGTACTTTAAAGAATATTGTAGGGTAATTCTGAGCAAATTTCAGAAATTTCCATGGAAGACTAACCTAATAGTGTTGAAAGCCAAAATATTAAATGTCATGGATGAATATTTATTATCAGATATAAAAAAAGTATATATATAATCTCTAAAGGCTTAAAATCGGTCAAATGTTTCTGATTGTGATGTCATTTCCTCTTTTGTCTTTCGGTATGAGACACAATCTTAGGCTCCAGCATCATGACCAAGAGGATGGAAAAATGTAAAATACAATAACGTAAAATAAAATAAAATGACATAAAAATTCTGAATAAAATAAAAAGCATTATGTATTGTGGTAAAAAAGGTAAGGACCACAGAAAAAAACATCAAAAAACATAAAAATGTTCCACTTTCACTTTCCTCAGTGAAAGTGTTCTTGCCATGGTGTCCTCGTGACCTGCTTCTCTACTTCTTCTCATTCCCATCCTGCCTTCCTCTTCAAAGCTCCCTATTACTCTGTCCCGCCATCCATCCTGAGTGTCAGAGGAAAGAATGGAACGGATAATGTGAGCCATACATCAGTTTGCACTCTCCTGTGTTGTGAGGGGAGCTGCCCTTGTCAAAGGCGTGAACCTGTAACTGTCCTCTTTGGGTAAATTGAAAGCTGTCTCTCTCCCTTTGTGTCCCCTGTGTTTAACAACTCTGGGAGTGAAAACATTAACATTTCACAACTTCTGCTTTTATCCTGCAAGGCCAGACTACAACACATTTATTTTGTTGCTCCCTTTAACATGAAAGAGATACTTTTATGGATACACTAGTTGTTTTAAGACATTTACAATCATTATATCTCTTCTGACAGAGTGAAGATAAAAGTATAGAGTGAAGACATTTATTGTGGTTTTAGACACAAGAAGACTTAAAGGGATAGTTCAACCATGAAAATCCCATCATCATTTACTCACCCTCAAGTTGTTCCAAACCTGTATGTAGATATTTTGAAGAATGTTGGTAACCGATAGTTGATGAGCCCCATTGACCTCCATAGTATGGAAAAATATACTATCGGAGTCAATGAGGTCCTTCAACTGTTTGGTTACCGACATTCTTCAAAATATCTTCTTTTGTGTTCAGTAGAAGAAAGAAATTAATACAGGTTTGGAAATACTTGGAGGTGAGTAAATGATGACAAAATTTCCATTTTTATTTGAACTATCCCTTTAATGTGAATATTTTAGTGGAGCAGCCAGGGTTTAAAGTCAACATCAAGGGAAAATTCACCCTATTGAAAATGTGTTTTACACAGTAGATCTTATTGTGAATGATCGTGTGTGTGTGTGTGTGTGTGTGTGTGTGTGTGTGTGTGTGTGTGTGTGTGTGTGTGTGTGTGTGTGTGTGTGTGTGTGTGTGTGTGTGTGTGTGTGTGTGTTTTAAATAAATAATTGTTCAAATATCATTTTTTTAATAAATAAAGATTATTGTTAAAGCTGCTATTGTAAATACTATAATATAATAAAGTAATTTATATATATATATATATTTCTGATTGTGCATCAATGTAGAAAAATGCTTGGAACCAGATGATGTCATTACTCCTACCAGCCAAACTCTTTTTACAAACTTGAAGGCATAACTAGAAGAGATATAAATAATGTCTTCTGTTTGGCTAAGTTTTTAATTAGCTAGGGGGAAAAAAGATGTGCTGGCCACCCAACACGTTGTTGTTTACAGAGCCTATGGCTGTCACAGAGACTAGTGTGAATTCCCAGGACACTTATTACAGTGATATCTGTCAGGTAGAAGGACATTTTATGCATGGTATTCAAATGCACCTATTAAACAACTTCTCAGAGTTTAATGTGCAGAAAAAAAGTAAGCCTTTTGTAGGCTAATTTCCCCAAACACTGCAAACACTGTGACTCCATGGAGATTTCAAAACATGCTGTGCTTGTTTGAGAGCTCCCACATGTAAACTTATGAATCATCCAATGGCATGAGTTTAGGGCGGAACTAAAAAATGTTTTTTTTTTTTTTTTTTTACATCACTGCAGAAAGGGAGACGAGTGGAAGGAGCAGTAATAGTGTTTTGAAAACCTTCTTGAAAACAATAATTTTTTGGTTATTCTCAGGGAATGTCAGTATCTCATCAGTTTTGTAAATCACCCCACAGCAATGTTTGGATTTGAACTTCAACATAACCGGAATAACCAAATTTCATTGCTATCCACCTTTTGCTCAGCAAACCATTTATGTTTACGTAGATTTCACATTCCACCACTTCAGACACGGCCCTGCGTCCGCCATCTTGGAACAGTCAGCGTGTCATCACTCACAATAATGCCACAACATTGCACAGCTTCTGGTTTTGAAACCACCGAGATTTCAATTCCCGAAGAAATGGGATAATCTTTCCCATTTCCCAAGGTGAGAATGTGTTGGCTTGTGTTTTTATAAGCATTTAAATAAAAAAAAATCCAGTAAAATTATTTTAGGAAATATTACAATTTGAAATAACTGTTTTTGATTTTAATATATTTTTAAACACAATTTATTCGTGTGATGTGAAAGCTATATTTTTCAGCAGCAATGATGATTTTATTATTATCAATGATGAAACGGTTGTGCTGTTTAATAATTTTGTGGAAACCGTGATTAGTTTTTTTTTTCCAGGTTACTTTGATGAATTGAAAAAGTTAAAAAGAACAGCATTTATTTAAAATATAATGCTTTTTTGTCATTTACTCTTTTTTAACACAAGCTGTTAATTATGAGACGTGGGACAAAAAAATCTATAACAGCAAAGAGTGTAAATAAAACTACCAATTACATTGTCTTTCAACATCTTGATCAATACTTAATGACTTGGATTATTCTCAATGGCTTGTAAATATAACAAAAACATCCTACTTATTCAATAAAATAGCACTTGTTCTATTTAACTACAAAAATGTGTTTTCCACACTACTGGCTCAGAATGCAAGACTCAGCAGGTCTACTGCATTATTTGGTCATCCTGAAGGAAGCAGATTGTGGAATGATTCATTGGTGCGTGCCCACTGTGCGTTTCCCCTATGACTTCATCGCTGAACTGCATCATGTGTAAAAAGCATGAGGAAAAACACAGACGCCCCAGCCTGGTTATATATTTCTCCTATTTGTTTCATTGCACCACATGCCTGCTATGGGCACATTTGCAGCGACAGCGTTTGTTGGGTCTCCAGTGTGGTTTTAAATAAGATCTTCTCCTTGTAGATGAGTGGAGGGAGAAGACGCTTGTTTATGAAACCATTCAAGCTGAACAGCTGAAGCCTGGCATAGCAGGTTTCTGCAATCTCTCTTAGTAAACACAAGGGTTGGCTATGTTTAGAAGTTTAGACATTCTGATTCTGCCTATAGACCCCTTATCAGCCGACGTCACAGTTACGTCACGGCCCTAGCTGGAGGCAAAACAAACGGAAAACTGCAGGCGGCTAATACAAACCAGCACAGATTCAACTACATAATAAGGAGCTTAAATTATTATTATTATTATTAAATGTCATCTTGATGTGTTGTTGGGTGCAAGAATCAATGAAAAATGAGTATGCTGTATCTAGAATTTTTATTTCTAGAAAATTTCACATCATTAACATTGCACGTAATGTCACTGTTTACATCGTCGTCTTCTCGGCGCTGGCTCGGCAGAACTGCGGATCGTACACACAAGTCTTGTACATGACCATTCAGCACATAGTTATAGGCATCTAAAGATTGATATGCCCTCAGTTTCTCTTTACGCTCAGTTTCTCTATCAGATAGGTGTAGAAGTCAGGCCACTCAACCGGAGGTAGCGTTAATCCTGTCAGATCGTCCATTGAGTGAGCGTGTACGGGTCAGCCGTAAAACGTTTTTTACGTCTGGTTCCGTCTGTTAAAATTAACTTTTGCAAATAAAAATCGCGGTCCTGGACACTGAGTGACCTTGCACATTAAGATAAAATCGGATTTTCTCCAGTCATTGTTAAAAAACAAGCTAACAAAACTTGCAAAATAACGTTAGGGAAGCGGCCAGAGGGATCGTTCTGCAGCCACCTAAGCTCCGCCCACAGAAAAACGTCACCATGTTTACCAACTGATAAGGGGTCTATTGATTCCGATTCTTTTCGATTCCCAGTTCTGATTCCAGTAAGGTAAAAACATTTAGCCAAGCCAAGCATTTATAACAAATTTATTCTGTGTCTTTTGGCAAAATGTTTTGTTGCCAATGACAAAAATCCGCAGCCTAAAAAGAAATCAGCAGCCCAAAGAACACTAACATTTTCCTATGGTTTTAACAAAAATACCACAACAAAAACAACTGGACTAACCGATATAAATTTCAAACATTATTAAAGACAAATAAACAGTAATAAAATAAGAACAAATAAACAAATTAGCAATAGCACAAATAAATACAACTGAACAAAGCTCAGGTACAGAAATTGTAATCAAATGTAAAATACCACTGCATAGTTTTAATTTTATAAATAAAATATAGATCAATCCTCATTAAAGTTACAAAAGTTATTCAGTCAAGATCAGATAGTGATTTTCTTTTGTTCTTTGATTAACATTAATGACAGAATGCAGCAGGTTTATTAGCCTGCTGTCACTTTAAGAGCTCATACAGGATCCAATATACTGTTAATAAAGTTGCCTTGACTTGCTATCAGAATTATCATAAATACTAGTTTCCTAGGTAAAAAAATGGACATGAACGCTCTCTCAAGTCAAAATTTGAATGCGATGAGCTCGTAATCACGAGTTCAGAAGTGGGAAGTAAGACATTTTCAATAGCACGTGAAGGCAGCATTAGGGGCCGTTCACAATAAAACATGTTTTCCATTCCAATGCTCTACTTTTCCATTGTTTTTCTATGTAAACACGTGCTAGACAGACGCGTATAACCATTGCGCTCACGTCTTGACGTCTTTTTATTTGTTACACGTATATGATTTCTGACATTAGGTATCTGATTCCAGAATTGGAACCGATTTTTTTCTGATTCCCAATCCTAGTAAACACTCTGGAAAACAAATAAAAAAATGCCTTGAGAACACACAGGTGGTCATATAAGAAGTGCTTACAGTTGGATGGCTTCTTTCTGCAGTCAGACATTGTGCTCTCTTTCAGGACTACAATAAATACTTGAGAGGAAAGTAATCGAGTGGCTTTCACTGCAGATGAGAGGAAAAAAATAGAGCATACATCAATGAAAAGCAGTAACATTTATTTTCAAGAGTTTTTGAGTTTGATTTAGAGGGAAAAAAGAAGCTGCGCACTGAGATTGATCGCTTTGAAAAGCGCTCAGCGCTCCGATTGTGTGTTGTGTCGTTTGTAATGATTAGACTGCACATCCTGTGGGGAAAGTGTGTGTTTAAATGCAAAGCTTTACTTTGGTTGTCTTTTCTGTGTCAACCAACTCGTTTCTCAGGCCTCTGGACATAGACAAATATGCCAAGCTATAGAGAATAACCTGAGGAGGCAGAAAAGTCAACAAAAAAATCTAAATTCACTTTTTTAGCACACATTTATGGTCTTACTTTGATCTAAAATGAACTAAAATCAAATCCTTGTATAGTTTTTGGTATTGACAACCACATGTACAGGTGTAAGTAATCTCAAATTTCCCGTTCACACAGCAACTTACAATAGCATCCTGAATGCTGTGAAGTCAAGCCTATATTCTCTTACCAATAACCGTAGCGACTGTGACCAAAGTAATATCAAAGATGGCGAGGTCCATAAAACTGAAAAGTCTTTCACTTTTAACACGACGAGAGCCAATATATGCAGCTTTTATATCTGGGCAGAGGGCGTAACACTCACCCCCCCATCCGGGTCACGGCACCAAATGTAACTGGTCCTACTCACTACTCGATCCACTCTGAGTGGGATTCGAACCGACGTTTCAGGCATGGGAGGCAGGCGCGGTAACGTCTCGGTTACTAATGTAACCCTCGTTCCCCGAAGGAGGGAACGGGAGACGTGACGTCGACGTGACGACGTTAGGGGATCACTTCAGGAGCCCTATCAACTTCGAGTATCTAAAGAACAAGCCAATGAACGTTGGCGTGCGTGAAACGCGTCACGCGCCCCACCCCGCAGCGCGGGTATAAACAGGAAGCGGACGCCGCACTCATTGTTTTTCGCTGAGGAGCCGAGATTGAGTCAGCCGTACAGCGATGGTCAGCAACTGTGGAAGCGGGACGTCACGTCTCCCGTTCCCTCCTTCGGGGAACGAGGGTTACATTAGTAACCGAGACGTTCCCCTTCAGTCGCTCACGTTCGACGTGACGACGTTAGGGGATCCCATGGAAGATGCCATCGGTTGCTGCCACATCCAGCGCCCTACGGAAGGCTCTCAGACCCCCAATTGGCTGGGGCGGAAGACCTGCGTAGAGGGAGTTCACTGTTGTTCCGTTAACCCACACAGTGGAACTCTTGGATAACACTGGGAAAGCGTACCTTTCCAGGGGAGAGGGACGCTGCGGAAGCCACATCCTGCCCGAAGGGAGGTAACATGTGGAGAATACACATATGGACTGGCCAGAAGGGCAGTGCAACATATGGAATGTCACTGGGTGGCTCCAGCCTGAGAAGGGGGAGGCTACACCAGACAGTGACGGCAGAGCGGACTCTGCCGAGGGAAAGACACGGGCTCACCGCAGGGAGCTGGTCGTGGAAGAATACTCATATGGGATCGCCGCAGGGATCACCACATATGGAACCCAGCCTAGCACAAGTTACACAAGCATACGAGCACTAGGCCTGGCGTCGGACGCTCCGCAACGTTCGACTGCCGAAGGGGTGCGGAGGAACTCACAGGGTTCGCCTGAGTGGGGAACTCGACTGGAGCAAAAAGCGCACGTATCCGCTCCATGTGGAGGGAGTGGCGCAGCAAGCCGACACAAGAGTGGAAACTTCGGTGTTACCGGCTGGTTGAAGCGAGCACACAGGAAGAAACCGGCTCAACACGTAGGCTATAAAACCTAGCGAACGTGTTAGGTGTCGCCCAGCCCGCAGCTCTACAGATATCTGTCAGCGAGGCGCCGTGTGCCAGCGCCCAAGAAGAAGCGACACCCCTAGTGGAGTGGGCTCTCAACCCGGGCGGGCAAGGCACGCCTTGGGCTTCGTAAGCCAAGGCGATGGCATCCACTATCCAGTGGGCCATCCTCTGCTTGGAGACAGCCTTTCCCTTCTGCTGGCCTCCGTAACAGACCAAGAGCTGATCTGAGGTCCTGAGGCTTTGCGTTCTGTCCACGTACAGACGCAGAGCGCGGACGGGACAGAGAAAAGCCAGGGCTGGGTCTGCCTCCTCCGAAGGCAGCGCTTGCAGGTTCACCACCTGGTCCCGGAAGGGAGTGGTAGGAACCTTGGGCACGTATCCGGGCCGGGTCTCAGGATCACGTGAGAGTTAGCCGGGCCGAATTCCAGGCACGATTCGTCGACCGAAAATGCATGCAGGTCCCCTACCCTCTTGATGGAGGCCAATGCAACCAGGAGTACTGTTTTACAGGACAGAATTTTTAACTCAGCTGACTGCAAAGGCTCAAAGGGTGGTCTCTGAAGTGCCCAAAGGACCAGAGACAAGTCCCAAGAGGGTATAGAGAGTGGGCGAGGAGGATTTAGTCTCCTTGCTCCCCTCAGGAACCTGACGATCAGGTCATGCTTTCCCAACGACTTACCTTCAACTGCATCGTGATGTGCGGCAACGGCGGCAACATACACTTTAAGGGTGGAGGGAGACAGCCTTCGCTCCAACCCATCCTGCAGGAAGGAAAGCACGGCTCTGACACCTAGAACCTCCGCGTCCCATCCAGGGACCAGACATGGAGTTTCCAGAGGTCCGGACGCGGGTGCCACAGGGTGCCCCGTCTCTGAGAGAGCAGGTCCTCTCTCAGAGGAATGGGCCAGGGAGGGGCTGTCGCGAGGAGCACTAGTTCGGGGAACCAGGTCCGTTGGGCCAATACGGTGCAACTAACACGACCTGCTCCTCGTCCTCCCTGACTTTGCACAAGGTCTGTGCAAGAAGGCTCACTGGAGGTAACGCATACTTGCGTAGGCCCGGGGGCCAGCTGTGTGCCAGAGCATCCGTGCCGAGGGTGCCCTCGGTCAGGGAATAGAACAACTGGCAGTGAGACGTGTCCGGGGCGGCAAACAGATCTACCTGTGCGGTCCCGAAGCGCCTGAAAATCAGCTGGACCACCTGGGGATGGAGTCGCCACTCTCCCGGTAGCACCTGCTGCCGTGAGAGCTCGTCGGCTGCACGGTTGAGCAGGCCAGGAATATAAATGGCATGAAGCGACCTCAGATGCTTCTGACTCCAAAGGAGGAGATGGCGGGCGAGTTGTGACATGCGGCGGGAGCGTAGACCACCCTGACGGTTGATGTACGCAACGGTCGCAGTGCTGTCCGTACGGACCAGTACATGCTTGCCTCGAAGCGGCGTTTTGAAGCGGCCCAATGCAAGACTATGCAAGTTAGAGTACTGCTAACAACTCGAGGCAGTTGATGTGCCAATGCAGTTGAGGCCCCGTCCACAGACCTGAAGCTGCATGCCCGTTGTACGTGGCCCCCCAGCCGGTGGCAGAGGCATCCGTGGTGACCACAGAGTGCCTGGACACTTGTTCTAGGGGAACACCTGCCCGCAGGAACGAAGGGTCTGACCACAAGCTGAGAGTTTGGCGACAGTGCGGAGTCACTTGGACCCGGCACGAGCCGCTCTGCCACGCCCATCTCGGGACTCGATCGTGGAGCCAGTGTTGGAGCGGCCTCATATGAAGCAATCCGAGCTGCGTTACCGCGGCTGCAGATGCCATATGCCCCAGGAGCCTCTGAAACAGTTTCAGTGGAGCCGCTGTTCTGCATCTGAGCGTGCTCACGCAGTTCAACACTGACTGGACGCGGGCCTCGGTGAGGCGCGCTGTCATGTTGATCGAGTCCAACTCCATACCGAGAAAAGAGATCCTCTGCCCGGGGTGAGTTTGCTCTTTTCCCAGTTGACCCGAAGCCCTAGGTGGCAGAGGTGACTGAGCACCATGTCCCTGTGTTCGCACAACTGCTCTCTCGACTGGGCGAGAATAAGCCAGTCGTCGAGGTAGTTGAGAATGCGAACACCACGCTCGCACATGGGAGCAATGGCCGCCTCCGCGACTTTCGTGAAGACACGGGCGACAGGGCCAGCCCGAAGGGTAAGACTTTGTACTGATATGCCCGTCCCTCGAACGCAAAGCGAAGAAACGGTCTGTGTCGAGGGAGAATCGAGACATGAAAGTACCGTCCTTCAGGTCGATCGCTGCAAACCAATCTTGGGGACGGATGCATTTGAAAATGCGTTTCTGCGTAAGCATCTTGAACGGCAGTTTGTGAAGGGACCGGTTCAAGATACGCAGGTCCAAGATTGGCCGTAACCCACCGCCTTTCTTGGGTACAATGAAGTACGGGCTGTAGAAGCCGGTCTTCATATCGGCTGGAGGGACCGGCTCGATCGCGATCCAGAGGTTTCAGAAATTGCTCTTTTATTGAATATGTGGGTACCACTGAAGGCAGTGGCGGAAAAGGAACAAAAGGAAACAGAAGATTCTCCACCCGGCCCTCCACCGGGGGAAGGAGCGGTGCCTTCACCGTCTCCTGGAGAGCAACTTGATCCACCTCTGGGTCGCCCGTCTCAGGGTCGTTTGCACCTGCGCTTACCACCTGGTTTGGCAGCGGCCTGGACGGGCGTGGCCGACTTCCTGCGGTTTGCTCCACGCTGAGGCCTGCTGAGGCTTAGCGGGAGCGGAGGACGCCGCAGGAGGACGGCCTCGGCGACGAGCGGACGGAGGGTCTGCGGCCGGCGGACGGGTGGGAGCAGCAGCGGTCCGCCGGGGCAGGATGTGTCGGATGGCCTCCGTCTGCTTCTGGGCGGCCGAGAACTGTTGGCGAAGCTCTCGACCGCATCGCCGAATAACCCAACCTGGGAGAGAGGGGCATCCAGGAACCGATATTTGTCGGTGTCCCTCATGTCCGCCAGGTTGAGCCAAAGGTGGCGCTCCTGGACCACCAAGGTGGACATCGCCTGACCGACTGAACGTGCGGTTTCCTTCGTCGCCTGGAGGGCGAGGTCAGTAGCCACACGGAGCTCCCGGAGGAGCTCTGGGTCAGAACCACCCTCGTTCATGTCCATGAGCGCCTGGGCCTGGTGGACCTGCAAGAGCGCCATGGCATGGAGGGCGGAAGCAGCCTGTTCACAGGCCTTATAAGCCTTCGCCGTAAGACCGGACGAAAACTTACAGGCCTTGGACGGGAGGCGCGGATTACCCCGCCAGGAGGAGGCGGACGCCGGACACAGTTGCATCGTGGCGGCCCGCTCCACCGGGGGGATATCCACATACCCCTTAGCTGTCCCGCCGTCGAGGGTGGCGAGGGGGGAGGAGCTACTAGAACGGGTTCGGGCACTATACGGTGCCTTCCACGTCCTAGAAAGCTCCTCAATGCACCTCCGGAAAGAAAGGTACCGGGGCGGCGCACTGAGAACCAGCACGGCCCGCCCCGAGAAACCAATCGTCCAACCGAGAAGGTTCGGGACGTGGTGGAGGATTCCACACAAGCCCGACCTTCTCGGCGGGCCGGGAAAGCATAGCCGCCCACTCTGGATCCGGCTCGGACAACGCTACACACCCAGAAGGGGGCAAACGCAGCCGAGTCGTCATCTCCAGAGGAGTGAAGCTCCCCTTCCGATGCTGCGATCGACATCTGATCGTCAGCTGGCGCCCCAAAGGAAACGACTGGCCGTTCCGGAGAAGGACCGAGTCGTTCGCAAAGGGGCGCGGATGGCAACAGCACATGAGAGGCGTGAGGGGCCCGCGGAGATTGTCTCGACGGGGAAGCCCTCACGGTAATCCTCAGATCACCCTGGTCATGCGCTGAAGTAGGCCTATTCTGCGGGGCAGAATAAGCACTAGATCGGGGCATAGGCGAGGGGACTGCACCTCCCGTGAGGTAAGCGAGTCTCGATCTAAGCGCTGCCATAGTCATATTCCCCGCAATGGGAACATGAACTATTCACAAAAGCTGCCTCAGCGTGCTGAATGCCCAAACACGAGAGGCAACTCTTGTGGCCATCTGCTGGCGCCAGGGAACGACCGCACCCAGAAACGCACAAGCGGAATGACATCCTGAAAAGGACGCAGGTCACGCTTGTGTTGCTCTTTTAGTGAAAATAACAAACAGAGGAAAGAAATAGAGACTCTTTTAGTGCTGAAGCACCCAGGGATAGCCGCGGTGTAATCGGTTACACTCTCAGATGAGGAACGCCCACGAGACCGACACACACACACACACAAACAGTGCCGTGAAAACGGCAGTTGTGGTTAGAAATGCTCGCGGCCACCACTGATCGCGCCGTCACACCAGCACTGCAACAGAGTTTTCTTCTCCCTCTAGTTCTCGTTAGATATAACGTGCAGCAGTCTGTAGAACTCAGAGTCAAACAAAGCTCGGCTCCGAAGCGAAAGACAATGAGTGCGGCGTCCGCTTCCTGTTTATACCCGCGCTGCGGGGCGGGGCGCGTGACGCGTTTCACGCACGCCAACGTTCATTGGCTTGTTCTTTAGATACTTGAAGTTGATAGGGCTCCCTGAAGTGATCCCCTAACGTCGTCACGTCGACGTCACGTCGAACGTGAGCGACTGAAGGGGAACAACGATGCTAAAGACCGAAGTTTACTCGCACAGCTCTTACTAGCTACCCTCAATTGCCTCAACTGACGGGAGCAGCTTTGGTAGAGAACAGTGACTGGATTTACAACCTTTAGATGACACACGGCTCATATCTCTGTTGCTGTAAGTTACCGAAAACCCATGACACATTGTAGACACCCATTTGTGCAGCGCATAGCATTTCTCGCACTGTTTGTGACAGACAACTAGTTCAGTTCACACAGTGCAGGTTTTCCGAGAATGCAGTTGTCACTCCCGTAAATAACCGTACTGTGTGTGTGAATATAACCATATTAAGGACTCAAATACAGGACTGATAACCATATTCTGCTGCTGTATGAATGTGGCCTTATTGCTTCCAAATGTGATGTCCCCTTTTACAATATGAAACAACAATGGCCATTTTACTGCACTGATTTTCACATAAAATACAACATTGTACAAAAGAAAAGAAAACTTGTTTTTATTGTTTTGATCTTCCTGGATTATCATGTTTTGAGTATTTTACAACTTGTTTCTACAATAAGACCTCTTAACATTATATTCATGGTTTAATTAATTTAAAAATCAAACATTTTGTACATGCTTAGGGAGGAACATTCCCTGGTCCTGATGGCATAAAGATGGAGAAAGGCACATGAGTTCTTGAGTGAACACATGGTTTTTGTTGTGCATTAGCAAATTAGTCTGTAAATAAATGAAAGAATATACTCAATAGATAAAATAGCTGAAACTATTGTGTCAGATTAAAGTCTATACTACTTTCATTTTCTTTCTTTTTTTTGTAGCACTTGGGAGTAAAGTATCAATGTGGATAATCAATTATCCAAAGCAATTCATAGCCTGAAGAAATAAGTGTTGATATGGCAATTGATAAGAAGTAAAACTCAAGACTTTTGTTTCCTCTCTCTTTGTTTATCCGCAACTCTTGGAATTTCACTATAAACAGCTCATCAGAATTATGCTGCAGTACGCAGGGAGTCTGAACATCGGACTTGCTATGAACAAGTCTTTCTCCCGTGATGACGGTCTTCTGATTTAGCTGCTCGTTCAACAGTAAATGTGTCCAAAGATAATATTCCACCTTTGGACGTCTATATTAAAAGCATTTTACCCTGAAAGAGAGTATCTTGCACGCGAGTTCATCTCCTCTGCTTCAACCCCAGACTTCAGGGTTTGTCTATGGCTGCTCTTCAGCTCAAGGAGGTTATTTTTCAGGTTGGATGGTCCTCAGTGTCTGGGGTGTTTTATCCAGTTCCGAATCATCCATTTCTGCCCTGAGCAGCGCTGGACGACCAGCCGCAGGCCAAAGTTCGCATCTTTTGACATTTCAACCTCCAGACAACGTCCAGTGTCTCGACTTATGATGGGCCCATTCTAAGAAACAAATATTCAAAAACACTGTCAATATTTTTAATATATAAATATATCTGGCATCACACACCACCTACAAAGATTTGGGGACAGTAAGATTTTTTTTAAAGAAAATGTATTTGATAAAATCGATGTACAGTATTAAGTGATAGTAAAAACATGTTAAAAAATATTTCTATTTCAAATAAATGCTGTTCTTTTTAACTTTCTATTCATCAATTTTACAGTTTTCAAAAAATACTAAGCAGCACAACTGTTTTCAACATTTCTAATAATAAATGTTTCTTGAGCAACAAATCAGCATATTAGAATGATTTCTGAAACAGTATTTTAGTGCTACGAATATACCATTAGTTATTTTTTATGTTTTCATTTTAATTTTAGTTCAAGTTTTAGCAGTTTTGTTGTGTGTTTTTGCCATTTTTTGTCTTTATTAAGACAAAATATTACAAAATATTTATACTAACAAAATATTGCTTTTTTAATCTATTTTATCAAATAAATATAGACATAAGAGACTTATTTCAAAAACATTATAAAAATCTCATAGACCCCAAACTTTTTAACGCAAGTGTGCTATAATAACATATACAGTATATTTTAAGAATCTAATATCAAACACTTGATGCTTTTCTTCAACAAAACAACAATCTTCATTTAGGGAAATCAAATACTTAAGTCTCAAGTGGAAAATAAAATATTAATATGAAGCGTTCAGCAAGCTTATGAATAAATTGTTTTGTATGAATGCATTCTCTTACCTGAGTAAAATCCCAGAGCCTCTGGGAAGAGCGGGTGACAGAATCACATTTTTTCAAGCTGGGACTCCTTCCTCTTCCATCATCCACCAGGCATTTTGTGTCAGGCAGAAACGTAGTCGACCCCAGGGGTCCTAACTGCAATAAGCCCTCGGTGGTGTACCTTGCCAGCTGAAATGAAACATCAATTTACAATTGTAAAAAAAAAGATATGGTCAGAAAAAGAAAGTATGTGATGTACCTATAAAATGAAAAGAAAAAGGGATAGTTCACCCACAAATGAGAATTCAATTTTCTCACATTCATGTTGTTTCAAACCTGTATGATTTTCTTTGGAGCACAAAAGAAGATTTGAAAAATGTCTTTTTGTCCAGACAATCATAGTCAGTGGGGTCCAAGGATGTTTTCACAGTTTCTTCAACATACCTTATTTTGCGTTCTGCAGAAGAACGTTGGTCTCTTTATTTTTAAAAAAAACATTTTTTTAAAGACACTCAGTCTTCAAAAGATGAAAGTTATAGAAGTGCAAGTATACTCTAAAGCAAAATTTGTATTTCATACAAAATATATTATTAAAAATAATTTGAACTCTGGACTTGCTAGAAAATAAAAACCATGTCTAACCAAGTTCTGTTCCAAATTTGAAGTTGATATCACAAAATTTGAGCTAAAAGGTTTTAAAATATCATGCTTTTGAATGATACCTAATTTATGATTACTAAAATATGTGACAGGGAAAAAAGGCAATAAAAAAGTGTACCAAATGTCTCGCAGGCTATAGAATAACTAACATTAACCATTTTTTAAATCATATTTTATAGTAGATAAATATTTATACCCTACACCTCAGCTAGTTTACATGGAAATCATTGGTCTGTCTGGTAGAGATTGGCAACATGGACCATCAGGCTGCTGAAAGAGCTGGGAATCCACGGCCAAGCCCTGCACCATTAAAGAAACAGCAACTACAGCAAAACACAGCAGTCAGAGGCTTTGGATCAGGTGTAAAGACCCCAGTTGGGCCCCAAGATGATGTGGACACATACCCAGGCCTGGTTTGCAGAGGGTGTATTGTGTTTAAAAGGCAGAAACACCTGATGATGCGAAGGTACACAACTGATGATGTGTCCCCTACATCAACCTGGAATCTATTAGTGCTTGGCGCATTTCAGAATTAGTGCAGTGTAAAACACTCTTAAGACTAAGTTCAAAAGGGAGTTCAATAGCCATCTTGTCCTGTATGTTCAACTCTTTAGTTTTGATCGCTCATGTTTTTTTCTGACCATTTTGGATATATATATATCAACACATAAGCATACACATCATGTGATTCATTTAAAACCTCAGGCGATTCATCCAGACATCAAGTATGTCACAAGCTGAACTGTCCCATTAAAACTCCAGATATAAGCAGTGCTTAGCTGTATGATTAAAACTGAAGTTTATACAAACTAGCCAGAGAGATGGAAGTCTAGATAGTAGCTATCTATTACGGTAAGTACACTGCACTGAATAACACAGGTCAATAATTCAGCTGAAAGTCAATCTCTCAGACATCAGATCCCAAGGTCGGCACATCACAATGAAGTCCAAGCTGACATTCATTGAAAATCAAGCACGCTCTATTGAGTAAAGTTAATCTATAGAACCGAGGGTAATTGCCCAAGTGACCAAGGTGAAAACAGTACTAGGACAATAGAGTAAGCTCATCTTCATGCGTACTGTAACCCGATTATGTACCAGACGATGTACCAGAAGCGCTCACAGAGGACAAAGTAACAAAGGGTTTTTCATTAAAAGGATGAGACGGCACGCTTTTTGAAAATGTTTGACAATCAAAACGATCAAAGGAAAAAATGATCAACGATTATTTTTTCTCCAAGAATCTTAGAGATCAAATAATACAATCAAGCCACAGCAATTAGTCATTCCAGACACCATACAACATGTTGACAATGTTTCTGATTCAATTTGTAATGCTACAACCAATATTAACTATATTCATTTAAATGAAAAAAAAAAAAAAACATCAATTCACATAGGGCTTCAATGTCTTTTTTTGATTTGTCGTTGAGCAAGGAGATGAAAAAAACCTGGGGAAAAAATTAAGCTTAGCTGTATCATGTAAAACCAGCCTTTATTATAATTTGATGATACAATGGGAATATACTTCAATTGCTTTATTTCCCTTAGGCCTGGATTATGGACTAAGGCTGTCATTCCCTTACAAGATTTAGGGGGGAGGAAAAGAGAAAGAGAGAGAGAGGGGAGAGAGAGAAAGATTGTATTTTAAATTGTTCAAAGGATCATATCTCTCTTGTGCATGGATGACAGTGAAAAGGTCACATCACACTGTCAAAGGTCATAGCCCGGTAGGTAAACCGTTTGATTATTCCACATCCATTTAATCCGAATGAATAAAAATGTCAGATGTCAAAGTCACATAAACTAATGACTTATTATAACCACTATTTTGCAAGGGAGGCAGTTATGAAAGGATAGGACACAGAAATTGAGATACAGGTAATTTCAACCTAAGCGGCTCTCTGTCTCCAGGCAATGTCAAATAAGAGTACATTGAGGTTGACAAGATGTTTCAATTACAAATCTCATTTAATTCTTGCAATTCGCATCAATATGTGCTGGTGAAAATGGTGAAATTTTTTCCCTCTCCAGACCGCTGCATATATCAAAATTGATATAGTAATTTATCTTTGCAAATGTGGCATATTCTTGGCTCCCTGTCCTTGCATTTGCCAGTAACAAGATTGTAGCTGTCTGTTTAGGACATAAATGTAATGTGAATGCAATGATGTAACCACATGAAGATTGAGAACAAGATTGAGGGGAATTTCTTTTTTTTACCATTGAAAATAAATCAGGCGACTACTAATATACTAATATACTAAACATGTCTCACTCAGGTGGTTAATATGCCACTACTAAATGAAGACTATGAAATATCAACATATGGAAATATAAGAATTATGCAGTGACGGCAAATATCAAAATGGCTGCTCTTGTGTGAGGCAAACGTAACATTTTTCAACTTTCTGCTAAGATATACGTGACTTTTTGCAACGAAAATGCGTTGATTATGAAATCATGCAAGCCCTGCATATTGTATGCGGCCTTTGGCTGATTATGCATTGAATTCTGCGATCGCATAATCACGTTTTTCTGTTTAATTTAAGGGAATGTACATACTAAGCTAAAATGTATTCCTGAAATGTATTAGTTGAAATATATATATATATTTTTGCAACAATTTAAAAGTCTTGACTGTCAATTTTGATCAACTTAATACTGACCTATTCAAAAAAAAACAAAAAAAAACAACAACAAACACTTACCTGTGATGACATGCCATGACATGGGTAAAGTATGGCCCTGTCATCCTCCTCTGACCCCTGGTCAAGGCAGTACCCACTGGCTTTACTGTTTCGCACCTGAAAAATGAATAAATAATAATAAACACAGACATCTAAAGCATGAAGCATGAGCACAATGTACTATTAAGTAACCCAATCAAGCCTATAGCATTTGTGCTGCTCTGAAGGTTGAATATAATTGCACATACACATGCTTTGTCAAATCTATTTGGGAGATGACAACATTGACCGTCCATAAAACCTAATACTGGGCAGAGGATGAGATATGTGGAATCTGTGATCTAGCGGGGATATTTTCAGAGACAAACTATTCCAATACAGCTATAGATTTTCCGCCCCTGCAGTTCCAGAGATCAATGTAGAAATGCAGGTCTCGTTTTTTCTCCAACAAATTGAAAACGCTGTTTGATTTCTCTTCTATTGAGATTTAGGCCTGCTGAATTCTAATACACACATGTTGGGTTTCCAGGTTTTATTGAGACTTTTCATATACATAATGATGTGACCCTAAACACAACCCTCACAGAAAACATTTTGCATTTTTACATTTAAAAAAAAAAAACACTGTTCTTTATGATTTATAAGCTGTTTTCCTCATGGAGACCAAATGTCCCCACAAGGTCAAAGACTCCCAGTACTGCCGTTCCTGTGGGGATATTTGGGTGTAGCTCGCACACACACGCACACACACGCACACGCACACACACACGCACACACACACACACACACACACACCTCCCTCCCTCAACCCACACACACTCTAAAGTTAATAAGGGCCTCATTAAATCTCATTATGAGGAAATTGGAGCTAATCCCAATGCTTGCTACACTGTTGCTATGGAAACCAATTACCTTTACATTTCTGTTGTATTTCTCCAGTTTTTACCAGTCCAAAAATGCAACTTGCAATGTAATCATAATGAAATGGCAATATACTTTAGGATAAAATGTTATTTAATTTAGAAAGATTTAGTCAAATAAATAAAATCAACTTGTATCTATTATGGTCCTTTCTTCACAGGTGCTTAGTATATTCTTAAAATCTTTAGCAAGCTGCTGAAGTGACATTGTAACTTTAAAGCAGCACTATGCAGGATTTACGTTTTTGTCAAACAGTGACCCCTACAGTCGCTGTGGGATACTTGTACTGTCGTAAATATCACGCACGCAGAGATGTTCCTGCTCTCACGGCCTGATCCCCTCCCCCTGTACACGGTAGGCCTACCTGTTCAGTAGGATGAAAGCTGTAACGAGTGGAAATAAGGTGTGGCCCCTTTAAGAGCTGTGCGCGCCCTGATGAACTGTCGGCAGTCTGTATTGTATGTGCGCCTCGAACACGGCGCCGGGTTATTTCTGTTTGATGCTCATTTTAGCCATAGACATAATATAATACATAGACGCCCTATTGGCCGCTGGAGCGCACGTCAACGGCGCCGCCATATTGGGGATGGCAACTTTCCCATACCTCTCATACTGGGAATGAGAAAAATGCCTGTTTTGTGCGCTGCTTGGGGCTGTACAAATCGCCACACAATTGAAAAAAAGTTTTCGAGGAATTATCTTTCACAGGCAAGACTGAACGTTTGTTTTTGGTTGTATTTGGTCATTATTTAATTAGTAATAGTAACGTTCAGAGGATAAATTAAAAAATACTACTGTTTTGTGTCACGAAATGTGGTTTTAATAGTTTTTCAGTCGACAATGTAGTTGTTTAAAGCTTAAATATGTGGTTTGTTTATAAAGATAGCGCCTATTTAAAAATTTGATCTGACGGTTTCGGAGTTGTACGACGCGATCACCGGGCGCTCGGCGCTCATTAAGCCCGCAGAGGACAGCCTTACCTCGGCCAGAGCGTCTGAAGTTTGCCGCCGGCTCGGATGTCTCTAGTCTAGTGATTAAACATGAGATATTATTCGTCTTGTGTATATCTAACGGGCGATCTTTGGTCTCATTAATCTATAAATGGTTCCCTGGTAAATCGTTTTGGCTGAGGGCAAAGTGAAGTTTCATAACTTTATATTTAGGCTTTTTTAACGTTGTATCCTGCTGTATGTTTGACTGAAGCTACTTCTGCTATTACTGATCAATAAAACTGAAATTTAACAAAAAGAGTTAAATATTAAATATAAGTCACTATTTAACTTATTTTTTATTGTGTATATTCTGTAATTGATATTTCTTATTCTATTGCTATTATTATAGTATTATTAATAAACCATATGCTATTATCAATATTTTTGTGATTGTATTATTGTATGATATTATATAATTATACTATTCATTACTATTTTATTTGCTGTATACTATTTGTTTATGTTATTGACTAAACTATTTACTATTACTTCTCACAAATGTTAGTTGTACCATAACATATGTATTAGCATGGATCCATCAGTTATCTTTGTTATTGCTCAAACTGGTCAATCACAGAAAATGCTTTTTCCACAATAAGAAAACTTAAATTATATCTCAGTATGGGGGTCTTCATCATTCTTATCCAAGAATAAAAAGCCAGATACATGACAAGTCCAAAAGAATTTGACCATTCTTTATTAAAACAAATATTTTACAAGTGTAACTATTGAGATTTTAAATAACTAGAGATGGAACTTTTTGTACACCACATACAAACCACTGAAATCGGTTGATAAATATAAAAACAGTTTTTGTTTTTATCCAGAAAAAAACGCAGCTCACCCTTGATTACAGTGCAGTCTTGCCCTCCGCAAAATGGCGGACCCGTTGACGTATCGCAGCAACGTTCCAAAGCGGCCAATAGGGCGTCTATGTATTATATTATGTCTATGATTTTAGCCATAGACATAATACATAGACGCCCTATTGGCCGCTTTGGAACGTTGCTGCGATACGTCAACGGGTCCGCCATTTTGCGGAGGGCAAGACTGCACTGTAATGCTGTAATCAAGGGTGAGCTGCGTTTTTTTCTGGATAAAAACAAAAACTGTTTTTATATTTATCAACCGATTTCAGTGGTTTGTATGTGGTGTACAAAAAGTTCCATCTCTAGTTATTTAAAATCTCAATAGTTACACTTGTAAAATATTTGTTTTAATAAAGAATGGTCAAAGCTCAGGCTTGTCATGTATCTGGCTTTTTATTCTTGGATAAGAATGATGAAGACCCCCATACTGAGATATAATTTAAGTTTTCTTATTGTGGAAAAAGCATTTTCTGTGATTTGACCAGATTTGAGCAATAACAAAGATAACTGATGGATCCTTAACATATGTTATGGTACAACTACTGTGCAATGCAGTAAATATAACATTTGTGAGAAGTAATAGAAAATAGTTTAGTCAATAAAATAAACAAATAGTATACAGCAAATAAAATAGTAATGAATAGCACGGGCGTAATTTCCTATGGGGACGGGGGGGACATGTCCCCCCCACTTTTCAAAATCCTGTTTTTGCACCCCCCCCCCCCCCCCCCCCCACACTTTCAAATTCGTTTTGTTATGAATTCTAACTCAAATTAATTAAGTCACCTGTTGTTTCTGTCGTTTCATTGCCGACTGTGCTGTGCCGCAACCGCAATACCTTTCAGTGAGCTATTTTTAGAGTGTGCACGCGACGTTCCTGGACGTGGACGCGCGCATCGACACAGGCTCGGTGGTCCTGCTCCTCCGCGGTTGCGGCACTGTCACAGTAAACACCAGAAACAACAACAGGTGACTTTAAGCTCGCGTCGATATGATCCTGCTCTTATTATTATTCATGTTTATTCATTTATGCGCAACAAGACTAAAGAGATTGCGCTGCTAGTGAATGTCCTCCTGATACACACACACACACAAAAAGACGCGCGCCAGTATCGAGTTCTATTTCGCCGATTGAACGAACAAAAACAGACATGTATGACAAAATGTCCAATTTGTCGAGTATCCTCACAAGAATAGTCTTAAAGTGTAAATTGCAGGTTAACCACCACAACCGATTAATGTGTACATTAAAGTGCACAATATGGATATATTTAAAAATTTCTGTCTTAAAATGCGTCAAAATAGCATTTATTGGGGTTTCTTCAAAGGTAGCGTGTTTTTTACCGTAACTGGGTGATGATGTCATAACAGGGAGCTGCGGGCAGTAATGCACTCACTCTGTGTGTGCTGTTTGAGGGAGAATAAAACGATTTGCGGGACTCCCGCAAACTAGAAATATCTGAATAAAACGTAAAAACTAATACATAAAAAAAACTTTATTCATCTGTTAAAACTTTATTCATCTGTTGCAGAAAATCAATAAGAACATCTAAAACAAAATAGAAACGGTTTACAGGCAGAGTTTCTATTTCTAACATGTCAGCAGCGAGGAGCGATGTAGCCAATCACAGACATATGTGTTGATTTCTTGAACGCAATAATAGCCAATCAGAAGCATTTACGATAGATTCCCCTCACCGCTCAAAACAGACTTTTTGTTCAGTGCTGAATTCTGTATGCTGGCGAATCCTCTAATTATAACAAACATAGTGTAACGTTATATATTATGGAAGCTTCATTGATAATAACAGAGATGTGTGAGATCGCGATGAACTGATGTCAGCTTTAGGAATTATTATGGGATCGCACTTTGCGCGCAGTCATGCCAAACCATGCACGCAGTAGCCCGCTTGCTTTTATGTTATAACAGTGGTTTGTGTGTTAATGCTTTAATAACAAACAATTGATCAGGAGCACGTATGCTGATGTGTATGGTGGGCTAACACGTAGGCTATCTTGAAAGTATTTGGAGGTACAGAAAAAAAGTATTTTTGCGGGCGGGAGCGGGACAAAACATGAATGTTGCGGTCGGGAGAAAGTAATATAAGAAAGTAGTTGAGCACGTCAGTTATAACGACCCACGTATTCAAAAATAGCCGGGTTTAAACCGGGCTTGGGCTCATAATTACAGTTTATGTGTCGGGCCGGACTCGGACACAGCGGGCTCGGGTAACGTTAGGGTCTTGCTTGATGTTTTGGGCCGATCTAAGCTCTACCTCGGGTAAGTTATGCTAACACTTACAGGCACGAATCAGCCGCTTGTCCTTGGGGAACTTGTGGAGCCTCTCCCCCGTTTTTGATGTATTCGTACATCCCGCACAAGCACAATAGTTAACCATTTCCGCTAGCTAGGTCTCCAATATAACGTAACTCTAGGCTTGTTGCATAGACCGTAAAAGCTTGGAGTCCCTGTTATGACATCACGCCCAGCCTAGTGGAAGGAGGGGGCGTGGTTAAAAGCACTGTAAAACGAACCAACTTTTCATTATATTCAGCATTTGGTATAAAAAATATAAAAAAAAACAATGGTGGGCGGTTCTTATCTTTATATTTAGTAAGCACATTGCATTATCTTCGTGAAAATTTTTACCTGCAATTTACACTTTAAATGAGTTAAATAAAATCTTAAATGGAAGTGAAGAGTATAGTGAGAGAATGAGATGAGATCCTGTCAGCAGCGGCAGATCTTAAAGTGACAGTAGCCACTAATTCTCTCTGTCAGTAAAGTTAACCAAAGAACAAAGGGAACAGAAAATAATACAAACTGCTCGACTAAATAATGCTTGTAGCTTTAATAAGGATTAATCTATATTTAATTTATATTTATGCAGTGCGGACTGTTTGACAGGATATGACGTTTATTAGGGGTTTATGTAAGGTTTGTTTTAAGATCACTTAAATTATAAGTTGTTTATATTTTTTTGAAGCCTAATAAATGTTTACAATGAGGGGGGGGGGAGGGGGTCATTTTCATCGAGACATCAGTAGCTATATTAATATCAGTGATACTGGCCTTCATTCATAAACAGATGCCATTAAACAATTATTTTAAATATACTGTCTTTATGTTGTTTCTACATTACAGTGGAAATTGAGGCTCACATTATTTACATTTTTATTTACACACAAAACATTAATGGCTAAACTTTTGACTTTATAAAATGATTCTCTAAAGTTTTGGCGATCGGCCCCTATTAACAATATAGAACGTAAGACATTTTTCTTATACATAGCCTACTATTATTTTTGGCAGAATTTATCATTATAATCAAATTATTTCCTGGTTCTCACTCATCACCATAGTCCCTAAATGTACCGGTATGTACATCCAGGAAATAGGATTCAAATCGAAAACATTTTCCCGCATTTTGTGTCCCCCCCACTTCTCAAACCAAAGTTACGCCCTTGATGAATAGTATAATTATATAATATCATACAATAATACAATCATAAAAATATTGATAATAGCATATGGTTTATTAATAATACTATAATAATAGCAATAGAATAAGAAATATCAATTACAGAATATACACAATAAAAAAATAAGTTAAATAGTGACTTATATTTAATATTTAACTCTTTTTGTTAAATTTCAGTTTTATTGATCAGTAAAAGCCATTATAACAGAAGTAGCTTCAGTCAAACATACAGCAGGATACAACGTTAAAAAAGCCTAAATATAAAGTTATGAAACTTCACTTTGCCCTCAGCCAAAACGATTTACCAGGGAACCATTTATAGATTAATGAGACCAAAGATCGCCCGTTAGATATACACAAGACGAATTATATCTCATGTTTAACCACTAGACTAGAGACATCCGAGCCCGGCGGCACACTTCAGAAGCACTGGCCGAGGTAAGGCTGTCCTCTGCGGGCTTAATGATCGCTGAGCGCCCGGTGATCGCATCTCACAACTCCGAAACCGTCAGATCAAATTTTTAAATAGGCGCTATCTTTATCAACAAACCACATATTTAAGCTGTAAACAACTACATTGTCGACTGAAAAACTATTAAAACTCCATTTCGTGACACAATAACTGTAGTATTTTTAAATTTATCCTCTGAACGTTACTATTACTAATTAAATCATGACCAAATACAACCAAAAACAAACGTTCAGTCTTGCCTGTGAAAGATAATTCCTCGGAAGCGGTTTTCAATTGTGTGGCGACTTGTACAGCCCCAAGCAGCGCACAAAACATGCATTTTTCTCAATTCCCAGTATGAGAGGTATGGGAAAGTTGCCATCCCCAATATGGCGCGCCGTTGACGTGCGCTCCAGCGGCCAATAGGGCGTCTATGTATTATATTATGTCTATGATTTTAGCAGATCTTTCTTGCCGTAAAGCAATTCGTTACATCGCGAGACCTGATATCACGCGACACTTCCCGATGCTGAGGCCGGCGGTTAAGGTAAAATAGTTACTTAGTTCATCTTTAAAACCCACCAAAAACAAAAGTGTAACAGAATGATGGATTCTTCACAGGAGTACAGTGGCATTAAACTAACAGTGTATGAAAGCATGTGCATTTCTATGAAAGGTTTGGTGTTTCGAAAGGTGCATAAAGGGGTTGGTTTGTCTTTATTACCTCTCCATAAGTGATGGTGTTATTGTAAATTCTCATCTCGGGATAGACATGCTCGAGGTACCAGCGAAAGCTCCTGCAGTTCATTTTCGTCCTCAGTGCTACGCGCTCCGACACATCTCCAAAATCCACTCCTGGGTTCTGGAACAACAGAAAGTTACGTTTTATATATAGTTAATTATATTAAATATATATATAATGCTGGAAAAAGTTAAATCAACTACCCCAAGTGAAGTGTTGTTAGGATTTATTGTCACACTAATAATAAATGGTGTTATGAATTTAGCCCGCTAATTAAAGAACTGCTAATTTATTAATTTAATGAAATTATATTTTACGCAACCTGCTGTTAACTTCACAGACTGTTCGAGCTTTTTATGGACTGCTTAGGACAGTTGGTTCTGGTAGTGCTTATTCATCATTTTCATATTCACCGTGTTCCATCATCAGACCATCGCACATAAACAAAAGAGCTCTAATCCGTCTGAAAATTGTCAGGGAGAACAGGAGGAGTGCGTGTTTGCGTTTATGTCAGTCATGGCAGACTGCAATTGTTCATTCATTAGGAGCCGCTAACATGCTAATCATCTGTTTAATTACCAGCGCTAGCGAGCGGGCTCAAGTAAGCATGGAGAAGTGCTCAGTGGACTAAAGCAAAGAACTTCTAATGGTATTCAAAAACACGCTCAGAATCTAAAACTCAATATCTGATTCTCAGTGGAAGTAATTTGCCAACCATCCTGTATAATACAAAAATCGTTCTGTTGTTCAGTAAACACAACTATGTTCAATGCATACCGAATGCAGTTTGTCTCGTATTTGAGAGGCTTGCACCCAACAGTTGAGAAGCTTTCAGCATTCATCCATACTTTTCACTGGTTTTGATGCAGAGTTAATTAAAGTGTCTAAAATACAAAGCACTTACAATGTGAGGCTTGAAATATTTACATACAGCCACAACTCTAGTGTTATAATGTGTCTATGTAGAAGCTGAATTGATATGCGTGTAATGATGGGTAACAATTTATTATGACATTAAATTTAATTTATGTTTACAACAGAAGCAATGAAGTCATACGTCAGTAAGCAAAAATGAAAGTGACTATTTCAAATGCATTTTAGCAGTTAATTCAGTCAAGCAATAACATTTTTATACACGTATATAGCTGCAACCATACTTTGACTACAGCAGTTGTGACCTGGCAGTTGTTGCTAAAATAATCAAATTTATTTTCTGTATAAATCTGTCATTTGGATACGCAGCAGAAACTTACGATTTCAAGCATGAAAACGTACTGTTGCATTTGCTGTACGTCGCTGCTTTGCTTCTGTGCTGTTTATGTGCTGTGTGATTCTGAATTGACTATGATAAGAGTTTATAACTAAACATCACTATCATTGAGTACTAAAGACCAGTTACAATCTTAGTGAGGGCACTTTTGTAATAGACAGGAATGCACCATGTGAAATTGAACTGCACTACTGCATTATGAATAACTATTAATAATGTATACTTGGCAATTATGAACTTGCTTTCCATTTTAAAATGATCTGATATAACTGTTAAGAGGCGAAGTATCTCATTGCATTTATTGACCAAGACCATTCCTGAAACACTTCAATGCAATTAAACCTTTTAATAACTTAAGTGCTGGCTCTGGTTGAATTATCTTTTCAATACAGTTTTAAATATCAGGAAGAAAAATGGCCTGTGTTTACAAATCCTAATTAATTCAATTAAATGTATATTTTATGAATTTAATGCTGGAAATTGCAAAGTACACGAGTGCCCTTAATAAAAAACTTCAATTGACATACAGCTTATGTATTTGCAGCATGAAACCTGTAGCATTTGTAACTGTTCGTTAAGGACGACATTAAAACTGACTCTGACAAGCAGCCAAACTTAATCTACAATCTTGTTCTGTGTACTGTGCCTTGCGCAGAAGACACGGAAGTAAATTAATCAGGACAAAATTAATCACAGCAATCATTTTCCATTAACCATTGGCTGCCTAGACTCAAACAAATTAGGTTGGGTGAGGGTGATTACGAAAACGTTCACTCACATTCATGGGGATATTCCAGGCCATGTAGACGTGGGACTTAAACTCATCCATCCAGACCTCTGCTGCGCGCAGCGCGTTTCTCTTGGCATAGTAGTCGATGTCATTGTTGTACGGTTTCTTTGTACGCTCAATGTGCGCTACTCTGGCACATGGAAGAACCTCCATACTGCCGCCACACTGCCACACCTGCAATAGAGAGAGTAAAAGTTACAAATATTTTTCTTTTTCTTAATATTGTGTGAACAAAAGTTTCAAGCATGTGCAAACTCATGCTAAGATGCCTGATTAATAAACGTAGTTACACAGGCAGTCAAAAGTGTGGAATAATTAAAAATGATTAAATGTTTTTGAAAGAAGGCTGCTTTTATTTGATGAAAAATACAGAAATTATTGTGAAATATTATTATAATTTAAAATAACTTATTTGTATGTGAATATGTTTTAAAATATAATTAATTTTTTCTATGGAATGCTGAATTTTTATGGAGCGTATGATTAGACTATTATTAGAAAATACGAAATCTAATAATCAAGCTGTTTTCTCATTTTTTACTCTTAATATTAAATCAAAAAACAACTGAACGAATGATTATCTTGAACCGCCACGTTTGAGCCAGAAAACTGCAGTGCAGCCAAAATGCTCTGTTCGACTTTTCTGAGATCCTCTACTCTTCCCTGTGGAAAAACTGTGACCTACTTCCTGTACGATCTGAAGTTTCCGCGTTATGAATTTTAGAAAACTGAATTTGAAACTCCAAATTTCTTCTTCATCTTGAAAACTTGAATGTGTATTTTGTTAGATTACACTTCAAATTTACACAATTCAAATTCAAATAATTTTGTCATATTATAAGCTCCATACATTTTCAGCAGCCGCAGTCTTCAGTTTTACATCATTATTCAGAACAATTTGGAGATCAAGAAACATTTCTTATTATTATCAATGTTGACAAAACTTGTGCTGCCTTATATTTGTGTGGAAACCACGATGCACTACTAAATCAAAGTTTGGGGGTAAGATTAAAAAAAAAATTAAAATTGTTTGATATTTATTGATTGATAATAACTGAGCACTAACATATTAGAATGATTTCTGAAGCATCGTGTGACACTTAAAACTGGAGTAATGATGCTAAAAATACAGCTTGTCCATCACAGGAATAAATTACATTGTAAAATATATTCACATAGAAAAACAAGTTATTTTAAATGGTAGTAAACTTTCTGAGAAGTCCAGTCCAGATTGTGACAGTGTACCATAACAAATGTTATGCAATTTACAGCAAATGAAAAAAGTCAAGTGTATTGCCATCTAAACATTCTCGTATCATATTGTGCTCAAAATGATCTGCTTTTTATTTGAGACGCCTACTTGCCCAATGAGGTTTGCCCCCTTCATAATAGAAAGTGTGTGAGCTTGCTTGATACAGCAATTAAGTGTTAAGGGCCATTAGTTCGTGCTGAGATGAGAGAAACAGTGGATGATAAATGAATGTGTGGAAGAACGAGTGCAAATATATTCTTCCCCTGAGACCCAGCAGTCACACTAATATGCTGACTCTGTCTGCCTCCACATCATAGAAATATATGGGAGAAAAAAAAAAACAGGCAGTAAATGCCCACTCTATAAAGTAATACAGATGACCTTTTACCACAATTTATACAAATGGTTGGAACTTAAAAATTCGAGTTTACTGATTTAATTAAACCTTTTAAGTTGCAAACGGTTTTAAAGTTCTGTTGGCATATTGCTGATCATTACATTAACTTAACATTGTGCATTTAAACACTAATTTCTGTTTTTTTTTAATTAAGTTGTAGTAACATAAAGACCCCCTGTGGTGAAAATCCAGCTTTTAATGTTTTTTTATATGTCTATGTAGTGTTTTTTATATGCTTTAAGACAAACCATGTGGGAATTCATAAGTCAAGTCAACAGACAGTATTTTCTCCTCAAAACTGCAGTGAACGTCTCAAAAACATGGTTTGAAATCACAGGTGTTTCTGACTTCACAAACTACCTTGTAACCAATCATGACAACGTGTGATCATCAACGAATGGATCTCTGAGCTGGTGTGAGTGAGTGGAGATGTGGCTAATTTGCAAATTTATAGAAATTTGTATATAAATCAGGCAAGGGTGTAGAGTTACATTCAAGCTATTTTTAGGCATAAAGTTTAAATATGTAACTTTGGTGATCAAAATGAGTTTTAAGTGATACAATTATTGACTACAGGGGGACTTTAATGAAAATTATCTTGAAAACTTTGGAAATTGGGTCATTATAAACCAGAGCCAGCCTGCTTCTTCAGTGATGACAGGGGCACAAGAAAGTTCAAGGAAACGTTGCTGAAACTGCTTTTCTGTTGGAGCATAGATACAGAAGGTCTACTGACCTGAGAGGCTGGCTTCTTACAAACGAACATGTAGATTAATAATTGGCTATTAACATTACAGTGTATGGCATCATTGTGCTTTAAAACAGAAGTATGTTAAACAACAATAGCAGCTCTACTAGACTTGAAAAGACCACACATTCTACCCTTTTTAGCATTGGTCAAGGGTTTTTGCACCAAAAACAGTGAAAGCTTAAAATAAAAATGTTCTACCCTCATTATGGCCATTGGAATCAATCATGATGTTTTTCCTGAACAGTCTATGAATTCTAAATGTAAATGACCTCTGTTATGATTATGCTACTGTTCAAAGGTTTAGGGTCAGTAAGAAGAAATTAATACTTTTTTTTTCCAGTAAGGATTCATTAAATGTTGCAAAAGTGACAGTAAATATATGCACTATTACAAAACATTCAAATAAATGCAAATCTTTTGAACGGTTTAATCATCAAAGAATTCTGAAAAAAGTATGGCTTACACTTTTTTTTAATTTTTTTTTTATGATGACCAAATTCATCATAATAGAATGATTTCTGGAGTAATGGCACTTTAAAAATAAATTACATGTTTAAATGTATTAAAATTGTTATTTTAAATTGTAATCATATAGTGTGCAATATAAAATTTTTTTACAGTATTGTTGATCAAATAAATGCAGTCGTGAGCATAAGAGACTAGTCCTTTCAAAATCATTAAAAAATCTTACCACCTCCAAACTTTTAAACGGTAGTTTACAAGCCTACTTCCTTCTTTCAAGAGTCCTCTAAATGGGCAAATATCTATAATATAAATGAAATATCTGTAGAACTGGAACTAATTGAAGAGAAAATTAATTAAATCAATATGTTTGATTAAAAGAAGCTAGACAAATAAAGGGAGAACAACATACTGTACATGTACAAATACACAGAAATAATGAAAACCAAGGAACAACTAGAACTAATCAAATGAGAAAATAGGAAACTGTGAGGGAAAAAAACCCAAAACAAAACCAAATTAGGAGTACATCAGTTAAATAATAATGCATTTGTTTCTGAAAAAGGTTGTTTTGAACTGTATTTGCATCTTTGGTGACTTTACGATTGAGAAATCCTATAAGAAGTGCACTACATCTCTTCTGCACTCCTTCGCTTTGAGAGCTTGCGGTCCTCTGTCTTCCACTAACCGTGACATTAATGGAACTATGCATTCACTGACTTTCATTAGCTGTGGAAATACTTTCAACTTCAGCACCACTGATCCATGGTGCAACCTTGGTGTACAAAATCAATCTCAGAGTAGTAGAATCCTGTTATGTTCTTACAGCCAGGCGACACATGCTGTAGGTCTACCTTTTTCCTGCTCTCTCTCTCTACAATGAATACTCCATTGTAAGCTTTGTTCAAGCTCAATAAAAGCCTACTTTCAGTCACGGAAAAGACAAAAGACAACAAATTAACTTGTTAGCCCTCACTGTTTGGATTGGAGTTGTGTAAAGAGACTGCCCACTCTCTGAGAAGGAAGTCAATGGACCTACATTACAATTCTAAGATAAAAAAAAAAAAAATAATAGGAGTTATTAGCATTAAGGTTATCTATATGCTAATGCACTTCTAAATGTTGACAAAATTCAATTTTAGCAGACAATGCTCTCTGCTTAACTACTATAGTATGATGCATTGTTGGAGAAATTAACTAGCTAGTCACAACTGTTTCCCAAAACTGTACAGTCGCAATTTGGTCATTCAACCATGTTTGTTAATGATGCAGGTGGTGGATTAATAACTTCTTTTAATTAAACTGTTTGAGATCGAATCAACGCAAGATGTTTTGATATAAATTACAGACATGGCATCTGAGGACTATTTCTCATTTTTTTCAGTTATTTTGCTTTATTTCCAGATTCAATTATAGGCTCGTTCTTACATATGATACTAGAGCATGATCGCACATGCGCAGTCTTCGAAAACTGTGCTGTAAATCTCTTGACAAACTAACGTAAATGACATTTGTATGTATTCTAAATAAAAGACGCAGATTGAATGTTAGCTTGCTTATTTTGCTCAAGATAAGGATTTATTGAGTCCACATGTCATGCAAACAAGAAACAATGCTTCTAACCACAGGTTGAGAGCTGTCGTTCCAACCACACAACTTTGTGATGCTGTTTGCGATGTTCGTTGGAACGATGGTTCAGGAAACCAACTCGTTGAACTATGCTGATAACAACGAACTTGCGACCATAGTGGTAATGATCCTTTCGGGTAATGCACCCTTGATTAGTTCCTGTCTCTATGAAGCCCCTCCTTCCGAATGTGTAATGTGCTCTGATTGGTCGCCTGGATGAGTGTGTTGTGATTGGTCAACTGCTTCAAGCATGTTTGGGAAATGTCACGCTCCTTACCATAACCATGAGTTTCAACACACTAATGCAACTACACCAGGCCTCATCCCCTTTTCTGCATATACCTTGGCCGGGATTTATTTAAATTCATTTTTGTGACGTGTTCATTCCCGAAAAAAAAACTCAAGACTACAATCGAGGTGTTTCAGGGAGTTCAGAAACAGTGTTTACTGATATAGAGAATAACTCCCTTTGGGGTAAACTTTGTAGCTTTGCAGACCTTTTTCATGCTCAAACAGCATCACACACTAAAGAAAGTTGAAAATGTAAAAAAAGCACAATAGGGCATTAAAGAAAATGCACAGATGCATATGGCACACGTTTTGTTAGCAAGGTATTGTTTTTTTAAGATTTAATATTCAGCTCTGCATAAGTAAGAGTCGATGTAATGCATTTCAGTGGCTTCTTTCATATCCTGCTATAACCTCTGTTTTTACGCTTGCTTCTGAATGAGAGGGTATCACTAAATAAATAATAGCATTTATGTAAGAAGTCCTCAATAAAAATGGTCTCATTTACTGTTTAGATTTGACCTTCTTTGCTTAGCTGGAGTGATTTCGTATGATTGAAAGGACGGTAGGTCAGTGGCATGCAGGTCACGTTCCTGCACATCTTCCTGCAGAGCTCCTTCAGAACATTAGTAAAACAATCAGACTCTCTTTGGACTCAGGAGCCATGTTGATGAAATGATGATTGTTGAAGAGCACTGACAGAAACACATTTACCTCATGCCGAGAGGGAGGGATTGTTCCACTTTTTTTTTTTCAGCCGCAATTAAGCGGTCTGGAGAAGAGGCATCAAGGTCAAAAAACACATGCAGAACAGGGCAGTACAACCGTAAGGAGCTAAAGCCAGGATGAAAATATAATAAATGTAAAAAGAAAAAGTAAACAAATATATCAGTCTAAACAATTAAATTAACATAAAATACAAAGTAAAATCAACACAAGATAAAAAATTGCTGTAAATAATGCATGTAATTTTAACTACCAAGCTCAGTGTTATGACAATATAGGTTACATTAGTGTTCAAAAGTTTAGGGTTGGTAATATCTGTTTAATATTTGGGAAATAAGTCTTTTATGATCACTAAGGCTGGATTTATTTGATCAAAATACAGTAAAAAGAAATATTTTGAAATATTATCAGAATTTAAAATAACTGTTGTAATATATTGTAAAATGTCATTTGTTTTCTGGGATGGCAAAGCTGAATTTTCAGCTGTCATCAATATTCACTGTCAAATGATCCTTCAGAAATCATTGTAATATGGGGATTTGGTTGTCAAGAAACCTTTCATATTATTATTATCAGTGTTGAAAACTGTTGTGTTGTTCAGATATTCTGTGGAATCTGTGATACACTTTTTTCTTTGTTAAATAGAAGTTCAAAATAACAGAATTTTATTTAATATAGCATTTTTTGTAACATTATAAAGGTATTTTACTGTCACTTTTAATCAATTGAATGCATCCTTGCTGGATAAAAGTGTTACAGTTTTTTCAAATTACTTACACACTAAAAGTGGAACTTGAGGCCCACTCAGTGAAACCATTTACTCATGTACCTATAATCTTCAGACCTACAAAAGTCAGACCTTCAGAGTCTGCAAAACTGCAACCACATTATACGCTTTACACCCAGTTGGAAATTGAAATACAAACTTTTTGCAAAACTATAAACACAGTTCCCTTTCAGTTGCTCACATTCGACTTAGGCTACGTTTACACATAGCCGGGTATTTAGAGAAACGAATATTTCCCCCTCTTCCGTTTTCAATAATAACATCGTGCACACACCCGCATAAATACGCCGCGAGCGGCATCATAACTATGCCAAACCGATGGGCGGCAGTGTAGGGAGAAGCATAAAGCCAATCAGAATCCTCAGAATCGACACGAGAGAACCTAAAACCCCGTTTCTCCCAGTTGACACGGCAACACATAACCGGCGTTTTCAGAAATCTCCACTTTGGCCGGAGTTTTTAGAAATAATCGTTTTCTGTGATAAAAACAGGGTTTTCGTGTAAACGAGAGGCCAAACCGCAGGGAAATATCTGCGTTTTCCCTTCGTGTAAACGGGGCCTTAGTCGACTGATTGGGTTCACGCTTAGGGAGCCTGTCATCTTCGAGTACTGTTAAAACGAGTCAATGCACATTGGTGTGAATGAAATGCATCACACACTCCGCCCCCATGGCGTGGGTATAAATACGGAAGTGGATGCACGCACTAGTTGTCTTTCGCTTAGAGCCGATCGGTCTTCATGTCGATGTCTCTGAAGAGTGTTGTTATATTACAACGAGTGAGTGTGTCGGCGCTTCTTCAGGAAGTCTATCCCGGTGCTGGTGGTTCTACACCGCGAGTGTAGCGGTGGTCTTCTGGAATTTCCTGTTAAACGTAACGTTGACTGTAATGGACTGATTAGCCGTTTCAATTGGGGTTCCCCCAGAGGATAGGATGTCGATAGCAGCATCGGAGGGTGAGCTGGGCACTGGAGATGACGACTCGGCTGCGTTATCTCCCTCTGGGAGTGTAACGTTGCCCGAGCCGGATCCAGAATTGTCAGCTATGCTGTAATGGGCCGCATAGGCTGCCGGAGTCGAGTTGAGTCTCGGTTGGAGGATTGGTATCCCCAGTGGCTTTCTTTCCCGAAATGTGCATGGAGAGCTTACCAGGTTGTGGACGGAACCTTTCTCTGCCAGAAACTGCCTGAATAGCTTTCCCTCTCACTACCTTTGACGAAGGAGCGGTGAAGGATTGCGAGGCTATCCCTCCAGTGGACCGGTCTGTCACGATACAGGTGCACCTGTGTCCGGCGGCCGCTGCCTTTTGGACTGGGGATTCTCATCTCCCCCCTAAGACCTGTGAGTTCTTGTCCATTACGACGGGCAGAGCTTACAAAGCCTGAGGGCAAGGACGCCTCCTCTTTGGGTGCCATGGCGCTGCTACAGGTCTATCAGGCCAGGGCACTCATGGACATGCACAAGGGTAGCCCAGACCATGCGCTCATAGGTGAGCACCACACTGTATCCGACCTCGCCCTCCAGGGCAAGAGTGTCGTTGCGTGCGCGATCGGTCTGGTGATGTCCACCTTAGTGGTTCAGGAACGCCCAGCTTGGCTCATCGTCAGCTCAGCTTGGTTGATATAGCGGATGCGGAAAAGGTTCGGTTTCTGGTCTCCCCAATTTCCCAGGTTGGGCAGGAGGCTCTACTTCATTGTACCCTAGAGAGGTGGGTCACGAACATCTTGGTCCTGTGTTAGTTGAGACGGGCCCTTTTTCAAAAGCCTCCATTCAATTTCTTACACAGAGATGCATTTCCAAACGCTCCATCCCAAGATTGGTCTGCAGTGTTCGACCTGAGAAACATGTACTTCAGATCTCTATCCTTCCGCACCACAGGCCATCCTGTGTTCATGCGTTTAAAATGTGTGAAGTATCAGTACAAATTCCTACCCTTCAAGTGCTCATAGCCAGTTGGGTCCTCAGGTCAACTGGGAAAGAGTAAACTCGTTCATGGACTGAGGATCTCTTTTTCTCTTCGTTTGGAGATGGATTTGTTCCACTGCATCTCTGAAAAAGAGTATGTGGATAGTTAGTGCTGTATAGAAGTGAGAAAAGGTCGCACTAAAACTCTTCAGAGGCTCCTGGGGCATATGGTAGACGCAGCCGCTTGGCTTCCTCCATATGAAGACCCTCAGTCCGTAAAAGATCTTTTGATTCTCCGGGTTAATGGCTCCTATAACAAGTGTCCATCAATACCGGCTGAGGGACCACATACAAAGGGCATGCAGTAACGGAGGTCTGGTTGGCCCTCCAACTGCATTGGCATCCGTTGCCTCGAGTTGCTTTCAGTTCACCTTGCTTTGAGACATGCTCAGTGAGCATGTACTGGTCTGAAGAGACAACATGTCGACCGTTGAGCTTTGTTCCCCTCGCATGTTGCAACTCGCCCGCCACCTCCTGCTGGGAGTCAGAAGCTTCTGAGGTTGCTTCATTCCAACTATTACTTCTGGCCTGCTCAATCTTGCCGCTGACGAGCCTCACGACAGCCTCTTGGAGACTCCGTCCCCCAGGTGGTCCAGCTGTTTGGGACCACTTCGGGGCCGCACAGTTACATCTGTTGCCCCTCTGGACTCGTCCCTCCGCCAGTTGTTTTTTCTTCTGTCTGAGTGGACACCCCTCGACACAGAGATAATCTGGCCACATCTGGCCCCGGGGCCCCCACAGAAATGCGTTCCCCAGTGAGCCTTCTTGCACACAACTGTGCTAAAGTCAGAGAAGAGATGGAGCAGGTCTTGCTAATTGCCCCTTATTGGCCCAACCAGACCTCTCCCCTTGACAGCCCTTCCTGACTCCTTCCTCAGAGTACATTCTCAGGGATGGGGCATGATGGCACGCACATTTAGACTTTCGAGAGTTCCAGGTCTAGTTCTAAAAAGAATGGGGCGCGGAGGTTCTGGTTACTACCGCGATAATTGTTATGCCTTATAGACCATCACTTCTGTGAGAGCACCCTCTCAAAAATGAAGTAGAAGTCTTCTCTCCTTGAGGAGATCCCGAAGGTGTTCGATCACTTCAGTGCTTTCTTTGCTGCTAATGGGTTGGTGTGAGGGCTGTCTCCTCCACCTCAAAATGTTGTTGCCTCTGTTTTGACACACATCAGGATGCAGAAACCTCCCTTGAGCCCTGCAGGCAGTGAGTTAAAAAGTCTCTATCTAGAGGGTAGGGACTTGTGCGCATTTTCGGTCAATGAATCGTGCCTGGAATTCAGGTTGGCTAACTTTCAAGATATTTGAGACCCCGGCCTGGATATGTGCCCAAGGTTCCTACCTCTCCTACGGGACCAGGTGGTGAGCCTGCGAGCGCTGCCCCAGAGGAGGCAGACCTAGCCCTGGTTTTTCTCTGTCCGTCCGCTCCATTGCAGTTATACATGCTCAGAATACAAAGCCTGGACCTCAAAGCCTGGAGCTCTTGTCTGTAACAAAGACCAGCAGAAGGGAAGGCTGTTTCCAAACAGGGGTTGTGTCCACCTGGGTGGTGACTCCTCCCAAGTGAGTGTATTGCTTCCTCCTAGGTGTTGACACAGAGTGCCTCGCTGAACAGATGATAAATAGAGTTAGGAGCTGGGCGACACCTATCACGTTCGCTAGAGAACTAGCCTATGTGTCGAACCGCTGCTTCCCGTGGGCTCCTTTCACATGAAGCCAGTTTCACTGTAAGCCCGGTTCGAAGTGTCGGCTTGCAGCGCCATTCCCCTCCTACGAACCTGTGTTAGGCTGGGTCCATATGTTGTGATCCCTACGGCAATCCCATATGTGTATTCTTCCACAGTACGGCTCCCTTTGGCGAGCCCGTGTCTTTCCTTGGCAGAACCTGCTCTGCCGTCAATCTCCGGTTAAGTCTCCCACCTGTCATAGGCTGGAGCCACCCCAGTGACATTCCATATGTTGTACTGCCCGGTCATCTGCCCAGTCCATATGTGTATTCACCACATGTTACCTCCCTTCGGGCAGGATGTGGCTTCCGCTGCGTATTCCTTTCCAACGAAAGAGAATGCTTTCCCAAAGGTCTTGTGGAACAGCAGTGACTTCCCTGGCCTAAGCTCTGTCCCTTCTCCGCCTCAAATAATGCTGGGGGATCAGAATGCTTTTGTCTAGGCACTGGAAGGTGGCAGCACTAGTGGCGTTTTAATTGGGATCCCCAATCAGTCGACACGTCAACTACGTTGAACGTGAGCAACTGAAAGGAAATGTCTAGGTTACGTATGTAACCCTCGTTCCCTGAAGGAGGGAACGGAGACGTAGTCCCATCGCCACTATTGCTTACTTCCGTATCTACTACTTCCGTATTTATACCCGCGCTGCGGGGGCGGAGTGTGTGATGCCTTTCATGCACGCCAATGTGCATTGGATCGATTTTAACAGTACTCGACGATGACAGGCTCCCTAAGCTTGATTCCAATCAGTCGACACGTCGACTACGTCTCCGATCCCTCCTTCAGGGAACAAGGGTTACATACGTAACCGAGACGTTATCTATGCCACACTCATTTACTGATGGCCTACACCCAATGATCATGTGTGAAATTGATCATATAGAAATCAAAACTCAGTTTTGAGAAAGAAAGAAATAATGTTTACCCTGTTGAATTTCTGTTTAGTGTGTAAACTGTAACATTCATCAATTGTGCATACATACTGTATGTACAGTGTATTTGTGCACATACACATGTAGTACGTGTGACAAACTGCTGTACACTCAACTGAACAAGCATTTTTCACATCCGTGTGTAGTTTGGTGTGTATGTGGCTAATAATGTTATGATTATGTCCAGAGTTACTACGCAAACACAATTTTTGGAAAAGTTAAAATAGCTTTGATTTATGTGTTTGCTTTTCAAGAGATGTCTGATGTTTTGCATGTTGTGTGCATGTTTTGTGTTTTTTTGTGTGGTAAACTTTTGAGTGGTAGTGTGTTTAAATGCTGTATTTGAGGGGAAAGCACTAAAGGGAGAATGTGAGATGTATTTCTTGCTTACAAACCATCTGTAATTCAGTTTAATTAGGCATTTCCAAAAACCTACAGCTATCAGAACTAACCCCTGAAGATTGGCAATTGTGGTGAGCAAAATGTGTTCAGCCCAGATTTTGTGGGTGTGTTTGCAGTTACATGATTTGCATAATTCCTTTAGTGAACTGTGTGCTAAACAATTCAAAAGCACATGCAAAATTAATGGTGCTATCAGCTGGTGCAATTCATTAACTCCTCCCTCTAACTCTTAATCAACCACGTATGGACAGTGTTTGAGTGATGTATTTTCATTTGTTAAAAAAACAAAAACATTACATCATCTTATCCTCTGAGACACATCCAACCTTTGAGAAAATTCCGCTCCTCCTCTCTCGCTCCCCGAGCATTATATTCTCTGTCTCACTTCTCTTTCCCATTCTTCATATGACAGGGAACAGACAAAGCTTTGCCATATATTTTTAATCACGTTAATTATATCAGACGGTTTTATGGGATGTACGGTTCAGATCAAGCACTGGCTAATTTAATTGGACCCTCTTGCAGCCTGTGCTCTCTTTTTCATGATCAGCCGCTATTGATGATCATTACAATGATAAAAATAGCAATAAAGGGCATGACTTAATGCTGTCAGACCAGTAGATAGATAAAAGTGCCACAGTAATTCAAACTGAGATTTCAAAAAGCTACTAAAAAAGATTTTGACATCAAGGGCCCTATTTTACAGATCTAAGCGCATGGTCTAAAGCGCACGGCGCAAGTGCACTTGCTTGTCTGAATCCACTTTTGCAAGTTTAAAGACGGGAAACATGGTCGGCCTATAAGCGCATATATTACTGACGCGCTCTTTAAATACAAAAAAAAAAAAAAATTGCTAACGGCATTGACTTTAGGCCACTTTTTTAGTTGGTCAATGATGCAGTCCGTTTCAGTTGCCTTAAAATAGCAACGCGCCAACAATGCACCCGAACACACCTTGTTTTCAGGCCAGCACGCCCATGGGCGCACAAATGAGTGCAAATGCATTTGTTATTTAAACAACGTGGTGCAGTAAAATGATAACTGCATCAGGCTGAAACTAGCAAAAAAACACTTTGCGCCAGTTATATTATATAGGGCCCCATTTCTCATTACCCAAAAAAGGTTCCCCTGAATAAATTATGCTGCCTAAGGTTAAGGTAAACAGCACATAAAAATGGACCAAACTGACCATACTTTCAGCCAAAATACCACAGTAAATATAATTATTACAGTAAACCTTTGGGAACTTGATATTGGAAATCAGTGTCAACCAAAAAGGAAACCTGAAAGAGTCCCATAATAATTTACTATGATTTTAATTTAAGATAACCATAGCAACTGTGGTATTTTGACAGAAATAAAAGATAGTCAGCATAAACCAACATATTTGTTAATTGAAATAAAGCGGAATGTCTCTTCAAACAGTTGATGGACCTCATTGACTTCCATAGTATTTTTTCCTACTATGGAAGTCTGTTTGTTAAGAGACATTCTGCAAAATATCTTCTATTGTGTTCAGCAGAAGAAAGAAATTCATACAGTTTTGAAACAACTTGAGGGTGAGTGAACGATGACAGAATTTAATTTTAAAGAGAACTATTACTTTAAGCCTTGTCTGTGCAACCGGGGGTATAAATACTAAGTAAAAAACTTAAACGTTGCCTTAAGAACTAACTGAACTAATAACAATGACTATAGCACATAACAAATTGACTAAAACTTAAAGGGATACTCCACTTTTTTTGGAAATAGGCTCATTTTACAACTCCCCCAGAGTTAAACAGTTGAGTTTTACCGTTTTCGAATCCATTCAGCCGATTTTTTGATATTTAGAAGAATATCAGTAAGCAGACAGTTTCTGGTCTCATTGACTTCCATAGTATATTTTTTTCCTACTATGGAAGTCAACAAAGCCAGAAACTGTCAGATTACTAATATTCTTCTAAATATCAGAAAATTGGCTGAATGGATTCATCTACTAAACTAAACTTAAATAAAAAACGAAAATATAAAGATAAAATCTAATTCAGAATATTCATAAATACTATAATGGTATAAAATAACATGGATAAATGCATAGCATTAAACAACACCCAAATGAGACTTTTTGAGATTATACTTGGACAGGAAGGATAAATCTGGCTAGACGTGTCGGCTACTGAAGTATGAAAGAGAAGCCTTGAGCCTGAAAGCATATGTCCACTGTGAACAACTCGAATAGGATAATCGACTTTTCTATTGTGCCCTTTGGGGACAATCTCAACAAAAAAAAAAAAAATCAGTTTAAGATTCCAATTACATATTCATTTTCCCTCCCAGGACAGGATGAGATGCATAGGCTGCATTTCTGCCAGTGAGCTTTACTAAATGAATTATCATTTCCCCCTCAGTCTTCGCTAACTGTGTTTGCCGAGGATCTTTAAACTGTTTGAATTGAGTTGCATAGTAATAGTTTTTGCCAAGACATGAAGAAGATAAACATGACATAAGGAAATAGGATTGGATGATGGCACGTACTTATCATAATGTCACATAATAAAGAAGCATACACATTGTAATTCAAATATGACTTAATCCTTTGAGGTAAATTAAGGTTTATGGTTCCTGTTCAAGGGTGATACAGTACATTTTTGTCCCTATTCACATTACTTGTCTAAACCACTAGTGAAGGTGTCGTGCTGTGGAGTTCTTGGAGCGTAGCAGGAAAAACAATCTTCTCACGCAGAGCATGTGATGATATATAATGCAGTGATGTTTGAAGGTTAATGTAAAGTTTAAGCTCAGGGATGTTAGATATCATAAATCAAGGCTTGGCTTTAAACTGTCAGGCAAGCAAGCTAAGGCCCAATATTCTAAATAAGGGGTTGCTAACTATCCGATGTCAAAGACCCCCCAACATGACGATCCTCTTGTGAGGGACCTTCTTTATAATATATACAGGCAGCTGTACAATTTCATGTATGACCCATTTAAGCTGTGAGAGAAAAAGAGGGGGAAAACGTGGTTACAAAACCAAAAAAATGTTAGCAAAATAAAATGTCAGTTATGAAGCCAAAACAAATTATTAAAATGCTATCTAGAAATGAGTTACTTTGTACAAAGTTAACATCTGTTTTTCTACCCACTAGAGGTTCAATTGCATTCAAATTTATTTGTGCAGAGCTTTTCCTCATTGCTAAGCAGTTTTCAGAGAACATTACCTTTCAATTCCCATGTGAGCAACATAAAGGCAAAAATAGCAGGGAGAAACTCTGCAGAAAAATACAAGAACAAACTATTAAGTTTTATGTCGCAAAGGAGAATAGACAAATCTGTTGAGATTTAATTCTTATTACTATTTCTGTCAAAAACTATGATTGTCAGTAGAATTATATAATCAATATTAATCTCACAACTCTACAGTTCTTCAGAAAGCTCATATATTTAATTAAAACTGCCACTAGGGGCACTATAGACCTTATTCAGAGCAGCGCTAGGACAGGTATGAAAGCGAGGCTGTGAGGGACAGACTTTCCGTGTTTTCCATGGCTGACACAGCTCATGTTCCATTCCTAAAGCTCCTAGATCACTTAATAATTTCAACAGCTCTTGTTGTCTGGAGTTTTTGGGCAACTGAAACCTCTTGGAAAGGTTTTTTTGTGTGTGTGTGTGTGTGTGTGTGTGTGTGTGTGTGTGTGTGTGTGTGTGTGTGTGTGTGTGTGTGTGTGTGTGTGTGTGTGTGTGTGTGTGTGTGTGTGTGTGTGTGTGTGTGTGTGTGTGTGTGTGTGTGTGTGTGTGTGTGTGTGTGTGTGTGTGTGTTAGGGCTGTGCGATTAATCGAAATCGTAATAAAATCGCGATTTGAGCATGCGCGATTTCTAAATCGCTTCATAGCACGATTTTTTCTGCGCTCCCGGCTCCAACCTCACAGTATGCTATCTGAACCAATCAGAATGCAGCACGCCTAAATTGAGCGCGAGAACAGAACAGACAGGGCGGGTACCAGAGAATGATTCAGTGAACTTCGAACAGGTGCGCGTGCCAGAAGGGAGCGCGAGTGCATGGAAATATTAGAGCAAAGGGGCTTGCCTCACCAGTTTATTTCTCTGGGAAGGTAAGGGAATACCATTACCTGATTGGTTTACAAGTAGTTTCCTCCGCTGCGGCTGTCAGTCATTCTCAACAGCGCGTCACGTTCGGTTACGACAGTCAACAATGAAACTCTCTCTCTAAGTCAAGATGGTCATTCAATGTTAATATTATTAAACATGATCTGTAGATAAAGCTCTATGGTTTTGCATTAAATGACTATCTTGCTGGACTGTTCGTTTCTACCGTGTGTCTGTTAGATCACAACACTAGAGTAGAGTCAGAGCACTATAATTGTTCATCACGCGCACAGTAACTGAAATTTAAAACTGTTAAAAGAAAAGGCTCAATAAACTCTTGCATAGATAGATACTGTATAATACACTATGCATCGATATGTATTTCCTTTGTGCTTTGAACTTTTCAATGCGGACTCGACGCGCTGCGCCTGCGCGCTGTGATAGTGTTGCTTCAAGCGCATCATTCTGCGTTCGGGATGCGCATAAGCGCTTTGTGCAGCACTGTATTTGAGTCTTTCATAGTCATATCATAATACTTTTGCTCAATGAAAGATTATTAATAGACTTTTTTGTTCTGTTTTATCTATCATATGTTGTTGCCTCATTAAACAGCTGTGCTATACTTAATATGTCTTAATTTTATAGTAGACTATATATAAAATAATTGATCTTTTTGATTTTGAATGTATTTTACAACAATACAAAGAGCAATATGTAATGTTTTACTAGATTTGGTGCTACAAAATAAAGCTCTAATTGGTTTCCTTTGGAAATATGTTTCAAATTCACACAGAATGCATTAAAACTGTAAAGCATGTCTGTTTGTGTGAAAATCGTGTTTAAAATCGAAATCGGAAAAAAAATCAAGAAATCGTGATAATTTTTTTTTGTCCATATCGCACAGCCCTAGTGTGTGTGTGTGTGTGTGTGTGTGTGTGTGTGTGTGTGTGTGTGTGTGTGTGTGTGTGTGTGTGTGTGTTGGTTTATGTTGATTTATGAGGACACAAATTTGTATAATAACATGTGTATTACACTGGTATTACAACTTATGGGTTGTTTATGAGGACATTTCAAAAGTCCTCATAAATCAAATGGCTTAAAAACATAAAAAACAATGTTTTATTAAAAATTAAAAAATGCAACATGTCTCCTGTGATGGGTAGGTTTTGGGATAGGGGCAGTGTAGGGGGATAGAATATATAGTTTGTACGGTATAAAAACCATTACGCCTATGGAGTCCTCATAATGCTGTTTGGAGAAAATCTTTCTGAGCTACAGTTGATGTTCTCATAACTAGCTGCCTTAATAATAAAATATATTTTGTAATACTAATGTAAATTAATAATAATGTAGCAAACACTGTTAAAAATGCGCGGGTCAGTTTTTTCTTGTTAAAGAAATTAATACTTTTATTCAACAAGGACAGATTAAATTGATAAAAAATGACAGTAAATACATTTATAGTTACAAAAGATTTCTATTTAAAATAAATGCTGTTTTTGACATAGAATAATTTCTGTAGGATCATGTGACACCGAAGACTGGAGTAATGATGCTGAAAATTCAGCTTTGCACAGGAATAAATTACATTTTAAAGTATATTCAAATATATATTTTTAATACTATTTGACAATATTACTTGTTTTAATGTATGGTGAACATAAGACACTTCTTTCAAAACATTTATCAAAAATCGTACCGACCCCAAACTTTTAAACGGTAGAGTATATTTGAAGGTTCCTCAACTGATATGTATTACCACCACAGTATCAGAAGTAGCAAAGTTAAGTATTCATGATATTATTGTCGATCAATATTCTCTATGTCTACAGTATATCTGCATTTGTGTGATTGAGATATAACTATTTAAGTCTGTATTTGAACAGTTGCACCAGTTCAAGAAGAAACTATTTAAAATTCAACTCATGCCATCTTTTCTTTGCTTTACAAGCTCTTACTCTAAATTCTGAAGTTCTTGACATTTGCTCTTTTCCTTTTATATGTGTTTGATAAGCTGTAGTCTTTTCCCTCCCGGCGCCAGCTGCTAGAGTACTCAGGCCGCCCCAGCTGAGAGCGCCAAGCTGAGAGAAAGCCACCATGAAAAGAAGAACAGCCATCCATTCCTTCCATTTTCCAAATTGTCAAAACTTGGCGCCTCAACTGAAGCACAAAATTACTAGCTCTCTTGGTACACATGTACACTGATGAGCAGGTACAACACGGAGGGAGAACATAGCCGCGCGCACACACACACGGAGACACTTCACATCCCCAGAGAACCAGTCCTCTGAAACAGCATGATCTGTGGGATGTATCAAAACCCTCATATGAGCCATAACGGAGCCAAGCACCCCCAAAGAGCACCACAATCTCTCATCTCCTTTCTCTTCACTAAACACAGAACAGGGGAGGACAAATGAGTTCGCTTCATATCTGCAGGGTGAACTAAGCCTAATGGAAATTATAAAGCTCAATTTTGCCTCAGAGGAGAAAATAAATTCAGATTGTACAGTGAGTGAAACATTGGAACAGACATCTCTTTGGCTCAGCTCCTTATGAGATTTCTGTGCCGTATTATTAGTTTTGTCAGCTGTCAAGCAATATATTCATTATAAGACTTATAAGACAAATATAATACAATTTTTTTTCTGAAAAGTCAAGGAAAATTGACATCTTCATCCTTTTCATCTTTTCATTTTCTTTTTTTTTAAGATTTTGAAAGCATATTGTGTAGTTATGCTTGGAGTCAATTTTTTTGTGATAACGCAATGCGTCATGCCAAATTGTGCAGACATAACTTTTTGGCCAGCAAAAAAGCACTCACAAAACATAAAAAAGAATAATATTAAAAATGTAAATTAAAGATAATAAAATAGAAATATGATAATAAGAAAAAAGTAAATATGGATGTGTATAGGAAAATATAATGGTAAAGAAACTGAAGTAACTAAGGTGAAACTGTACATTTTTGCTGCTCTACTTTTATGGCAATCATCTTTAAAACGTATATATTGTTTAACTTTAAAAATGAAAAAATACAGTATTCTATGTAAACCTTCATGTAAAATGAGCAGCCGCTCTTACTAATGGTTTTTTAGTTCACTGTCAGGTCCAATAAAGTTTGCAGTTCCCCATCCTTCATGAACAAGCTCTTTACAAAGCTACTTTATGCAGTGAGAAAATGTGCCGCAAAAACTATTAAATTTGATGTGAATAAATTTCTCAATACTTAGGTCACTCTTCACAGTGAACACAACAGCTTTCTATGCGGACAAAATTGTGTAACATTTACCATTGCTTTGTCACAAAATGCATCCAATGACTATTTATTAAATTTTTTTTAACTGTTTGCTCACTTTGACACAGCCACCACCCAAAAAAATCTGTTACAGGCCAATTTCACGTTTACATACTCTTTTAAAACTGTTAAACTTAAGTTCAAACCTAACATGATTCAAAACCAAACAAGGCATCAATTTGCAACATTTCTACAGTAATACCATATTGAAATAAAATACAAAATAAATAAAAAATGTCAGGAGAAGGTCATTGCTCATTGTTGACCTTTTTAAAACAAATCAGACTACATTCCAGTTATGATGAGTTCTTTGTCGTCCAGCTGGTTACATCCAATCTGTTGTGATATTACCCTGAAATGATTCTTAAAGAGTTCTGAGATTGTACACATTTCAGAGTCTGCTGATCTTCTTAAATATAATACACACAGACAAGGGGATGTGCTCCAAAAGACCGCTTTCTGTCTCCGTGTCTCAGCCAGTTTTCCAAAACAGCTAAAAAACATATTCTCCCAATAACCCAATTAAAGAGAAAAGCTGCACTGATTCATAGTCACTAGTTAGTTATGCAAATGAATTCCATCTATCTACATAAAGCAACGAGAGACAGTCTCTCAGAAATCGAGCAGCTTCCCATAGCGCATATCAACAGGACAAAATATATGCCTTTGAGTCCATTAAAGCTGTATTCGATTGACCAAAGGGCAAACCAATTGTGAATGTACAATACAACCTCAAGCAAAGATGCTGCTCAGAAAGATTTAAAAGCTACAATTCGCCAACATGATCCAAAGGTCATCTTCCTTTTCTCTCTTCACTGGTTTGTTTTGTGTTTGCCTTTCAGCATACGTATGTGTGCGTGTGCGTGTGGGTGTGAAGTGAAGCAACCAGAGATGGAAAAGACCTGCTTGCTTCTGTTTATAATGAAAAAAATTGCTCCCTTTTGGAAGGTTTGAAGCAATGACCAATGTCACTGGAGGTCTGACTGGCTTTAGCCTCTGTTCAGGTTGTGTTGTACATGCGATTCTACATGAAATCCATCTAATTGTGTCCTTTGAATCATTAAAAAAGGTTCTGCAGAATTGGCTCTGTATCTGAGCAACAGAGTCTCGCTGAATTTGTTCACCATTAGTTTCATCAGACCTGAATAAAGCAGGAAAAAAGATGGCAGAAAATTGTGAAATCTATATAAATCTTTTGAAGATGTCTCCATTTATGGCTATAGTTCATTTTTTAAATCATTGACAATACTGAAGGAGACAAAAAAACTAAAAAGTGATATTTTAGTTATATAAACAAATTAATTTTGACAGCCTTAATGTTTATATATCACCCTATAATACAAAATTTCTCTACAGGATTTTGTGCCATATTGCATCTTCACACATTGTAAGTTCAGTAGCGTCACTCAAATAACTGCATATGCTACTGTAAGTGCATACATGTAAATTAAAGGCACAAAGTCCAAAAATGTGCAGTTGGTAAAGAAAGTAAAACAAATTGTTGATAATCCTCATCCTATAAAATACCACTCAACGGATCCCATGTGAGTCCCCTTTCCCCAGCATATGAACTTCTACTTGCATTGGTAAAAGAGCAAAATGTCAATTCAGGATAAGATTTAACTGATATACACTAAATTGCAATTACGTTGGGCTGTAAGTGTCAATTCAGCTCTTTCTGAGCCACTTTAAAGCAGTTTTAATTTCCCTTGTGGGCATTTGGTACACTTCACACTTCACACAAATTAAACTCCCATCATACCGCTGCACATATTTCCTAATGTTTTTTAGTCTTCATATAACCTATTTAATCAGTGCCAATTTCTCTAAGATATCTTCTCTTCAACTCCCCACCTCTGAATCTCTTTAAGAAGTGAACTGAGGTTGTCTATTTGGTGTGGCATAAGGTTAATTATGGAATATGTTGCTGTCAGTCAAATGTTATTCCTCTTGAATGAGCTGCATCAGCTTCGGAGGATTAATCAGAGGCTGAGATGGATCACATGTTCCATCACTGTGTTCGGCATCAATAAGGTTTTGGTTTATTTCAAAGCTGGTGCATTTGCAAAACTGGCTGTTCTGTCATTTTTTTCTGTTACAATAAACATTCTGCAGCATGTAAGGAACAAATGAAATTCACATTGTCTGCTGGAAAATTTTAAGGAAACATGCAGATCACATGATCACGGTAAACTAGGATAGAGTGGGATAAGCCTGTGCCACTTTTTTCTGTGAGCAAGTAAGACATGCTGCTGCTGTACAAAATATCCTTTATGAATTACCCGTAGCAGATCTATACAGGTGGAGCTGGGGAGGTGGAGGTTGTATGATGCACGCTGCAACTTTAACAGAAAATGCTTACCAAGTATTTGAAGGTTGGGCAGCGATCTCATTGGCTACTTATACGGTAACCAATCAGCTGTGCCCTATAGAGAATGATGTGATTGCAAACAGATTAAGTTAAGGACCTATTAGCCTGCGCTATCTAGAGTTTCATACAGAATATTGTATTTTTGGCTAAACTATCTGTTTTTGTTGTCTTTAAGCCCACTAGACCTGGGATTTCAAACTGGTCAGAAAAAAATTGTTAAAATGTATTTTAATAGTAAAAAAAAAAAAAAAAAAACATATAGAAACTCCTCAAAAGTGGTCCATGAAATATCCTTTCTTTCAAAAAATGTCGTTAAAATCAAGTATCAGCACATAAGCAGCTACGAAAATATGTGATGCGATCTGGGAAAACCCACCACATGGTGAAATTTGACATATTACAGGGTTTTGCGATCATATTAAAGCTGGGTTCAAGCCCTTTCCAAATCTGTTTTTATTTATTTTATAGTTTGTCTGTAACAAAAGTTATGGTTATCTGAAGTCGGCTGATCGCTGTGATTTTCAGAAATGGAATTTTGAGAAAAACAGGTTTAATTAACTGTCACGTCCTGCTAGCGGGACGACGGGCGCTATTTTTTTTATTGCCTTTTTTTCATATCACATATTTTAGTAATCATCATAGATTAGGTATCATTCGAAAGCTTACAAACTCAAAATTCATCATGTGAAAACCGTTTTGAAATTGGACGATTGAGAGGCGAGCAAGGTCTTTTAAACGAGGAGCTTCAGACTCTGTTGTTCTCTTGTGCTCCGCATCACATTACGCTACATAAAAATAAATAAATAAAAACTTGCGTGCCGTTGTAGTTTACACAGGACTGGCGGGACCTTTATTCTGTTATGTGGTTTATTTTGATAGGAGAAACTGTCTTTGTAGCGTTAAGAGAAGGAGAACTAAATGGCCGTTTGTTTGTTTTTTTGCACCTCGCCACGTGTTTTAAAGAGAAAGACACGTCTTTTCAGCTTGCCCCTATAAATCGCTATTTTTCTGCACTAATCTAGTGAATTTTCACTAGATATACTCAGAGATGATAAACAAGATGTTATAGAATAATAATTTATTGAAAACCCAAATTTGACAATAAACTGACATTTAATCTATTTTTAGACTTTACTGAAAATGTACAAGCGCGACATCCGACGGGTTTACCCAGATCGCATCACATATCATAACATGTGCACTATTTTCCAGACTGTGCACTGTGCAATTTCAATCAATACCAATTGATTGAAAATAACGTAAAAACAATGCCTCTGATGTTTCAGCAATACTGTTGAGGATGATTTTGGTATTTTGAGACTGACAACTGTATGTAAGAGAAAGTTTAACATAACAGGAAACTACTTACAAAGAAACCCACAAGTAAATCTCATACAGTCTGCTATTCTATCAACTGTCACTGAGACTTAACAAACAGACAATTTAAACCACCGTCTATTAGACATTTCAAACATCTTTATAGTTCAATCTATCTTCAGGCTGAAAATACTTTTCTGTCAACCAACACTGGCACTGGATCTTTAAAACGAATTAAAGATTTTTATCCAAATTATGCAAATCTTCCAAGGATATCCGACACCCTACAGAAAGAACAGTTTCTGAATTTAAACAAGTTCAATTCTCCACGGGCTCACAGACCATGTGGGCCATGAAATTTCTCTCAGGGCTGCAGCTGCAGGAATCTACTTTCTTTGTACTCTACTGCCTTTAAAGCATTTGAGTCTGTGTAATTTGGCACTGAGTACTTTCATTTCCTGTGGGCAATGCATTTACTCCTTGATGGAGTGGGGAATTGGCATGCTTACCCCCAAAACAGTCTCTAGTATGACGCCTTGGGCATGGAAGCATGAAGAAATGTAATTGAACGTATGTCAAATGCTCAAACTTTGTAGATAGACTTAATTACAGTATATTGTCACCTGTGAATTAACAGAAAGGGTGGCGCCAGATTCACGAATTGTAATTTCTGTGAGGGTCTCATATGCTACACTGCTCAATGAATTCCAATTAGGAGAAAACACTGGTCTGTGAATGTCTCAAAAGAACAGGCAGACACTTCTTTGTCTCGACTGCCATTCTTTGCTTATCTAAGGCAAATAATGACATTAGTGCACAAATATATGGCTTTGGTCAGGACCCCACTTACCCTCATACCAAGCTCAATGTTCTCTCCTCCATAGACCTCCATGCCTGGGTCAAGCAGTCCGATTTCCCCAAAATACTCACGATCCACAACAAAGGAACAGCCAATCATTGCAGGTGTCCTGTTTAAAAGACACAAATACATGTACATGAGCAGTGTATTCCCATTTATTCATTCAGACAGGTAGATAGAACGATTCACAGATAAATAGACCGTTAGATTGATAAATAGAATGACAGATCAATCGATATGCAGATAGATCGATTAGCCGAGATAGATAGATAGATAGATAGATAGATAGATAGATAGATAGAATAGATAATGATAGATAGATAGATAGATAGATAGATAGATAGATAGGATAGATAGATATACTTAGTAGCTGACTGAACATGGCTATAGGTAAAGAAGTGCTAATGAATTAATAGCTCTTAGAGGGAGAAGTCGACTGGAAATCATTTACGATTCAGAGGTTGCAGAATCTGCCCTCTCACAGAGCATGAAGAATTTCTGTTGAGTGGGAGTGAGATGAGCCAGAAGTCATACGTAAATTAGAAACTGTGTGTGTTTAAACAGAAATACACACCACTGAGAGACTGTGTGTGAGAGTAATAGTGCATACAGAGAGAGTGTTAATTATGTTTTGTTTTAAAGGTTGATCAACATAAGTTTCTTTATTTAATATGATCAAACATGATTCTTTAAAGTTCTGATAGAGTATTACCTCAGAAAAATGATTCATTTTAAAATAATACAGTATTTCAAATTGATTCTTATATAATTAATGCCATTTTGATATGTTTAATGCATCTAACCATGATGCATAGACAACGCAATGGTTCTTTATTGTATTATGGGCCTGTGTTATTTCCAGGCAAATGCCAAGTTCACACAGCAACAGAATACGGTCGTCAGTCCTGTATTTGAGTCCTTAATACGGTTACGTTCACGCAGAGTTCAGTTTGTACGGACGTGACAACTACATTCTACATAAATGAACTCACAGAGAGCCTTTTCTGTGCTGCTCAAATGGTGTGAACGTAACCATAATGGCAAAAACGTGCACCTTAAATGCACTTTGAAGAAAAGCATCTACAAAATGCATAATATATAAATGAATGCATAAATATAAGTAAAATATATTTATAATTAAATAAACAAACACAAATATAATTGGACAATTGGACAATATTTATTTCTGGTGTTCATGTACAGTTAAGTTGTACAAGAGAAACCTGCATGAACATGTAGGAGGCAGGTACTGTAAATAAAACATTTATATTTATTTTTGTGTTTGAGTCATACAGACACAATGTACTGAGTTTTGCAAAAGTTTGCTCACCAAGTTTACTTTTCACTTGCATCTGTTCTAAAATTGTGCCTTTCTTACAAAACTTTTGGGTCAGATCTGAGGTTTGATGCGAACACAGCAAGGGGCAAGAACGATTCTTAACCGCCTCAGAGACTGTCAAATCTCCACAGACAAAAGATCTGTTGTGTTTCAGGAACTCAAGATGAATTTGTCATTGAATGTAGTTTTTGGTTTGGTGCATTGCTGGTGGGTTGAAAGTGAATTGTTTGTTGGCTAACCACAGGTGGGCTGCTTTGAGAGGCTAATGAATGCTAGATGCACAAGCATTTCTACTGTGATCCATTATTTAGATGACAAAGAATAATAAAAAATAAAAAAAATCACATACAGTATCTAAGAGTCCAAGTCTTTTTTTGTAAACAGTGCTGTCTTAAAGGGACATTGCGTAGGAATTTCTCCCATCTAGCGGTGAAATTATTTTTTGCAATTAAACTAATTGTGCTCTCCAGCGCCTACGGTAGCCATTATGTACCAAAAAGCTTTGACAGGATGTCTTCTAATAGCACTCCGTCGGGTTTTCAGTTACATGACGCTGGCTCTGAACGAAAGCACATTGTGGAAATGCGTGGACCTAGTACTCTTTGTCCCTCTCTGCTATTATAGTTTTTCAAGATGGTGGAACTACATGGATGCCTCCGTGGACCTACCCGTCCCATGTATATAAAGATAATAAATTCTTTGTTTACGAGGATAAGTCAGATAATTGGCAGGGGTATTTGTGGACATATTTATGAATAAAAATATTGATTTTAGATAATAAAATACCTAAAAACGTACACATTGTCCCTTTAAGGAAAATGTTTTACCTACATCAATATTGATTTAATTGTAGGCCCTACTTTATTTTAAGGTGACGTAGTTACATTGTTACTCACATAAGTTCTGAGTATTATTAATTAACTACATGTACTTACTATAGAGTTACAGTTAGAGTTTGGTTTAGGTTTAGTTACTTGTAATTATGCATAATTTACTGAGTAAGAATAAAATGAACTCATGAACTCTCTCTCTCATGAACAACACTTACACAATACAGCATTTTTTAATATTAGTTCATGTCAATTTCATAATTTATTAATACATTATTAAAATCAACAAAGATGAATACATACTGTAATAAATGTATTGCTCATTGTTAGTTCATGTTTGTTAATGCATTAACTGAACCCTCTTGAAAACACATATTTTCTATAAGAGGGCTCCTAGTAAATAAAACCATTGATTATTGTAGATGACTTTATAAAAATGTATCTTAATCTTTACATTAAATGTTGATCAATGCCAAAAAGCTCAATTAAGAACACTGTGATTCAATGCTCTAAAACAACAACATATAATACAATCCATAAGCACGTTTCAGCATTTTTATAAGCACTTCATGTGCACAGCCTAGCCAAGGTGGTCTTTCTTGAAAATGTTTTGTGGAATATCATAAACATTCAGTGTTTCCCCATAGAGCGACTAATTGCTTATTAACAGTCATTTGAACTGGACTGTCGTTCATTTAACAGTAAACATGAATCATTTAAATAAACCTTGCTGCAGTGTGCTATGAGTATTGGGATTGTCAGTGCTGAATAGCCACAGGCTAGCTGAGCTGCAGTAGATACACCGAGAGCTTGAGAGAAGTAGAGCTGGAATGATTTCCAATAGCGCACCACATTGACATACTGCAGGCCTGCGGGCGGCCATTTTGAACCTGTCAATATCAGCACTTGAGAAAAGGGGCGCATGGACAATGACGGTTGCCTTTTTCTGTAATGAGATTTTGTTCAAACATTTAACTTATATTGTTACCTCAGGTCATATATGCATGATTTTTTTTTTTTATTGAGTAGTGAAGTACAGTAGGAATCGATCTTGAGAGATTAATCATATTAATCTAAATTAGTTTGGAAAGACTCACTAATTAAGATCCTAAAGCTGTATCTCATCTGGTGGAGCATGGTGCTAGCAACACTCGCTCCTGGGTTTAATTCTGAGGGAACACACTTGCTGAAAAAACATTAACGCACGAATATAGAAATGCAAAAAATATGTTTTTAAAAGATGTTTTAATTCATAATTCATATGTTCATTTCATTGTATTTATAATTAATGATAGTAAGAATGATTTTACTTTAAAAAGGTCTTGATTTTGTTTTTGGTGTCTACTACAAAAGGTTTTCATGCTTGAATGTTCCAAAAACATTATTCTTCACATATTTAACATTATTGCAGCACCTCTCTTAGTCTGTCAGAAATGCTCTGATTAGTTAGTTTATATGAAGCCCCTCTTTCCGAAAAGCGCAATGTGATCTGATTGGTCAGCCGGACGAGTGTGTTGTGAAGCATGTGTAACCGGTTCTACTCGACCCGCTCCGAGCGGGATACGAACCGTGGTCTCCGGCGGGCGCTCTAACAACGAGGCTAAAGACCGTAACCTCTAGCGTCAGTCGGTAGAGCGCCTCTTGAGATCAGGGGAGTGAGGTTTACATGCACACCTCTTACTTGGCTACGATAGTTACACGTGTTTGGGAGATATCACGACCCTTACCATGACACACTATCACTCAATGCTACTCAAGTAGACCTCCCTGCCTTTTTTTTTTTGTTGTTTTTTTTGTATGCCTTGGCCGGGAATTATTTAAATGAGGAATATTGTGACGTGTACGTTCCGAAAAAAAAACCCAAGACTTCAATCGAGGCATTTCAGGGAGTTCAGAACCCGTGCTTACTGATTTAGAGAATAACTACTTTTGGAGTGACTTTGCTTTGTAACTTTACAGACGTATTCATTCTCAAACAGCAACATTACACACTAACAAAAGTTGGAAATATAAAAAAGCACAATTGGTCCACCACTAAAGTACACTTACTGTACGAATACAGTTCAATTGCTGGTATTCTTGCCAAAATCCATTTAGTAAAGATTTGTGTCTGTAAAGTTTAAAATACATAAACAAAAAATATGTTTTAGATGCTATGTGCTAAATACAAAAAAAATATATTTTTGGTAGGAATAGTTATAAAAGTTTATGAGATCACCCTGACTTTGCAAATCAAAAGCTCTTATGATATTAGATATTTCTGGAGGAAAAAAAAAAAAACTTTTCAGTAACCAATATGAGGCATCACAGGGATCAACTTCAGTAATACTGGGCTACAGGCCTAGTTTCTCTCTCCAAATAGCTATCAGTCAGAGGCATGAATAATGAATGGGATTTCTGCTGTCCTGATACTCTCATACAATAGCGACCTTGACCAGATTTCATACGAAATGAAAAAGTCCACTCTTTTCTGGCAGGGTATATCCATCTCTTTCAGGGGTTTAGGACTGAGCTGTAACAAAGCTCATTTCACCAAGTTGGTTTTAAGCATTAAATGAGTATCTCACTGTAGAGGCTCATAATTTGAAAATTGTAGCATGGTAGAGCTGGGTGACATCAAAATTATGGCTTCGGCATGAGACCATCTACTGATACCTTGGTAGGAACACTAATTGTATTTAAACATTTTTACACTTCTCAAGAATCTTACTTGCATAAAGTACAGTGACCACAAAATGTATTTGGACACATTTTTGGGGTCACTGTAAACTGAAACCTGTCCTTGCTATATTTCTTTAACACAAATATGTCACTTATTTTGATATACATGATATAATAAGCTTTATGCATTTTTAAGCATCCAAAGCTTTAAAGCATCCAAATACTTTTTGGGGCCACCATATATATATATATATATATATATATATATATATATATATATATATATATATATATATATATATATATATATATATATATATATATATATATATATATATAATATATATATATATATGTGTGTATGCCAAGCATAAATGTAAATTAGTTGGTCCAATTTAGCCATGAAAGGCTGGTCCGATTTAGCCATGAAACCTCCCACACTAAAATGAGAGGTGTTTCAGTTTCATTGTCCAACCCCTGTATATATATATATATATATATATATATATATATATATATATATATATATATATATATATATATATATATGTATATATATATATATATATATATATATATATATATACAGGGGTTGGACAATGAAACTGAAACACCTCTTATTTTAGTGTGGGAGGTTTCATGGCTAAATTGGACCAGCCTGGTGGCCAATCTTCATTAATTCCACATTGAACCAATAAGAGCAGACTGTGAAGGTCCAATTAGCAGGGTAAGAGCACAGTTTTGTGCCGTGTATCAGGATGACAATTCACCAATACACACAGCAAGACTGGTGAAAGATTGGTTTGATGAACATGAAAGTGAAGTTGAACATCTCCCATGGCCTGCACAGTCACCAGATCTAAATATTATTGAGCCACTTTGGGGTGTTTTGGAGGAGCGAGTCAGGAAACATTTTCCTCCACCAGCATCACGTCGTGACCTGGCCACTATCCTGCAAGAAGAATGGCTTAAAATCCCTCTGACCACTGTGCAGGACTTCTATATGTCATTCCCAAGACGAATTGACGCTGTATTGGCCGCAAAAGGAGGCCCTACACCATACTAATAACTTATTGTGGTCTAAAACCAGGTGTTTCAGTTTCATTGTCCAACCCCTGTATATATATTGAACAAAAAAATATTTCTTTGCTTTGATTATAATTAAACTCCAAGTTCAAGAAGAGTCCAACTTACTACTTCCCATTTGTGATTAGATAAACCGTTATAATCTCAAATTTGATAAATGCACTAATTTACATTTATGCTTGGCATACACATTTGACAGCGACATTTATACATTATATTTGGCAAACGCTTTTAACCAAAGTATTCACAGTATACATTTTATTAGTTCATCCATTCCCTGGGAACCATGATCTTGGTGTTAGAAATGTCTGAGCTAAAATTCTGAGTAGCATCACATTGTCATCCAGGTCAGACACCAAAATATCCAAAATAATGATCTCAAACTGTGGTGAACCATGGCACATTTTAATACTGGTATGCTGTGCAATTCTACAGTGTTAACTGAATTTCTTTTTCCACACTCTATGAAATAACACAAGCGCTTCAGGGAAACGAAAACATTAATACATGTATTGCACATGCAGGAAGCTAACGCCACCTTATCACTTCTAAAATATTCATCTCTTATATCGCTGGTCATTTATATTTCAGAGAATGTCCTCATGCATTATGGAGTGGACCGCTGGATGCCCTTACCTGATGGGGGCAGTCTCATCTCCTTTGTCCAGCCAATCCTGCGGTGGGATGATGTACATGCACCAGAGTCCCCAGTTGTAGCCATGAGCTGCATTAGCATATTGCTGCACCTCAAAGGTGTTGTACTTGATATTATCTATCGCAGGGAGGATTATCCTAGTGTGATCTTCTTTCACTCTGGTGAGGATAGGCTCAGCCCTGAATAAGTGATAGAGATCAGAAAGAAAGAAAGAAGAATAAGAGAGAGAGAGAGAGAGAGATCGGGAGATGAGACATATTGAGCTTTTCTTACTTCCAGTACAAATAGTGGCTGTTATATTCCTGCTACACAGAGCAACAGAAGTAAAAGCAAGTGTTAGGATGTCAGTGTGAGATGGTCTTACATTTTCTTAAAACATTCTCCAAAACGCCTATACCTAAAAGCAGGACTGAAGGGGGAACTACAAACATTCCACAAATGAGAAACAAAACTAGCCTGTATTCATCTTCTCAGATTTCATCCATATTGTCCACACAAATCAAACATTTTGAATGTCATAGAATACCAAATATTTAATGAGATTGATGAATAATTAAGTTTGTTGACAAGGTGTTATATTCACATTTTACACTATGCCTTTTTGAATTTGTGAAAAGTAATACAATTTGTATAATACAATCACACAGTAAACATACTTGATTGTAATGCTCAAATGCCTCTAGTAAACTGATATTGTAAATAACCAAAACAAATCAAATGCTGCTTTCTAATTCAATTCGTTCATCTAGTAAACAACCTCTGTGTTTACTTTAAAACCCATGTGGCTGTTTCCAAGAATAATCTTGGTTAGAAAATTGATTCTGTCATTTTTTGTAAATAAGCTTGTATTCCATTATCACAACTGATGTTGGTTTAAAAGGAGAACAATCAAGCCTGGAAGAGTAATCATCACATATTGACATTTTCAGCAGACGCAAACACCAGACTAACAAGAAAACCTGCAAAAACTTTCTGTCAGATCCCTCCCATCAATGTCCTTTGTGTACCTTCTCTACCTCGCAAATCATTTTTGTCTACCGTCGCTCTTTGTCTTCTCAATGTACTATTTCTTATCTTTACATCCTTATATGTCTCTTCCTTTGGTGTCCTTTGTCTTTTTTTGAGGTCATCTCTAAAAAGCTCAATCACATTAAGGTAATGATCAGCACGGAGACATGAGTTTTAATAGGTCTGTGAGTGGGGCTTTCAGAAAATAAAATAGCCTACTGAGAGGCTTCTTAATGTAAGTGTCCAATTAACAAGAAAAAAAAGGGCTTTAAAAGGGCTGCATACTGGTATCATCTGGGACAGAGGTCTTTTTATGGGGAATGGAGCAGGATTTCCATGAATAGAGGGACAAAAGATACATAGTGTTACCTTTTGTAACATTACAAATGTCTTTATTGTCATTAATTGTTCTACTTTAATGCATCCTTGCTGAATAAAAGTATTATTTTATTTTAATTTTAACATTTTGATGGGTAGTGTATATATACCCTGAAAATACATATCATATAGTATAACAATAGGATTTTGCCTTTTTATTTATAGATGAGGATGAGGATAGGATTAGAAAATGTCACAAGCCAGATTTAAATTTGACTTACTCATGCAAAAAATCTAAGCACTACCCCACAGTCCAAATCTGCTTCCAACCAACTATTGCAATTTGTGGTACAAGCTGCATTTAAACATGGTGCAAATTGTCAATTTATACCCCATAATGGTAAATAACAACAACTGATCTAAAAAAAAAAAAACAGAAACTAAACCCTGTCAATTTACTATTCTACTACAGACGTCTCTATAGACCAGATGGCTGCTCTTTCATGAAAGCCTGGTCCTGAATAAGCACATGTGGGGAATGCAAGGATGTACTGATAGGCTAACCTTGCAAGAGAAACCATCCCTCTTGTGAACCCATCTATTCATCTTCTCTGTCCTTGGGCCGCTGGCGTCATAACCTGACTAGCTACATGTATCCCAAAGGAGCCGGCTCTGGGCTATAAAAAACCGGTGGTGTGCAGATAAGATTCCACACGTGTAGTCTACTCAGTTGTTTATCCTGTCTTGTGCTGGTGAAAAACAGTTCTAATCTGATCATTTGCTTAGTAGAGTATCCATATAAGCTAAGATGCTTATAAATGGTTTAGTTGAGTAAAAAAAAATCCAGTATGATATATTATATAATGCTAGAAGCAATATGAGGAAACATAGCATGCAAATAACCAAGCACATCAGCTTTCCCTGATTTTATCATCCTATTTTATAGGGCCCTAGTTTAACGATCTAAGCGCAAGTGCACTTAGGGCGTGTCTGAATCCACTTTTGCTAGTTTAACGATGGGAAAATGGTCACATGGTCTAAAAGGGTTGTCCCTATTCTCGTAATGGGTGTGTTTTGGGTGTAATTTCCCATTCCCTTTAAAAGCCAGTTGCACTCGCACCATGGCGGATTCGCTATTTACATGGTGGAATTTGCAACCGGAAAGACTGAACGCGTCTCCAGAGAGCAAACGGATCTGTTCGCGTGCGAGGTAAAAGTGGGACAAGCCTGATTCCACCATATCTTTATGTACACAAAATCCATCTTTTACATTGTAATCCTTTTATTTTTAATATTTGGCTAGTTTGTGTGCTGCGCGTCCATGTGTGTGTATTGTAATAAGTGTATGTGAGTTGTGGACTCACCTATAGGTGCACATTACTAACGCGCCCTTTATATAACAAAAACTAAATTGCTTTATTTCATTTGCCTCAAAATAGCAAGGCATCAACAATGCGCCATAAACACACCTCATTTTCATACTAGCGCGCCCATGGGTGCAAATTAATTTGCTATTTAAACAACGTAGCGCAGGACGTGAAAATGATAGCTGCTTCGGGCTGAAACTAGCAAAAAACACTTGCGTCGCGCCTTGTGCTGCATTGCGTCAGATGCATTATAGGGCCCATAGTCTTAGGTCATCACTGAGTGCTAATATGCATACCCACTGAATGCAAGTAGGAATCTGTAAAACTAGTGATATGAAGGGAAATGTTACAGCCCACATTCCGTTCACTCCAGGATGTCACATAGGAGAACAAAAACAAAAGAAAGAGGGGGGAAAATCATCAAAACATAACCTTACAGTATCACAGAGACATGACAGGCACTAGAGAGCTACATAAGGCTCAACTCAAAACAAACATATCAAGTGCCACAAAAGACAGTGTAAAGGGAGTGAACAGAAGGAGAAAAAGAAAACTTATAGAATATAGACAGGATAGAAAAATTAAAAAGTAAAAAAATATATGCTGCACTGCCTCCCCTAAGATGAATGTCCAATTTTTAAAAAAAACTCTGTCCTTATACTAACACAGCTGCCAGTAATTGCTAGGATTAATTACAAAAGGGACTCTCTTTGGTATACAAGACGGGGTGTGCAGAAGGGCAACAGTGATCAGTTCTTTCATTACCCACAGGACACGCTTGGATATTTCCAAAATAGATGAAAATGCCAGACACGAAATCAGAAATAATAAATAGGAGAAAATATATTGAAGGAAAATCTTGTATTAACAGCCTTTGATTGACAACCATATGCATCATCAATGCCATATTTAAAATGTCAGGTTTAATAATGATATTTTGTTTTGTTTAATTCTGACATCATTTCTTCATGTACACTTTATGTATATAATGTCTCAGACAAAAAAACAAATCTGCATCCATCTTAGAGCAGATAGACAGTGGAGTCAAAAACGTCTCCAGGGATCTGATATTTGAAATGTAATTTAAACATTGAAATAAACCAAAGAATATAAAAGTTAATTATAAAACAAAGGAACATCACATTTATAATAAGAATAATCCTCATAATTTGCAGATCAACTTTTCACTCAAATTGTTATGCTGATCATACAAGTTGTCAGGAAAATTTCTGTATTAAATATGAAAAAGAAGCATTCTCAGTCTCAGACAGTCTCAGCCCACAGTATGTTCCACCCAGTGTTAACGAAAATTACAAAAGAATTGTTTTTAGTAGCAGACATAACGTTGAAATAAAATAAGATATAGCCTAAATATTAGATTTTAAAAAAATACTACAATAACAAACTAAAACTCAAATTAAAATAATTAAAGCTATATACAAAAGCACATAACAAAATAAAACAAATATAAATAAAAATATAAAAGCTAAAAATAATAAATAATATAACAGTAAATAACACTAAAATAACACTGGTATTGTGGAATAGATTGATAGAGTCTGTTCATTGATCAAATACTGAAAATGTAGATGCAACCTGGGACTTTAAAACATACAATCCCGCAACCCATATGCCTATCTCTCACAGCCACCTTTTCATTCATGTCAACTTAAATATGGCGCCTACCTTGACTAAGGTCCATGGGGTACATCATAAATCACTTAGTCAAAACAATAAAGCTCTGTAGCCCATGCACAGTCTCGGACAATTTGCTGAGTAAACGGATCTCTATCACCCACATGCTTGACTTGGCATGTCATCTTATGGAGGTAAGTCCTGCTATCTTCCCTGTCTTCCTCCCTTTACAGATAGTCCAGGAACACAGTCCTTAGAGATTAGCCCTCAATTCTCCACAACTGATGAAACTCCTGTGTGACATATCCAGAATTAGGAAAGTTTCTCTCATGTGCCTCTATCAGAAAATGAAATCTTGCCTCATTCACTGCAAAGATCCCATGAACTGCATAGTGTACTGGGAATAGTGCCTGGTTAAAAAAGGTTAGTCTAGGGCAAAATGTTCCCCAAAGCTTTTTTATTCCTGTAGTAGGATGGAGGATTTAATTTTTTACATGCTGTTTTTAAGCACATTATGAATCTGTTGAGCAGCTTAGAAGCTGGGAAAGATTTATCGCCTTTAGACATGTTGCAGCCTGTCACGGTAAAGCTATGTTAGCCTCATCCTGTTAAATGTTTTACTTTTCCCCCTCCTAAATATTTATGAAATTTTCCCAAGAGCAAGTCTATCATCCTCACAGTATCTGTGTGCTCAATTCATAATAATATGCTCTAAAAATACATAAGCTCAATTTAGACAGTAAACTCATTATTAGGTTGAAAATTAGCCACTTGCAGTATCATCCATATTAATTAACTATAAACACAATGATTAATCACTTACCAAATATGATGAATGATTAATTTAACTTTCCAATAAGCCGTTATAACTAATTATGTATAAATTCCCTCAATGACAAGGTATATTCAAATCACATCTCACTAACTGGTGATTTCAGAGACTAAACTAAACCCACTCTCCTGATAATCATTTAAATGTGGATTAACAGTATTTCTCTATAATGCAAAATAAGCAAAGACCTCGACTAATGTTTGAACATAATTTTAAGTCACGATCACTAGTTTCACTTAGACATCAGTTAGTCCAAACTGCGGCTTAGTAATGGGTCGATCTCACCAACACATAAAGTGAACAAAATAAAAAGACAGATAGATAGAGTAATATAGATATAATGAATGATGAAAGGAATGAAAGAAAGGATGACAGAATGATAGATAAAATGGCAGAACGCACGATAGATAGGGATTTTTAGTGTGACTTAAGTGTCTGAATACTTTTTGGCAACCATGTATATGCCAAAAAAAAAAAAGACAAAAAAAAAAAAAAATGAACAGACCTTAAAGGTGCCATGTGTAATAATTGAGGTAAAAATATTCAAAAAATGAGCTACACGCATCAAAAGAATGAGAAGAAATCAACCCGATCTCACGACCAATTCGTACGAATTTGTACGAGTGGCTAATTCGTAACAATTCATACGACCTGACTCGTACGAATTTGTACGAATTTGTAGGATTTTTGGTAAATCGTACATATTCATACGAATTCCAAATTCGTATGAATTCATACGAATTACCTACCCCTGACCCCGCCCCTAAACCTACCCATCACGTGGGTTTAGACAAATCGTACGAATCCGTACGAGTGAGGTCGTATGAATTCGTACGAATTAGCCACATTTTAATCTTTCGTACAAATTCGTACGAATTGGTCGTGAGATAGCGTTGGAAGAAATAAGGGCGATGATGTCATTAAAAAAATGAAAAGTTATAGTGTTGCAGAGATATCAACCTAAATTAGCATTAGCATTACTAGCCCCGGCCCGACAGGTGTTGTGTAATACCAGTTTCGCCCATGGGAGGCGGTATGCGGGCAACATACATAACCACCAGCCAAACTGCAACACACGAATAACTCGCACTGCTTGTATCTCTTTAATCTCTAAAAATTTCCAAATGCTCCACGTGAAACTGCGGTCTTACTATCAATATGCGCGAGGGAGAGAGAGCAGGACCGCTCTCGTGTTGTTTGAAGACGTGAGAGTGCGCGCGCGCGGCCGGGGCTCGCTCTCTCTGTCTCTCTCTCTGCTCGTAACGCGCCCTGTCAAGCGCAGCGGCAGCAGCAGGGGCGTCGCACCCGTGGGGGATGTGGGGGTTTTAACACCCACACTTTTCCCGGTGAGAGGGTTCAACACCCGCACTTTTTCTGCAGTTTTGCACAAACGCCTTACTACAGTCGCTCTCGTTCAGTCGTTTCTCTGGCCGCTCTGTGTATGCGCTCGCTGCGGCTGCCTCCTCTCCCCCTCCCTCTCAAAAATGACAGCGGCTTTGAGTGAGACCGGCTGATGATTGGCTGTTCTGCCTTAAGTCCCGCCTCTCTTGGTGTGTTAGATTTATCTGTCAGCTCGTGCTGAGGAGGCGGGAACTTATGGTTATTTACATCTCCCTTTTCCAGGTACTTTGAATGAGTCTTTATGCTTTCGATGTTTTTAAATAAGCTTGATATGTGTCTGGGAAGATGTTATGTTTATGTTTTGTTGACATGTCGAGTATTTTCGGTATTATATTTCGTTTTTTAGACTACTAAACAGCACAAGACTTTAATTAAGTAACTTAGGCATTCTGTTTGTGTTGCGTGATTTAAAGAAAAGTGTGCACTTTGCTCACACTTTTCTCCAAAATAAAAGCTCAAGGGTTTAAGTGAAGAAATTAGGACAAAAGTATTGTAATTGTCCTATTCTATAGCGTAATATAAAATATACTTTTGAAATATTCATTTTCATTTATACAGTAGCATACATTTATAGGCTATATGGATTTTCCATCATAGGAATAATTATATAAATCATTATACTATTATAATAAATGTTTGGCATTCTAAAACACCAGTGATAATGTAATGTAGACTGAGACTCTATATCATAATTATAAATCATTATACTATTATAATAAATGTTTGGCATTCTAAAACACCAGTGATAATGTAATGTAGACTGAGACTCTATATCATAATTATAAATCATTATACTATTATAATAAATGTTTGGCATTCTAAAACACCAGTGATAATGTAATGTAGACTGAGACTCTATATCATAACTAAAAAGATGTTTGAGCCCTCTTTAGGTACAAGTCAATGCTTTTTCTTTGTTCAATGTGCACAGGTCATGGGTCGAACTCGGTTGAAGCTCTTAATTTTGAGCTCTCAAAGTGCATCAGATTGAGCATTTAACCTTAAAATGTACAAAAAAAATTGCGGGGGAGCATGCCCCCGAACCCCCCATACAGAGGTCCACACAACATAGTTTTACAAAATCAAGTGGGAAAGAACAATCATTTATAAATTGTGCCCCAGCATATACAACAAAGTTCCTTTTAAGCTTTTAGTCATTAATAGCTGTTAATGACAAAATTAATTTCACATCCATCCCCCACACTTTTGAAAAGCTTGCTACGCCCCTGGGCAGCAGTCATTCTATTCTACATCCCTCACCGATCAAAATAGGCTTTGGCGGGACAAAGCGGACTATTTGACGGTTTTAGAAGATTAACAACCTGAAACTAAAAAACAGACTAGAGTAGGCCAACTTTCTGGAGGTATACTGCCCCCATCTGGTATGGAATATGTGAAGTATGAATTGATTTTTTGACATAAGGCACCTTTAACCATGCAAAAACAGAGCACAGTCTATTTATTCACTTGGTTGTTTTACAATAGATGGAGAATGTGTATATACAGTAGGAATCAAATACAAGCTGAACTAACTGGCTATGTTGGGTATATGATTAAGCTGAAAGTCGTATTTTTTAATTTTTTGGCAGTGTGGGTATCATTGGCTCTAGTGGAGGTCTGGCAGTGAACATTTCACCGTGAGCTTTTAGCTTCATTTTGCAAGTAGCCTCCTGTGTTTGTACTTCCAATTGACTGACTTCAAAAATGCTCATCCCTCATACTTCATTAGCTTTAATCACTTCAGATTTTTCATCTGGAGTTCTTCATCAAGTTCCAGTAGATTAGAGTGGTAAAAGGTGAATCAACAATTATGTAAAGCAGCTCTAGAAAGCCTTCAATGATGCATGCAAGTTAACCTGTCTTTAGTTCTGACAGTATCACATCAAATGCTCTTAAACAGTACAAACAAAAGCACAATGACATTTTACCAATATCACATGTCATATAGAACACTTTTAATTCACACGCTTTTCCTGTTTTTATTAGCTTATTAGAAATTTGACACTTGATTTCAAACCTTAGTAAGAACACATATTAAGTATTCACAAATAGTGTTGACCAGAAATTTGGCTCCAGATACAATTCAACCATTTAGTAAACCACAGATTTAAAATGATTTCAAAACTGTTAGTGGAATAGCGTAGTGGTTAAAGATTCAATCTGATAATCAATAGGTTGCGGGATAAAACGCTGCACAAAGGGGAATCTATTAACGATCATCATGTGGCCTTGAGCAAGACACTTAGCCTGACATTGTTCATGTAACAATACTATACATTGATAAACTGTTAGCTAAATGACAAATTTGAAATAATTCACTCCCTGAGATAATAAAAGCATCTAAGAAACTATTGATTAAGAAACCGAAATATAGTGCAAACCGAAAGGCTTTCATTGGGAGGAACAAGGCAGTGAATCCTGGAGGTTTGCTTGAAATGTTCATGTGGGCTCCTGGAAAGGTCATCTCAGTGAAAGCTATGTACTGATTAATATTTTCATTGAGAGACCGAGGTCAGAGTTTAATGTGAATCCCATTCATCATTATTTTGAAAGTATGTGTTTTAAATTATTCCAATTATCGAATTTTTGCTTTATTGATTTTTGAGAGTGCCTTTCTAACAAATAAGCAACTGTGTGGTACATGTCAGATATTATATTATAGAAATCGCTCCTCCATGAAATCACTATGGTAACCACCATTTCAGTGCTAAATCATTAGATAGATTTAAACTGATGATCTGAATCTTTTTGCTAAAGTCAAAGGCAGAATTCCAATGCACATCCTATATAGCATGCAAGACTATCAGTGCATCCAATCTTATAGAATATTGAAAATTGTATGCTAAAGGTGCCTAGATTGCTATGTTTTCAAACTTTTAAAGGCTAATTCACAAGGCATGGACACACAGAGACCAACGCCGATAGCCAACAAATTACAGTGTGTTACTTCTCAGACATTTCAAGACCCAACGAATACTTGTTAAACATGTTCAATCAGTGAAAACAAGCAACATTCGCCAACAGGGGTGTGGACGTGTTTTGCCATCTGTCGATGCAGAGTGAATTAGCCTTAAATTGTGCACAAATACATTTAGCCTAATGACTGGAAAAAAAGGCAACAACATTTTAAATGTATAAGCCTAAGATTGAGTAATTATGAATGTTAAAGTAATACATTGATGCTAATGCTTACAGTATGTGACAAAGGGTTCTGTGATAGTTTTATAGCATGTTATTGTGTTTAAATACGTCATACTGCAGTAAAAGTATGCAAATTGATATTCAGCCACAATCATAAAAAAAAACAAGTGTTACTAGTAAATGCAACCAGTGGACTACACCAAGTTGCTTAAAATTTTTACATTTTCAAAAAACATCACTTAGTATGATTTATACGCAAAAATGTCCCCACAAGGACTTCAGATTTCAGATATTGCTATCATTGTGGGGACATTTTTTCCCCATAATGTAGGGTTTGCCAGACACGCGCACACACACACACACACACACACACACACACACACACACACACACCACACACCACACACTGTGTGCAAGTGAAGCCAAGTCCTGCAACTTCAACAAGGTCACATTCTGGCCCACATAATCCATCTCAGTTATCAGTCTCTGACATCCTATATTGCCATAATATGAAGAATAGGATGTTTCGGCACCTTTGTTTATGAATATATTTATGGCTACAGTTATCAAATCCATTGAAGCAAAGGTGAAGGCATAGAAATAGCCTGTTGTACACAATTTACATCTATTTCAGCAATAATCTTGTGGTTGCAGCACAGAGCTTTTGGTGCTGTTGTACATGAAATGATAGTAAGGACTTTCAAAGAGAAAACTGAAATCTAAATGGGGACTTTTGTTAGACTGTAATTTTAATATACAGCTACTTATAAATATTATAACCTAACCCTAATCCACAACCCTAACAGAAATCTTTCTGCATTACTACATTACAAACTTTTACTTTATATATACTATCATTCTATATACCATTTTATCAGCTTTAGCTCACTTTTGAATACATATTTGTTCCCAAAATATGTTGAAATATAGGCACACATACACACAGTGTGGTTCATATGTGGAGTCCTGTCGACGCGATCATCACACACTTTTTTTCGGCGGGGGGGGGGGGGGGGGGTTGTTTTTATGTTGGTGATATTTTTTGTCCCCTAAAACTTGGCAGGTTCCCACAATACAGATGATTTCAGGTTTACCTTCCTCGTGGGGAAATCTGATCTCCACAATGTATGCAAAATCTCATGCACACACACAGGAGAAGACAAAATCGATGAAGCTAAAGAATGTAATATATGTGCCACTTACGGGACTAAAAGGACTACAAAAAAACTAAAGATTTACAGGTTTTTATGCAGGTTTTCCAAACACTCCTACCACCCCCTTCCATGTTTTCCATTATTTGGTCCTGCTCAAAATTCGAAACTCTGAATCATATAGAAAAAATGTTTGTGAAGGAACAACGTCAAGGTTTGGAACAACGTAAGGATGGATAAATAATGACAGAATTCTCATTTGTGTGTGAACTATTCCTTTAAGATTAATCATGTAATTTCATTCAGTTAAATTAGCAGCACTAAACCTAATAACAGATTACCAAATACTCCATTTATTCACAAAGTCCCACTAACAAGAAGTCGAAGAAGAAAGTTGGACTGCTCAAAATAATCCAAGCCACAGTGTTTACAGTCTTCAAGAAATCAACATATGAATGGCTTCCTTGAGTTCAGCACACTAAACTGGGACAAGCAAAAGTATTTTTGAAATTGAAAAAAATGACACGCTTCAGCTTTAAAAAAATATCAAAAGATCAGACAATTACACCCACAGAAGGAGCTGATAAACAACTACTGTATGCTTGTTTATTGTTGTGGGACACATACCTACAAGGCTTAGATTTTTTGGTGTTGCTATTGAATTTTCTTTCTAGTACCACATATATAATAAATTTTAGATTCTCTAATGTATCACTGAGTTTCTCCCTTTAAATCAAACAGAGCTCCCAAGAAACCTGAGGCATAGATGCAGGGAGAAATTGAAAGAGAAAGGTGTGGGAGATCAGCGAACTAGTGTCAAACACAACTGTTAACAATGGGGACTGAAAGAATACGACACTAGGGCAAAAGGTTACAGCGGTGGAAGGCTGGACATACTTTTCAGGGGAAAAAATGGCCTACAGATGAGGGCTCAACAATATCAATTATCAGTCAACTGTGTAATGACGCACGCACACACACACGTTTACCATTTCAGACTTCAACAGCAGATGATAAAAGACCCAAGTCATGAATAATCAATAATGTTCAACAGAGGCCTTCTCCTGTATTCATACAATCACAGCTAATTCTGCCAGTCTACTGAACACTATGCTGGGCCACTCTATAAAGGTTAAGCGTGTATTATAAATAATGAAATTCTGTCAGGAGCCAGATGCTTTAATTCAGGCATGTATGTTCAGTACAATAAGTACAATGCATATTGAAATACACACCGATTGTGACTTAGGGTGCAAAGGTAGATCTTGTTCAGCTCAGGCAGCTGAAAAATTCTGAAATGAAATGGAAATAAAAGAAAAAGAAAAACCAAAAGAAAAAATCAAAATTTAATTAAATACCTGCATTTGATTTGAGGCAGCAAATAAAATGCAGAATTGCAAGGAATTGCAATTAAAATTAACTCAATTAGAAAGAAAAATATAGATGTCATTTTAACAAGAAAAGCACATTTGGGACATCTTATTTGAAAGGTTTTGAATAATCATATTCCTGGCATTCCAATTCAGCTCAAGTCATGTGAATGAATAATGAAGGAGTTTAGAACACTATGTTCTGTCCTGGAGAAAAGGTTTTGTGTAAGTCAAAGGTGCAATTTATGACCCACTGGACTGGCTGTATACTCTATCCTCATGTGAGAACACACACACACACACACACACACACACACACACACACACACACACACACACACCACACACACACACACACTGCCGACAAGCTCAAATTAGGGTGGATTTACAGGCTGTGGTATAATTTATGTGCTGTCCATAAGTGTCACTCACACTGAAGACTGAAACACCTTTAGAAAATTACATAATTCACAATCTAGAGCTCTACAGACGACAAGCTAAATTACACATATGCAATTGTATGAGTAGTAGCGTGACTACAAAATTCCCCCATGCCAAAATCTGTAAAAAAAAAAAAAAAAAAAAAAGTTATAATAATAATTGTTCATGTAATATAATGTGAAATTTGTAGAATTATAAGTGGGCACACACTTAAAATAATGTACCATGCACCAAAATACCATCAATGTTAGTGTACATAAAATATCTCCTATTCCTCGGCCATAGTACCATGCTCAACATGACTTCCATAAAATGAATACCCATAATATTACTGTTCCTTTCTGTGCATAAATGTTGGCAACAGTGATTTGGGTTGAAAAGATTTGCTGAACCTGTCGGGAGCTAGATATAAGGTTGAAAGATAACTTGTCAGACCATAATACCCTTTCGGTTACCCAGTGGTCCAGGTTTTATGCTCCATACACCAGGTTATGTCTTTGTCTGTTGGCCTTGGAAACAAGAGGATTCGGAGCAACATCCCTGCCATAAATCTGAGCTTTGTGAAGCTCATGACGTTAAGTTTTTTTCCAGCTCAGGTCACAGAGGATTCAACTCTGTGGTCATTTTTAAGGATCTACTTCTGAGGCACTTAGCAACTGTACTGTGAAATAATGCATCTACACCTCTTGGGAAGGACAAAAAACTTTAAGCAATGACTTGAACTGCACTCACTGATAACTGTTTATTTGCAAGCTTTGTCTGGGTTGTTTCAGAGCCTGTTTAACTAAAGGAATTACTATGCTCATCAAGTAAACATAGCCGCAAAATTTAAGCAAAACAATCAAACGTGTTGTGTGTCCACTATATGAGCTCCTAAAATTCTGTCATAATTTAAATGTCGCTCCAAACCTGTATGACTTGTGAAAACACAAAATAAGAAAAAATATTTTGAATGTTTCAACTCCTTTTGTCCATACAAGGAGATTCAAAAGAGTCCAACACAACATTGGACACAGCCCAAAACAAAGCACTGAAACATTCTTCAAATTATCTTCTTTTGTGTTCCACAGAAGAAAGAAAGGCATACAGGTTTGTAATGACTTGAACTGAAGTTCAGTAAATGATGACAGAATTAATTTTTTTTGTGAATTTACCTCTACATTTTAGAAACTGTTGTTCTTATATGAAATACTTCACAGTTTCTGTGACCGGAGCTCTTGCAGTTCAGATATTGACTAATTGGCCTCTTTGGATTTCTGTTAGTTGCCTACGGTTACTTTGAAACGTACACATCAAAGTGCTAATTGTCAACCCTCCTGCATAGCACGATATATCCTGCCAATATGAAATCAACTTTCCTTTGAAGCTTTGCTTTACGTCAAGTTACTTCAAAGTTTAACACGTGATGTTTCTATAAATAGAAAAATATTTCTCATCAAATGTGGAACATATTTCAAACAAAATAAACAATATATCCATGGGAAGATCTGATGGTACAATGACTAACAATAACTATGTGCAAGTCCCGGGTCAGGCGGTTCTATCTGACAATGACAGGGTGACGACAAAATTATAGGCTGGTGATGACATGAAGAGAGGAGTTCAGAACAGATTTTATTTCTGAGCTTGGATATGATCACCCTGTGAAAGCTAACAGTATGTTAAAGGTGCCATATCATTAGGAATCACATGTTCCTTGATCTTTTGACATACATGACCTTGATGTGCAATGAAAACATATGCTAATTTTCAAAACTCATTGAAAACATGTGAAGATGATGTTTCTTAAAGGCGCAGCAGCAAAACACATACTGCTTATTTCTAAGAGTCAGACAGAGGGTGGAAAATCAATATGAAAAACATTACAGTAAAAAAAAAATTATGTTAGAGGAACGCTTAAGGAAGAAAATAATAAATTATGATATGACCCCTTTTAAATAAAACCCTAAAACGCATTTCATTTCCGACCGTCTCATTTCACACCTTGAAATTTGGAGCTCACACAGAAGCAAAACCCATTTAAATGAAAGAGCAATTCAAGTTTTGCACAAGGGAAGCGATAATGAAACAAATTTAATTTTGGCTCCAAAACAAAGTATGCATCTCCTATCTTTCTGACCGCAGATTCAGCATCATGTGCCTGAGACGGTGGCCTCATTCAGTGATCATCTCTCCATTAAATGTTTATGTTGTGGAACAAAGAGGAAAATCTCATTAATGGTTAATCCATAATTCCCCAATGGAGGTCATAATGAGAGGCCTTCAGGAGAACTCATCGCTGTTGAGTTGAAGGAGGTGACAGATGAAGGATGCCTAAGTTCATTTAAGGATTGTGAGTGTGGACTGGTGGTGCAAGTCTCAGCACATTGGAGCTGTTTTGTGTTTTTGGAGGCAACAAACAATGGATTTATTCTTCTACCTGGATTGTAGAGGTAGATTCTGGAGAATCACGATTTTTTTTGTTTCAAATAGAGATCACGATTCTCCCATGATTCTAAACAGACAACTAAATAAAATAACACAATTTATAATATATATTTTTTTTAAAAAAAAAAACATTGTTATGAATGAATGATTCAATGACCCACCCAAAAATATGTCACTCATTTCATTAATGGATGAATCAGCATTTTTTTAACAAATCTCTTGAATGAATGATTCAATGACTCACTAATAAATAATTTACTTGTTTCATTACTGGATGAATGAGCGTTTTTGAGCAAATTGCTTGAATCAATGGTTCAATGACAAATAATTATTTTAACAGTCACTTGTCTCAACCTAGTGGAGTAACAATGCAATCGATACAATCGATATTTGAAGCTCCAAACGCTTACTTTCGCTACTGTACACATCAGTGTTTATATCTGAACTATGTTTGTTCAAAGTTTATTATAAGCCCAAAGGGTGATTTTTGGTGCAGCATATAATTTTTATAACAAAAAAAAACAGAAAAAATCAAACAAAAAACAAACAGCAAACACAACATTCTGACATATTTAAAAGCCTTACAGAGGTGGGAATAAAATAATGCCTATACCGATTGCTTTTAAGTTTAGACATACTATAACATATTCCAGAAGGAAGCATTTTAAATTCATGGAACAGTGGATGAGTGCAATCTCCAGCTTCTGTAAGACAACCCGTTCAAAACTTTTATCCCAGTACTTCTGTGATCATTCGATTTATTGTAAGGCAGAATTAACGATACTGTCTCTTTGTGAAGTTGTTTCATACCTATACACAACAACTGCTCTCTCTGGGTCAGCAGAAGCGCAAACACAGATTTGAATGTTTCGGTGTGATTTTGTCAAAGGTTTAATAGACATAGGCGAATCGTTGTCATTTTGGAATAAGATTGTGTGGTTGTTTGAATCTAGATTGTGATCTTGTAACGATTAACTGTGCAGCACTACTGGATTGACTTAAAAAAAAAAAAAAAACTGCAGCCCATTATCATCTAAAAGGAAAAAGGTTATATATTTTATGGCACATCTTATTCATCCATTTCTGAGATCATAAATCTATCAGTTCATTTTTGACAGATGCTTTAGATAAAAATCCATCCGGCAGCTCTCTTCGCTAAAGTATAGCTCCCATTGATGTCATGATGAATATTCTCTGATTTATCAAGCCTTTGTCATAAGAAGCATCCCAGTAATATTCTGAGTGGCGAGACAATGCCTCATAAAATAATAAAAGAGTGAATCCCACTTACCAGGCCATGTTGAACTCCACGTGGGCGTCAAAGAAGCCCACAACAGGAGCAGTGGCTGCGTTCCAGCCGTGAATCCTGGCCCGAATGAGTCCCTCTCTCTTACTGTTCCTCACGATCTTCACCAGGCCAGGATATCGCTTATTCACGTAATGATCCAGATTGAACTTCAGCTCCACTACGAGAGAAAAACAGACCATGTGAAGCCAAACTTCCTACGTCAATAATAGGGATCTCGACATCTGTCTAGTTATTATATGAAGGTCATATTGTTTTGGTAAGCCTTTTTTTTATACAATTTTGCGTTTACACAATCAAATAAAGTGTTACCGGCAATTCTTCTGTGAGATAGTAATATCCACAGTTACATATCAGTAAATCAATTAAACATTAGTGAGAGTTTAAATGTGTATTCAGAGAGTTTATTTTAAATCAGCTTAAACCGGAAGAAACACCCCTAGACCCTTTCGCTCATGAATCTGAACAAAAAAAAAAAAATGTTGAAAAAACATTCAGGTTTAAGGAAAAGGCTTGAGCAGACCTTACAAATAAAACTTACAGCATAAAAGAAAAAAAAAAGAAGGTTTTAGTTTCATAAATAAATGACATGGTAAATAAATCTGCCTGATTCTCCCCACTCCTTTAGTCTCTCAGAGTTAGCTATCTGTCCTCATTCAATAAGAACTCTGGGAAGTAAACAAATGGATTGCAAGGAGAACACGCACACACTCAGAGAGACACACGCATACATATACACACTCAAGAAAGATAGATGAGTGTTTGGGCTCTTTCCTGCAGGTTGCTGAGTGCTCTAGTTTCTATGGGGAGAGGAGCAAGGAGGAACAGAGCACTCTTAAAGGCACTGATGCACACAACTACCTCCCCCTCTCATTCATCAGGAAGAACGATTAACATTTCAATCTTTCAGTGCAATGGGAACCCTTGAAACTGGACTTAATTACCCAAGAATATGATTTGAAATTACTTTACATTACTTTTATGTTTGCCCATAAACATGTAAAGGACACATAGGACATAGAACAAGTGACTGTTTACTTTAACATCATATAATATGTATCAAAGTGCCAATTTTATTTATTATTTATTTATTATTATTTTAAAGGTTCCTAATGTTGTTTTGGAGGTCTCCTAAAATAGGCTGGCATTCAGGTAAAAAAACTGTTAAAATCTTTTCACATTATACTTTGCAGCATCACTTCTTTTCGCAAAGTGTCTGAAATGGTTAGATCAAGGATTCTGTCTCTCTGTTCCCCTCATTTCCGAAAGCCCACTCTGCTCTGATTGCTCAGTGGCCCAGTCTATTGTGATTGATCTACCATTATAACGCGTGTTGGAAATAAAACGTCTAAATATAAAAATTTCAGCTCTTGAGCTTTCTTAGCACTTGTATACACAGTGATACGAACATTAACAATGGCGTCGGTTTTATCGTATCAATTTGAGCCCACGTCCTGATCCTTTGGAATTGTATGCTAAGTTTATTTGCTTTTGCTTTTTTTGCTTTCACAAACATCTCAGTTACGTATGTAACCCTCGATTTTCTGAGGAGGGAATGGAGACATTTATGACTGATCAATGGGGTTTCACTTAGAAAGCCTTTCAACTTCAAGTATTACAAAACGAGCCAATGGCATAGAAATGCCATGGGTCTGCAGAATTTGCATAGCAAATGAGTTCCCTGTCGGGAGACTAGCACGGACGAAGGACTCCTACTTAACACGGGGATACCAAGGTACACTGGGAAGCATATCTCAGTGTAAATATGCAAATAATGCCTGCCCGAAGAGAGCCACAGGGTGGAATCTATTCAACCCCAGGAGTGGCAAGGTGGCTTGCCAAGGGAAAGACACAAGCTCGGAGAGGCTTACAGTGGAAATATACACTTGGGGGTCACCCAAGGGGGGAACCATGCACATGGAGGCCCTTAGCCAACACAAAAGCTGCTGCATGCATAGACTCTGGCATTGATGTCAACAGTGCAACGGCGTCTACGTAAGCACAGAGGCGCGTACTGAACAGAGCAGCGTCAGGCTGGGTCTGCCTCCTCCTCCTCCCGGATTGCAGGTTCAGCACCTGATCCAGGGTCTCAGGAACACGTAAGAGTAGCCGACCCAAATTCCAGGCACGCTACAGGAGGAAGCATGACAGTGATCGGCCATTTCTAGGGTCTTCTCAGGGAGAAGAGCTCCAGGTGACGAAGAGATTTCCACTTCAACGTATAAGCGTGTCGCATAGACAGCGCCCAGCAGAAGTGATGGTAGCCACCACCTTTTTGAGGTGGTAGGGTACTCAAACCTGCCTCGTCCCGATCTATGGAACATACATGTGTGGCTTCTTGACGAGACGAGGCAGGTTTGAGTACCCTGCCACCTCAAAAAGGTTGTGACTACCATCTCTTCTTCTGGGCCCTGTCTATTCTGGTTCTGAGAAAGGAGGTCCTTTGTCACAGAGGAAATGGCCAGGGAGGGGCTGTCGCAAGGAGCATCAGTTCAGAGAACCAAGTCCGGGTGGCCCAATGAGGCGCAACCATAATGACCTGCTCCTCGTCCTCCCTGATCTTGCACAGGGTCTGTGCGAGAAGTCTCACTGGGGGAAACGCATAATTGTGGAGGCCCTGCGACCAGCTGTGCGCCAGTGCATCTGTGCGAGCGTGCCCTCTGTCAGGGAATAGAACAGGCTGCAGTGGGAGGAGTCGTGGGAGGCAAACATATCTACCTGTGCGTCGCCTAACTGTTCCCAAATCAGCTGAACCGACAGGACATGGAGTCTACATACATAATTTAATTATTAATAATATTTTTACATTATTAAAATGCAAATAAAATTTTTTCTCATTAGAGCAAGCTATTGAGAAATAAGCCAGGGGATTTTAATCTGATTGTCAGGAAAATAATAATTTAGAAAATATAATGCAAGATTTTCTTTTTATAAAAAAAAAGTCATTTAATAATATATTTTTACAGACCCTTTTTGGTCCCACTTTATATTAAGTAGCTTTAAGTACTATGTACTTACATCGACAAATAAGTACAATGTACTTATTTTGTTCATGTTGTATTGTAAAACAGTTTTGCTGCTATTGAGGTGTGATACGGGTAAGGTTAGGGACAGTGTGGGTGGTATGGGTCGGTTTAAGGGTATGTTAAGGTGTAAGGGAAGGGTCAACTGTGTAATTACAAATGTAATTAAATAAATTAATTACAGCTGTAATTACATGCAGGTATTTTAAAATATAAGTACAATGTAAAAACATGTATGTACACAATAAGTCCATTGTATCAAATTAATAATTTCAATGTAAGTACATAAAGCCACTTAATATAAAGTGGGATATAATTTTTTTAATTCCTTTTCATTTGATTTTGACATTTGAGATTATTATATCCGTTAGATTCACTCAAGTACTTTTGAAAAAAAACTAACTAAATTAATAAATGTAATGTGAATGTATAGTACATAAATATGTTAATAAAAAGCTGACTGATTTTTTATTATAACACATCCACATAAGGGTGGGCACAAAATGCAATTGTGTTGAACTTTGTGTTGACATGAGTTCTCCATTCTCCATTGTGTTGAATGCGCGCGCACACACTCACACACGCACAAATGTGTTGTGAAAAGTTATAAGATTCCCTGTGGTGCTTTCTAGAAGATACTGAAATTAAGAATCATGAGGCAGAAATATTTGATAAATTCCTCAATCAATAAAGAACAAATATCCATCCATCATACTCTGAATAGAAAAGCAAAAATAAGTTACGCAACACAGCAGATCAAAATTGAGCATTATGAAAATATTTGAAATGCATGCTGATCCAGATAAATGAGCTATGGCAAAGGGATTGCTTTGATTCATTTAATCAACATAGGGGTTTTTATCATTTTTCATCGGCATACATCAAGAACTCTGCCTTGATATACAACCCCACACAATAAATAGTGAAGGCTGCATATGGCACTGGAATAGCAATTAATGTAATTAAAGAAAGCTATTTTCCTCATGAATGCACATGTCTACGTGTGTGCCATTTCACTTGTATAAAAGTAAAGCTTAAAGGGATAGTTCAGCCAAAGGAAAAATCTAATAATTCACCTTTTGTATTCAATGGAATAGAAAAGTGTTTGGAACGACATGAAGGTGAGTAAATGATGATAAAATGATAATTTTTGCATTATATTCACCACTAATGTTATCTGCAAAATGTGGCTAAATGTACAATTAAATTCCAAATGTATAGGATTTTAAATGAGTAGTTTGCTTTTAGGGATAAATCCAGAATGTCATTTACTAGCTGGAACCTCAAATAAAAGAACGTCCTTGAAACGTATTAAACAAACTCTTCATCTAAAGGGCCAAAATTTGGACTGAAACCCATTATTATCTGTTTACAAGCAATGTCTAAATGAATTGAATTTCAAGGGCGCAATACAACTCCATGTCTGATGAGATGAGAAAAAATAGATGCGGTGTCCCTTAATATTATTCACAAGGTGAGGATGAATGTTACTCTGCATAACAGGATTCAGCTGAGATTAATACAAACAGACAGGGATGATGGAGGGACAGAAAATGAGGACAAAAACCTTATTGGCTTTAGTGAACAGTGTAACACGAGTATGGCACTCTATTAAATATCTTCATAATGGACAAGAGACAGAGACGCGTTTGCTAAGGTCAATTCATTATTCAAGTGTTGAGGGTGTCTGTGCGTCCAGCCGTTTATTTGGGCGTGAGGGCTAAACCAGATACGACAAGCTACAGCGCTGAGAAAAGGTCAAGTAGGCAACCTTTGCATGTTAACAGTTTAATGTCAGCTAGAAGAAGCTGAAACATCAGCAGGAAATTAGCATATGAAATTAGAAATGGCCAATGCCGCATCCAGAGAAGCTGACTGTGTGAGATAACAGCAAATTGAGAAGATAGTGGTACTGCAAGTCATCTGTTCTCCACAACGCTGCTCCTGTGTGGGTATCTCTTTGTGTTCGCAAACAAGATTGAGAAGTACTGCCGTCTTAAAAGTGTCTATCTGCTAAAGGGACATTTTGTCAACACACACACATATGTATAGTGTATACATCCACTATCTGTCAAAAGTTTGGAATCATTAGAATTTTTAAAATGTTTTTGAAAGAAGTGCTCACTAATGCTGCATTTATTTGATTAAAATACACTAATACTGTAAAAAATATTATTATTATCTGTTTATATTATAATGTAATTCAGCATCATTACTCCAGTCTTCAGTGTCACATGATCCTCCAGAAATTATTCTAAAATGCTGATTTTGGTGCTCAGTTATTATCAAGAATTATTGATTTTCAATTAATAATAATGGTTATTATTCAATGCTAAAACAGTTTTTGCCATTTAATATTTTTGTGGACACCATTATATATTACTGTCAGGATTCTTTGATAAATAGAAAGTTTAAAAGAAAAGCACTTGTTATTTAACATTATAAATGCCTTTACTGTCCCTAATTTAATGCATCCTTGCTGAATAAAACTATATTCTTATTAAGATTATTATTATACAAATCTTACTGACCTCAAACTTTTTAATGATATTCACAAAAACATTAAGCAGCAAAAACTGCTTCCAAAATTGATGATAATAATAATAAGTGTACCAAATCAGCATATTCGAATGACTGTGGTAATAGTTGTTACATTTTAAAATATATTACATAAGAAATCATAATAGAAAAAAAATAGAAAATAGCTATTTTAAATTGTTAGAATATTTCACAATATTAGTGATTATATTAAATAATATTGAGAATCAGATTTAAAATGTATCTTTTTAGTCTTCAGAATGAACCAATTTGCTAAAAATGAATTCCAAACAAAGCATCAGAGATTAGCCCTGAGTCAAATGGCACACTCGATGCAGACTTTTGGTCTCATGGCCTTTGCTCAAGTGTGTCCATGAGGTCCACAGGCCTGTAGGGTATCCCATTTATCATTTTATGATTCAGAAGGGTGCTCAAGAGCGGCCCCCTTTACAACCTCTATGATCCCAAGCCAAACCTGCACTCAAATGAACTACTACCCAACAGTGATGAAGAGGAATATAGAAGAGAGTGATTGATTATTGCTCTACTTGCATGGTTTTAAGGCTGTATGCTATAAATAATGTGACACAGAAAACATTTTCAAGTTAAATTGGTTTAAAAACACTATTTTGAGAACATTTGAGTCGCTGTCACAGTCACACAAATAACATTTTTACATTTCATTTGTATCGATACTTTTACACTGGTCTAATTTGACCAGATAAAATGACTGCAAAATGCACAGTATCAGTGGCAACAGTCAGAATGTACTTTCTTTTAAAAGAGCGATCTGTCTATCTTTTAAAGATTATTTATAAACCCGGAGCTGTGTGCAAGAGTACACACCTAAAGGTTTACTCTCGAGGTGTTTGTCTCTTGCTGTTTATTTTTCCTCTTTTTCTCAGTCTTTAAGCTCTGTCTCTAACCAAGCAAGCAACAAAAGGTTTGTTTGCTCAGACAAAACACAGACTGTAGCTGCATTCCAAAACAGGTTAGTCATATTTTATCTTGGGATGTCGCGCTGTGTTTATTTACACTGCATTTTATGTACACTTTCTTTATAAAATCTTTTATGTCTGGAGCAACAGAAACTGGTAAACATTTAACAGCTGCATTCGTTTCAGACTAAACAAAGCAATAAACAGATCACAGAGGGATGTGTCCTACCGCTGTCACTGTTGTCATCCACCAGTATGATTTCTTTGAGCAGGTGTGCCGGTGTGTGGTTGACCACGCTGTGAACAGAACGCAGGATGACAGATAGAGCTTCGTTCACAAAGATGAAGACCACGGAGATCTGGGGAAGGTCATCAGGGTAGGTCAACTGCTTACACCTGGAGAAAACAGACATCAGTGTGTTCAGTTTGCAGGTTATATACTGTATGTATATATAAATGTGAGGGCATTTAACATGTTTTATGATGGAAAAATCACAATTGACCATATTCAATAACCTAATACATTTCCAGGATTTAGAATGGGAGTAGGATGCTTATATAATGAATACTTGAAAAAAGTCATTATTTTTGTTTGTTTTTAGCGCACAAAAAGTATTCTCGTCGCTTGATAAATTTAAGATTGAGCCACTGTAGTCACTTGGATTATTTTAACGATTTCTTTAATAACTTTTCGGGGCTGGCAAGTTTCAATCCCTTAGAAGCCTATGGGGGAGTGATCCAGCTCTCAGATTTAATCACAAATATCTTAATTTATGTTCCGAAGATGAACGAAAGCCTTACGGGGTTGGAACAACATGAGGGTGAGTAATTGCTGACAGAATTTTCATTTTGGGGTGAACTATCCCTTTAAGATAATGCCTCATTTGCATATTTAAACATAGCATTTTAGAATACCTGTAACACAAAACAATTGTCAAAATGTATGGTGATTGTACCCTATTCATCTGTGGAGTCTTGCCTTAAGAATATTAATTTTTATGTTACATTATGTATGTCACACATAAAGGGAGAGGCTGCATTTTTCTACACTGTGAGCAGGACTCAAACCCCATTGAATGTCAGTCAATACATCATCACAGCTCCAGTTGTGACCATAACAATTTCATGATATGTCAGTTATAGTCTTACTGGGCTATATTAAAAACATAACGCATTTTATTACATTTAGGACCCCCAGAGGAGTTCTTATACAAGACACACAGGCACTAAAGAACTTTATACCATGGGGCAGTTGAATGCTTGAATCTGATTGGCTGATGAACGTTCTAAGGTGTGCAGCTCAGGGAAACACTCGGCTAAAGTAGTTCCAGGCAGATCTTGACCACATTACAGTTCCATATCACTCACTTATCTATTATACAGACTACAACAGCAAACGAACCAACCCACATCGACACTGACCAAGAAAATAAATATACAAAACAATGATTTCCTTGTTTTTTGCCACAAAAGTATACGTTTTATTATGTACGGAAAGCTCTTTCTCCCGCTCTCTCTAATAAACGCACACACGTGTTGTCAGCGCTGGTCTAATGAATTTATCAGTAAAATAGTTTAGCAACTTAAAAGCTACATGAATTTCTCACTAGCAAGGTAATAACGGCGCTGTTCTTGGAGCAGATCAACTTACAGTTTTGCTATTAGACGCTGCCGCTGAACATTGAGAGACGCATACCGGTACTCATAATAGGCATAATTCACATGCTTATTCTCTCTCTCTATCTCTCTATCTCTCTCTCTCTCTCTCTCTCTCTCTCTCTCTCTCTCTCTCTCTCTCTCTCTCTCTCACTCTCACTCTCACTCTCACTCTCACTCTCACTCTCACTCTCACTTTCACTCTCACTCTATCTCTCTCTCTCTCTCTCTCTCTCGAACTGCATTAATGACTCAGTGGCTGAAGCCTCCGTTACTATTAGCTCTAAAATGACGTTTTGGAATTAGCAACAGAGGCCTGGGATGAGATGCGTAAGAAATTAGTCCTACTCACAAGAGCGTTTTAAAGACAAAAAACCTGACAAAAGTCTTGAAATACAACATCTAAACAATGAAAGTGAAAGTGACACGTGATGGCCAAGTATGGTAACCCATACTTGGAATTTGACCTCTGCATTTAACCCATCCAAGTAAGTGCACACACATTAGGAGCAGAGTAGTGAACACACACACACTGCAAAAGTGAATACACACACCCGGAGCAGCGGGCTGCCCTAAGTGGCGCCCGGGGAGCGATTGGGGGTTAGGTGCCTTGCTCAAGGACACCTCAGTCATATTCCTGCCGGCACTGGAATCGAACCAGCAACCTTTGGGTCACCAGTCCAACTCTGTTACCATTAGGCCATGACTGCCCCAGATGTCTTGGGGTGCGGCGGTAACCGTAGTTACCGGATTACCACCTCAGGTGTGCATTATTTTTCTAATAATTCAACGGCCCGTCGTCAATTATTCCTTACAAAATCAAACTTTAAGTCTCAAACCTTAAGATTAGTTTTCTTGTCACCAAAAAATATGCCCATATTGACTGCATTCTAGCTATTAACAAAGCCTGACAAGCCCCTAAATTCATTCCAACATGAACCCGTATCGTGTGGGGAAAATTGAGGCATGCCAGCATAGCCTTTATTTCACACTGTAAATGCTGACTAGTTACTATGGCAACCATAAGTTCTTGATGAACATCTCAGAGTGAAATCCCTCACTCTATCCATCCTGAGCCCTGGGAAAACAGCATGAGGCTCCTGCCTCTGTGGACTTTACTCTCAGCTCTTTTAATATGGCTGAGGATTACGGAGCTCAGGAATAGGTTATATTTCATAAAATACGATTACAGAGTCTAGTTTGGCATTTAGCAGATTAAAATTCTCTGGGCAATCACATTATTGAAGAATACCAAAGTTGTTTGCTCACAAAAAGGTAAACTGAACAAAAATTGATCAAATTACATACAACCAAGACAATAAAAGCATATGTGCATCAATATCGCATTAAAACTTATTTTGAACTGGAAGATGAACTGATATTAGTTAATAATGAGCATCTGTGCAGTATATATTCTAAAATGTGCAGACACTACAACACACACACACACAAACACACACACACACACACACACACACACACACACACACACACACACACACACACACACACACACACACACACACACACACACACACACACGAAAAGCACTGTTTATTCATTTGTATCTTCGTTTGTATCTTTGTTCTTATTTTATTACTGACTCTTTACTTGTCTTTAATAATTTTCTAATTTCACATTAATTATGCTAGTAGTTTTTGCTGTATCAAAATTGTAATAGAGAATTGTGACATTTCACAGTTATCTAAACATTTGAACCACTGACTCAAGCAGGCCAGTAGAAAAAAAAAATCCTCAGCATTGAGACCTGCTGAAGAAGCTCTAAATATGTGCTGTGCTATTACATGAAAGATAAAATATGATAGAGCAATAGAATGAACAGTGAAAGTAACAGAGGCTTGTACAATACATTTTAACAGGCATATTAAGCATGAAAACAACTGAAGCAAGTATATTTTTGATAAACAAATTAAATCAACGAACATGATTCATATTCTTTTGGTTTGTATATCTAATATATTTAAAAATGACAAATGCAGAAAAAATACAGGTATGTATGGGTATCGGCAAGTACCAAAAAGGAAATTATCGGTATTGGCCTGGTTCTGGAAAAAGTGGTATCAGTACATCCCTCAGTGCATGCATATATATATACAGTGTTTCAGATGAGGACATTTTTTCATTTATACTGCAAGACAACAATTAAAGATCACAGATGACTAATTGTCAACTAAAAAAAAATTGTCTGGCAATTTATGCATAGGAATTTCTTTCATTAAAACCTCCATAAATAATTGTCCTGTAAGATCTGAGGTCAGCAGGCAATTGTGCCAAGTCTAACACAACCCCACTATCACTCTAGCACGAATACTGGTATTTTTATGCGGAATGTTAAGCGGTGAAGGCTTTTTTGAAATAACAAGCATAAAATGTCCCTGTCTGACAGACATCACAGAAATACTAGGTGTCCAGAGAAATCACAAAAGTATCTGCTTTAGCCCAAGGCTCTGTAAACGGCAAAAAGGATCTGACCATGGCTTGTGTGTTATAGCCTATCAGAAATCCTGGAGTTGCACCTCTACCCGTCAGTCGTACTATGCACTGGGGTTTGCAGCATTGACTTTGAAGGAGAGGTATGCAGTTGAAGGGACGAGATGTGGTCTGATTCCATGCCAACTCTAGTCCTCGAGGTCCACTTACCTGCAGTTTAGCTCCAACACAACTAGGGCTTGACATTAACACCTGCCAACCCACCAATTACAGGTGGATTTCAGCAGTGGCGTGTAACAGTCAACATAGTCGGGTTAAATGCCATATTAAATTAAATGAATATATGCGGTGAGGGTTTCAGAGTGAAGTGCGATGCTTTTAATTATTTACATGCATGCAGGTTACGCGTTTCTTCCAGCGTCTCAGAGCTCCGTTCACAGTAAATGCTGCACAACGTGTGTCTCTGGATGTGCTGTTTGTTTGAGTTTTCATTTCAATAACATGCATTTGGGAAAGCATATAAAGTCTGACACGCTTTGTGTTTCATATAGCGAATTGTCGCACTTTTATGTACATGCGCAGAGTGTGTCTCAGCAGTTCAGTTAACAAACTCCATATATGCTGCGAGTAGAAGTGAGCTAGTTGCCTATTAGGCTAAAATTGCTTACAGCAACTTTAAATTGTCCTTTATTGTTGGGTAACATTTAAGGATATTCATCATTAAAAAGAGCAGAATGATTCCTGTGTAAATCTATGTATAAAAAACATTCTTACATAAACTGCTCAGTTCAGTGCAACAGTTTATGCACGAATGCATTTATGGATTTACAAAAAAAAATATATATATATATATATTTCTGCTCATCATGAATAAGGCCCCCAAAAATGTTTAATTTCATATGAAAGTATATGGACAAACAGCCCGTTCTCATCCCAAGGCGTCATACATGTGACGCTTTTGACATTTCGTCGAAATCTTACGCACATGGCATCCTTTAGCGTCAATATGAGACGCAGAACCCAAGGCGTCATACAGGTGACGCGCGTCTAAATCCGACGCACATGGCATCCTTTAGCGTCAATATGAGACGCAGATCCCAAGGCGTCATAACCTAACGCTACCCCAGACCTAAACCTACCCATAACAGTGCGTGTTATATTGACGCTATAGGGTGCCATGTGCGTAAGATTTCTACGAAATGTCATATGGCGTCACCTATATGACGCCAAAGGATGAGAATGCGTTGGGACAAACCAGTAAAACATTTTTTTTTAAAGAAATGCCATACTAAGAATTACTCAAGCCCATTAAACAGAAAAAAAACTAATACCTCCCCCCCTCCTCCTCCTCCTCCTCCTCCTCAATTCCTTGATCCCCCTTCTGCCAGTCAATATTTAATGGCTCTGCCCCCCTCAGTGAAAATCCCCTCACCCAATCTGGAGCAACAGCTTTCCCTGTGTGAATTTACACACTTGCACCCACACACTCACACGTGTGAAAGAGCCACGTAGTCTTAGTGAGTCAGTAATGGTGATGTTCAGTGTTTTAACTGCAGGTGGAGAACAATCAGTCTGAAGTGATGCAACACCAAGAGTAGGTTTAATCCAAAGATATCCCAAAACGCAATTCACATTAGGTGTTAAAAAAAATCTCAAATTCCCTCTCTATATGCAAACAATGAGTTCACTATACAAATAAACTATGCCAGGGTTATTGTAGTTACAGTCGGCATGAAACGGAAGTTGCGAAAGTCTTTCGTCCCCTCTTGACATATATCTGAGTGCAGTGGCGCAAAAAGTGGGTATGCGCTATATGTGGCTCATCGGGGCGCAGCCCCATGGGGGCGCCAAAGCGATGGTAAAAAAAAAAAAATACCGCGAAAGGGCGGGGGTGCCGTGAGCGCTGAGTGAGCAGGTACGAGTAGTGAGTTGTCGAAAAAGATGGATAAAGCAAAAAAGCTGTCTAAATAAGTGAATGGTGAAAGGCAACAGGTAGGATTTAAAGTGTGATGTCTGTGCTTGGAGGCTTGCAAATATTCATGTTAAAAGACTAGCTAGCGTCTGCTAACACTGGGAATGTAGCACCAAAGTTGCTCTAAGCGATGTCACACGTTTTTTAGGGAAGCACATTTTTTGTCACGTACAGCAAACGCTAGCTAGCTGTCCCCTTAACACAAAAAAATGCGGTCTCGGCAGACCCCCCAGGCTCCACAAACGGCAACAAAAACAAACTGGGCTAACCCGCACCATGAAACATAAACTGTTCCAGCCAATAACCGACAAGGAGGATTTGGGGGTGGGGTTTTGAGGGTTAGTGCGCAGAGGAGGGAGGGTCTAGCTAGTCTCCGTTTTGTTTGAGAATACTTCGAACGTCAACAAGAAGTGACGTCACCCAACATCGCTTAGAGCACCTTTAAGAATATGCAAAACCGAGGTTGCTGAGCTGAAAGCTGGAAAATACAAGGTAGAATGCACAATTGTGAATTCTATTAATCATTGTTTCTTTGTTACCATGTTGGAGAGAGGTCTGTCCTGGGGGAAGAAAGGCGTGGCCAATGGTGGAGGACTGTGAGATCAGCTGTGGCCTGCCAATCAAGCCATACCATGTGCTGCCAATGTTGGAGGGGGATTTTTGGGTTTAGTTTGTTTTTTCTTTTTAGTTGTTGTATTTGTCGCCAATTTTGTTTTCCCCTTATGTGTAAATTGGTTTGGCCAAGCCACTATATATGTTCCCTTGTGTCTCATTTAGGAAGGTCAGTTTGTTCAGTTCATATCTTGTTTTGTTGTATGTTGTTTTGAGTATGGTTATATTTTGCTGATCTCTTTTATAGGCATCGTTGTTATTTTTTTGGTTTCTATTATTCAGTATGTTTGGGGTAAATAAAAAAAAAAAACTATTTTTTTCAACAAAAAACTCCTGTTCTCCTCATTGCTGGACTGTTTGGTCCGTGCAACAATAAATGACAAGAATCTGGAAAACAACTAATGCAATATCTCTGATTTACCATGGAATCATGCATAGATTTGCTACCAAACATGGAGGCTTGCAAATATCAATGTTAACAGACTGGCTAGTGTTTGCTAACTTAATGCAAACTAATACATTTAAATTTTGGTTAAACCATATGGAACCAATCCCATGCATGACATATATCAATTTTATTAAGGTAAAATAAACAACAACTGGTAAATACAAGGTAGCATGCACAAATGACTAGAAGCTGGAAAACATAACTTGCGCAAAAAGTCTGTTTTACCATGGGATCTTTAATAGATTTTCTTTTACCATTAGCTGTTCATGTTAACTGTGCTGTCAGATATACAGGTTATAATAGTTACATCTGTTGGGTGACATGGAAGCTGTAATTTCAGGGTCACGTCTCTCTCTTTAAAGGTCTGTGCTATATTATGTGTGTGCATAACACACCTGTTCGAAGGTCCCTTCCTGTTCGAAGGAGTGATGAGATAGTTAGTAGATTGTGTTCACTCAATGGCTGGTTGTCTAATTGGTGTCCGCAACATAATATAGAATTCATAGACAATTGGAAAAGTTTTTGGGGCAAGCCTGACCTGTTGAAAAGAGATGGTATTCATCCCTCTTGGGATGGTGCTGCTCTTCTCTCTAGTAATTTGGCTCATAGTCTTAGAGATAAAACATGACAATCTGGGGCTCAGGTCAGGAAGCAGACAAACTGGCTAAACCGACCGTCTGCTAGCGGCCTCACGTCACCAAGGTCAGATAAATCTCATCACATAGAGACTCTTTCACCTAGATATCATCATATAGAGACTGTGTCTGTTCCCCGAATTTGGAAATCCAAAAAACTGCCAAACCTTTCTAAGGTTAAAAATCTAATTGATGTTCAACAAATAAAAAACAGATATAATACAGATGAGCAAACGATAAAGCTTGGGTTGCTGAATATTCGATCCCTTAATTCAAAATCGCTCATAGTTAATGATAAGATTAAAGACTATAACCTAGATGTGCTGTGTTTGACAGAAACCTGGCTAAAACCAAACGATTACATTACTTTAAATGAGTCCACTCCGCAAGATTATTGTTATAAACATGAGCCTCGTCCGAAAGGCAAAGGGGGAGGTGTTTTCTGTAATTTATAGTAATATTCTGAAAACCACTAAGAAATCTAGTTTTAAATATACTTCTTTTGAAGTGTTGGTGCTTAATGTAAAAATTTATAGTGTAAACAATAAATCACGTTTGAGAATTCTGCTGGCTACTGTATACAGGCCACCAGGGCACCATAAAGATTTTATCAAAGAATTTGCTGACTTTCTATCAGAATTAGTATTGGCTGCAGATAAAGTCCTAATTGTTGGTGATTTTAATATACATGTAGATAATGAAAAAGATGCATTGGGATTGGCATTTAAAGACATTATAAACTCAATTGGAGTGAGACAACACGTGTCAGGACCTACTCATTGTCGTAATCATACTCTTGATCTAATATTATCACATGGAATAGATGTTGATGGCGTTGAAATTCTGCAGCAGAGCGACGACATCTCCGATCACTATCTAGTCTCGTGTAAATTACATTTAGCCAAGGCTGCAAAGCCGACTCCATGTTATAAATATGTTAGACCTATCACTTCTGCCAGTAAAGATTGCTTTATCAATAATCTTCCAAATCAGTTTCATAATCTCAGCATCCCAGATAGCTTAGAAGAACTTGATATTGCAACAGAAACTTTTAACTCTCTCTTTTCCAGCACTTTAGACACAGTTGCTCCGCTGCGCTTAAAGAAGATCAAAGAAAATAGTCCAACGCCGTGGTACAATGAGCACACCCGGGCCCTTAAGAGAGCAGCCAGAAAAATGGAGCGAAACTGGAAGAAAACAAAACTAGAGGTATTTCGGATTTCATGGAAGGAGAGCTCGATTGCTTACAGAGAGGCCTTAAAAGATGCTAGAACTAATTATTTTTCAACCCTATTAGAAGAAAATAAACATAATCCTAGGTATTTATTTGAACAAGTGACTAAACTAACGAAAAAGAAAGCTTCAAGCCCAGAAGTTTATAAGAAACACAGCAGTAATGACTTTATGAACTTCTTCACTTATAAGATTGATAATATCAGGGACAAAATTATAACTATGCAACCGTCTACTACAGTATCGCATCAGGGAGTATATTGTAGTCTCTGTGAGGAACATTTTGATTCATTTGTTGCTATAGGAGAGGAAGAATTTTGCAAAATTGTTAATTCATCTAAATCGACAACTTGTATGCTAGACCCTATACCGACTAAGCTACTGAAAGAGATGCTTCCAGAGGTCATAGATCCTCTTCTAGATATCATTAATTCATCTTTGTCATTAGGATACGTACCAAAAACCTTTAAGTTGGCTATGATTAAACCGCTTGTTAAAATGAGCGCTGAGTGAGCAGGTACGGTAGTGAGTTGTCCAAAAAGAGGAAAAGCAAAAAAGCTGTCACACGTTTTTTAGGGAAGCACATTTTTTTGTCACGTACAGCAAACGCTAGCTAGCTGTCCCCTTAACACAAAAAAATGCGGTCCGTACGGCAGACCCCCCAGGCTCCACAAACGGCAACAAAAACAAACTGGGCTAACCCGCACCATGAAACATAAACTGTTCCAGCCAATAACCGACAAGGAGGATTTGGGGGGTGGGGTTTTGAGGGTTAGTGCGCAGAGGAGGGAGGGTCTAGCTAGTCTCCGTTTTGTTTGAGAATACTTCGAACGTCAAACAAGAAGTGACGTCACCCAACATCGCTTAGAGCACCTTTAAGAATATGCAAAACCGAGGTTGCTGAGCTGAAAGCTGGAAAATACAAGGTAGAATGCACAATTGTGAATTCTATTAATCATTGTTTTCTTTGTTACCATGTTGGAGAGAGGTCTGTCCTGGGGGAAGAAAGGCGTGGCAATGGTGGAGGACTGTGAGATCAGCTGTGGCCTGCCAATCAAGCCATACCATGTGCTGCCAATGTTGGAGGGGGATTTTTGGTTTAGTTTGTTTTTCTTTTTAGTTGTTGTATTTGTCGCCAATTTTGTTTTCCCCTTATGTGTAAATTGGTTTGGCCAAGCCACTATATATGTTCCCTTGTGTCTCATTTAGGAAGGTCAGTTTGTTCAGTTCATATCTTGTTTGTTGTATGTTGTTTTGAGTATGGTTATATTTTGCTGATCTCTTTTATAGGCATCGTTGTTATTTTTTTGGTTTCTATTATTCAGTATGTTTGGGGTAAATAAAAAAAAAAAACTATTTTTTTCAACAAAAAACTCCTGTTCTCCTCATTGCTGGACTGTTTGGTCCGTGCAACAATAAATGACAAGAATCTGGAAAACAACTAATGCAATATCTCTGATTTACCATGGAATCATGCATAGATTTGCTACCAAACATGGAGGCTTGCAAAATATCAATGTTAACAGACTGGCTAGTGTTTGCTAACTTAATGCAAACTAATACATTTAAATTTTGGTTAAACCATATGGAACCAATCCCATGCATGACATATATCAATTTTATTAAGGTAAAAATAAACAACAACTGGTAAATACAAGGTAGCATGCACAAATGACTAGAAGCTGGAAAACATAACTTGCGCAAAAAGTCTGTTTTACCATGGGATCTTTAATAGATTTTCTTTTACCATTAGCTGTTCATGTTAACTGTGCTGTCAGATATACAGGTTATAATAGTTACATCTGTTGGGTGACATGGAAGCTGTAATTTCAGGGTCACGTCTCTCTCTTTAAAGGTCTGTGCTATATTATGTGTGTGCATAACACACCTGTTCGAAGGTCCCTTCCTGTTCGAAGGAGTGATGAGATAGTTAGTAGATTGTGTTCACTCAATGGCTGGTTGTCTAATTGGTGTCCGCAACATAATATAGAATTCATAGACAATTGGAAAAGTTTTTGGGGCAAGCCTGACCTGTTGAAAAGAGATGGTATTCATCCCTCTTGGGATGGTGCTGCTCTTCTCTCTAGTAATTTGGCTCATAGTCTTAGAGATAAAACATGACAATCTGGGGCTCAGGTCAGGAAGCAGACAAACTGGCTAAACCGACCGTCTGCTAGCGGCCTCACGTCACCAAGGTCAGATAAATCTCATCACATAGAGACTCTTTCACCTAGATATCATCATATAGAGACTGTGTCTGTTCCCCGAATTTGGAAATCCAAAAAACTGCCAAACCTTTCTAAGGTTAAAAATCTAATTGATGTTCAACAAATAAAAAACAGATATAATACAGATGAGCAAACGATAAAGCTTGGGTTGCTGAATATTCGATCCCTTAATTCAAAATCGCTCATAGTTAATGATAAGATTAAAGACTATAACCTAGATGTGCTGTGTTTGACAGAAACCTGGCTAAAACCAAACGATTACATTACTTTAAATGAGTCCACTCCGCAAGATTATTGTTATAAACATGAGCCTCGTCCGAAAGGCAAAGGGGGAGGTGTTGCTGTAATTTATAGTAATATTCTGAAAACCACTAAGAAATCTAGTTTTAAATATACTTCTTTTGAAGTGTTGGTGCTTAATGTAAAAATTTATAGTGTAAACAATAAATCACGTTTGAGAATTCTGCTGGCTACTGTATACAGGCCACCAGGGCACCATAAAGATTTTATCAAAGAATTTGCTGACTTTCTATCAGAATTAGTATTGGCTGCAGATAAAGTCCTATTGTTGGTGATTTTAATATACATGTAGATAATGAAAAAGATGCATTGGGATTGGCATTTAAAGACATTATAAACTCAATTGGAGTGAGACAACACGTGTCAGGACCTACTCATTGTCGTAATCATACTCTTGATCTAATATTATCACATGGAATAGATGTTGATGGCGTTGAAATTCTGCAGCAGAGCGACGACATCTCCGATCACTATCTAGTCTCGTGTAAATTACATTTAGCCAAGGCTGCAAAGCCGACTCCATGTTATAAATATGTTAGACCTATCACTTCTGCCAGTAAAGATTGCTTTATCAATAATCTTCCAAATCAGTTTCATAATCTCAGCATCCCAGATAGCTTAGAAGAACTTGATATTGCAACAGAAACTTTTAACTCTCTCTTTTCCAGCACTTTAGACACAGTTGCTCCGCTGCGCTTAAAGAAGATCAAAGAAAATAGTCCAACGCCGTGGTACAATGAGCACACCCGGGCCCTTAAGAGAGCAGCCAGAAAAATGGAGCGAAACTGGAAGAAAACAAAACTAGAGGTATTTCGGATTTCATGGAAGGAGAGCTCGATTGCTTACAGAGAGGCCTTAAAAGATGCTAGAACTAATTATTTTTCAACCCTATTAGAAGAAAATAAACATAATCCTAGGTATTTATTTGAACAAGTGACTAAACTAACGAAAAAGAAAGCTTCAAGCCCAGAAGTTTATAAGAAACACAGCAGTAATGACTTTATGAACTTCTTCACTTATAAGATTGATAATATCAGGGACAAAATTATAACTATGCAACCGTCTACTACAGTATCGCATCAGGGAGTATATTGTAGTCTCTGTGAGGAACATTTTGATTCATTTGTTGCTATAGGAGAGGAAGAATTTTGCAAAATTGTTAATTCATCTAAATCGACAACTTGTATGCTAGACCCTATACCGACTAAGCTACTGAAAGAGATGCTTCCAGAGGTCATAGATCCTCTTCTAGATATCATTAATTCATCTTTGTCATTAGGATACGTACCAAAAACCTTTAAGTTGGCTATGATTAAACCGCTTGTTAAAAAACCGCAACTTGATCCTACAGAATTAGTCAATTACAGGCCGATCTCGAATCTGCCTTTTCTGTCAAAGATACTAGAAAAAGCAGTATCCTCACAACTGTGTTCCTTTTTAGAAAGAAATAATATCTGCGAGGATTTTCAGTCCGGATTTAGACCGTACCATAGTACTGAGACTGCTCTCATTAAAGTCACAAATGATTTGCTCCTATCATCCGATCGTGGTTGTATCTCTCTATTAGTGTTACTTGATCTTAGTGCTGCATTTGATACTATCGACCACAACATTCTTTTAAATAGACTAGAAAACTATGTTGGCATTAGCGGAATTGCACTAGCATGGTTTAAATCATACTTATCTGACCGATATCAGTTTGTAGCAGTAAATGAAGAGATGTCTTATCGATCACAAGTTCAGTATGGCGTACCACAAGGCTCAGTACTAGGACCGCTGCTCTTCACTCTGTACATGCTACCATTAGGAGATATAATTAGGAAATATGGAATTAGCTTTCACTGTTATGCTGATGATACTCAGCTGTATATTTCTTCAAAACCTAACGAAACTTACCAATTCACAAAATTAACGGAATGCATAGCTGATATAAAAAATTGGATGACCAGTAATTTCCTATTACTAAATTCTGAAAAAACAGAGATTCTAATCATTGGACAAAAAACTTCCTCACCTAATAACCTAGAATACTGTCTAACACTTGATGGCTGCTCTGTTAAGTCTTCGACGTTAGTTAGGAACCTGGGTGTGCTCTTTGATACTAATCTTTCATTTGAAAGTCACGTGTCTAGTATCTGTAAAACCGCATTTTTCCATCTTAAAAATATATCTAAATTACGTCATATGCTCTCACTGACAAATGCGGAACAATTAGTTCATGCGTTCATGACCTCAAGGCTAGATTATTGTAATGCTCTACTGGGTGGTTGCCCTGCACGCTTATTAAACAAACTACAGCTAGTTCAAAATGCAGCCGCTAGAGTTCTTACCAGAACCAGGAAGTATGACCATATTAGCCCGGTTCTGTCAACACTGCATTGGCTGCCTATTAAACATCGTATAAATTTTAAAATATTGCTGATTACTTACAAAGCACTAAATGGTTTAGCTCCCCAGTACTTGAGCGAGCTCTTAACGCATTATAGTCCTTCACGTCTATTGCGATCTCAAAATTCTGGCCAGTTGATAATACCTAGAATATCAAAATCGACTGCTGGCGGTAGATCCTTTTCCTATTTAGCACCAAAACTTTGGAACAATCTTCCTAACACGGTCCGGGAAGCAGATACAGTCTGTCAGTTTAAATCTAGACTAAAAACACATCTCTTTGGCTTAGCATACACATAACACATTATAGATTTCTATAATTCAATGTTAGGCTGCATAGATTAGATCAGCCGGAACCGGGAACACTTCCCATAATTCCTGATGTACTTTGTACATCATAAGAAGGATGGCGTCTACGCTAATATTAGTCTCTCTGTTTATCCCGAGGTTTACTGCGGACCGCCGGATCCAGGGCATATCCAGATCTGATGAAGGACCATCACATGGACACGTCGACACGCATTATCAGGGCTGTGAAGGTCCATGGACACCTCACCACTCATCTCCTCACCGGCCGGATGACCCAACCCAACCAGATGAACTGGATAATATCGTGAAAGTTCTGATCCCATCTGACTCCTGGCATTATGCTGCCTAACTCATAATCATACACTGTTCATTCGTTGGCCAAAGGAGGACTGGCCCCCGACTGAGCCTGGGTTCTCCCAAGGTTTTTTTCTCCATTCTGTCACCTGATGGAGTTTTGGTTCCTTGCCACTGTTGCCTTCGCCTTTTGGCTTGCTTAGTTGGGGACATTTAATTTTCAATTGAACAATACTATTACAACATTGTTTTCCTGTTATCTCTGTAAAGCTGCTTTGAAACAATTTGTATTGTAAAAAGCGCTATATAAATAAAGGTGACTTGACTTGACTTGACTTGTGCCTTATTTGTACTTTTTAAAATCCAAAATGTCAATGTAATTTCAACAGCAGCACAACCTTACAGCATAATAGTTGTCTTAACTGATGCCATAGGCTGATTTAAGAATTGAATTTAGGCTGCTACAGTATATTTAACAGTGAGTTCATTACAATCAGATGTGAGGACGGTGGATCAGGAAAGACAGGGGAAGGCAGGTATTGTCGCTGCAAACCCCTTCTGACACTGGGTACTTGCACCCCTGTCTGAGTGAAATGGTTTCTCAAACTAATAATAAAGAGGGGACTTGATTTTGTCCATGGGGCTCGATTGGATAGTTGTGGTTTGCTATTGCTGTGAGTGACTATGACATGTGAGTGAAACGTCGTCCTAATGATGTGCCCAGATAAATCATTTTTAATAAAATCCGGCAATATTCCATAAAAATAAATGGCTTTGACTAAAACAAAAAACATAAATAAATAAAAACATTTGAGTTACTTAAAATAAAATAAAATAAAGTATTATTTTCATTTAGTTATAAATTTAGAAAAAACAACACTTTTCATTTACTCGTTAGCAGACATTTTTATCAAACATACAGCCTCAAAAAATTCAAATGATCAATTCTTGGACTGCATGATTATGGAATATTTCCTATATCAGCTAGACTGTACTAAAGGGAGCATGCAGCTAACATCCAGTGCATAAAAACAAAATATTATGATAGTTTCAACAGTGACAGCTGTGCAGACATCATTCAAAGATATTTATAACAGTCCTCTAATACCATGTAGTTTTGCAGCCACGGCAGCATAAGGAAGGTTTGATTGATCAGCCCATTAAAGCATGTTTTTTCTCCTTCCCAGCAGGTTGCTGTTATTCCAATCCATTTTTTTCTTCCTCAATAGCTCATGCAAAGCACCGTGAATGCAAAACTGATGTCACCAGCCATATTTTTCCTCAAAATTTGTATGAATACATCAAATAAATCCAAGTAAATCCTTCTACGTGTTATCACAAAGAAAAGCATCGCTGCGTTCAGGTGAAATAGCTATTGTGCCAAAAAAAAGTGCAATGTCACATCAACGCTTGAAAAACAAGCCTGTTTTTAATCAATTTGTAATCTTGAGTACAAATATTAATAATATATATATATATATATATATCCTCTATAAGATATATCTTAATTAGATCAAAGCTTAATCATCTAAATTTTATATATATATATATATATATATATATAATATATATATATATATATATATATATTATAATATGTCCTCTATATAGTAAAGATATATTTATATACTTATATATTAATCTTTACAATACTGATTAACTTTCATAATATTTTTTATATGTTGTACATGCTCACTTTAGTACAGTCTAGTATGTATATATAAATATGTTATAGTATAAATATTGTTTGTTTATTGACTCATTAAACCAAAAGAATCTGTATGCGCATTTCAATGACACAGATGCTTTTCCACACAATGTGGCCTGCACTATGTTGTGTATTCATTTAGTTTCATGACCATAAGTAATGTTACACTTTCATTGCTCTAGTTACTACCTGCAATCTAGGCCATTGCTCAAGTCTGAATTTGTACCGCTGGACAGGGCCAGGCAGCTGTGGGCTGTAACAAGATGAGAGATGGACTCATCCGTGTGAAATAGAGCCAAAGCTGGCTGTCCAGTTATCATAATTTGACCTGGAACAAAGCATGACAGAAACAGACACCTAGATTAAGACGTATTCTCATCTCTCTCTCTCTCTCTCTCTTTCACTCTCTCATCTTTTCCCACTGCCTCTCCCTGAATCATTTCTCTCCATAAGACTTCACATTAACCTCGAACACTTCCTTTCCATTCTGGTTCCAGTCTAGAAGCAACTTTCTGATTGTGATCATAAACCTCTGCTAAAAAAAACATTTGCCTTGTCACCGCTCCATGTTTTCACTGATAACATCTCATCCGTAGAAGAAGGAGTGTTGATAGATCTCAACACCCCTTTGATCTCATTCCTGCTAAATAAAGACTCAAAAGAAGAACAATCCATTGATTCTTTTATACACGTTCTCTCGAAATGTAAACACTCTCCTGATGCCTTACACTCAATGTGCCAATAAATTTCATTCATTTGTGATTGTTCAATCTCCTTATATAGTTTCCTGCATCATCTTTTCCTGAGTCAATAATAAAATGGCTCCTTGATTTAGTTATATTGATTTGTATTCTTTGGTTGGTGGTAAATTAATTTGCCTCAAGTAGTTTGAGCTAAGGTCAGCTTGACCTTTTTAAGAGACTCCTTTTCTTGTGCCTGCATAAAATATACGGCTTTTGTAGTTTGAGAAAACACATCAATTAGACCTTCGGCCAGAGAGACTGAAGAACCACGTATCCTGGAGATTTGCAATTTAATATACCTTAAAGAGAAACGGCCATCAATACATTCCCCCTTCTGGACATCAAAGACCTTTGGAGGATGACTCCTAGTAAGCATTAGCCTAGTAACACATCAACAACTGTTTGCATGGGATTTACATCAGAGAAACAAACCTCTCTGAGGCTCAATACTGCTGGCTGAATGCAACTGGTTGTGTTCTCTCAACCTGATCTCACTAGAATATGTGTATTTTTACATAAAGTGTGGTTCTACATTTACTTACGTTTTCATACCCATTGAAACATACACTATTGACATATTGACAGCACCAAAACTTAAATTACTTAAGTATGAACAACTTTACAGATGTACAAATGCATACAATTCCTATTCATGGCAATAAAGTTTTGATATCAATATATCAATTACATGTTTTGTCGCATTTATTTAATGCAGTTTACTCATCTACTTAATATGAAATAATAACATTTGTGACTTTTGCTACAAACCTGTTTCGATAGATTACATAAAGTTAATCAATCAATATATCAATATTTATTTTGTTCACCGTAGGACACAAAAGCCATTTTCTCCTGTTATGTGCTGTGACTGATAATAGAACCATAAAATAGACCAAAACTTAACATAAATTCACAAAAAACGTCAATTTTATTAGTTTGCTGTAATCCAAATCTTTAGAATCTGTGCGATTGTGAGAAACAGATCCAAATCCAGCCCTTTATCCAGCGATCTTAATCTCCATTCCCAACAGCGACAGTAAACATCAAATCCCGCACTCTTTTGAATAAAAAAAATGCCGATTCATATGAGTGAGGTTGTACGAATTTGTACGATTTATTTTCAAAATGTTCAAAATTAAACAATTGGGCTTCAGTCAAGTCATATTGCGCAGATAATTGATCCGTTCAGTTCGTACAACTTCTAAAAACTACTAATGTGTAATGCATACAATTATTTAATAGTCTTATTTTATGTTTTGGTGTGGGTGGTCAGAGTACCGGCAAAATGAGGGAAGTTCCAGAATGAAAGAAAAACGGAGGGTACGCAACCAAATAAAATATAGAAGTGCCGGTACTGCGTACCGGTGCATACCAGCCCACTTCGAGCACTGAGGATAGGGTGTTGTTCAGCATATTAGAATGATTTCTGAAGGATCATGTGACACTGGAGACTGGAGTAATGATGCTGAAAATTCAGCTTTGCAATCACATAAATTACCTTTTAAAATAATTTACAGAAAACAGTTATTTTAAATTATATATATTTATATTACCATGATACTGTTTTACTTGCTTTTAATCAAATAACTGTAGCCTTGTTGAACATAAGAAACATTAACTTAAGACTTAATGTGGACTTAATTAAACTTAATTAAACTAACTGTATGTTAGCACTGCCCATGAGAATGATACAAACACATTTTACAATTTTGAAAGTGAGGACTGCAAGCCGACAAGTTCATTTGAATTTTTCATGTTTCTTACCTATAACAAAAGCCTGTGAATTATTTACCACGATTACAGTACATGTTAAAGAAATCGTTATCATTAAGTTTTCATCCTCAAAACAAGTAGAGGTGTATACTAGTTCCTTCCCCTCGTGCTGAGTGAGGGTCGGATTTGCGATGGCTTGGATTGTGCAAGTCAGACGGAGATATCTTAGGTAACACATGTTTGTGTACAGGAGCGTGAATGATTGTGTTTATCAGCGATGCAAGTGGGAAGCATTATTGCCAAGACACACATACAGAGAATCGTGATTTGCACACAGTTTGAATCACAACAACTAAAGCGGCTTCAGAATAGCAATTGAAAGACAACCTCCATCATCAACAATGGCTTAAATCAAAATTTTATCAGTGTGATATAAAAGCAACTTTTGTCTAGAATATCTGAAAAGAATTCATATTTTTATAATTTCGTTTTTTACAGTTGACCACCATTAACCACAACAAACCAAGCTAGCTATCAAAAGAAAACCCAGATACGGATAGCATTTAGTATCTCCTCTCAATCACTGGATCTGTGCTTTGGGTCATGTTCTAAATATATAACATTATGAATGACCATTAATATTCCAGAGCTGTTTCTAAGGTCGTTTTCCCCCCATATAAAATACCCTGGACTGTTGCTGCATTATTAACATTCCTACCATTAACACTATCCTAGTGGGCAGGGATACTATTCCACACAGTCATATCTCCTTTGTCTAACACAATGCTTGTTCACTTCTAGCTATTGACTCTATTAATGTGATTCTTCCCTGAAGGGCATTGTAATGCTAAAATGTGGGAAGTGATTCAGCCACTGGGCTATTTATAAACCTGTTTCCTTTTTAAAATCAACCCTGCGGTGTAGAGGGTTTTAAAGGGCCATGGCATGTGTGGCAGCACAAGGCAAAGCAGCCAATAAAGTCGGATTGTGTTGCACACCACTCCAAATTGTACTTTTACTTCAGAACATATCACAAAATGGAACGAATGTTCTCAAATATGTTGTGAACAAATTCACCCTCATGTCATTCCGAACCTATGTTACAAATTTATTTATTTCTACTTTTGATTATAAAAGATGATATTTTGAGGAATTTTTTAACTGTTTTATCCATACAATGAAAGTCAAAGTCAACATCAAAACCGGACCCAATTAACCTTAACTTTATTGAGAAAAAAAAAGTTTGTTTGTTTCTTTATAGTTTAATGCCATGCCAGCTACCACGGCTATATTTATGGTGAGACAAAAAAGTGAAAGATTTAAAAAGTAAGTAAATAAATAAACAATGTACACAAACGTTTTGTATGTTCCACAGAAGAAAGAAAGTCAGCTAGGTTTGGAATGACATTAAGGGTTAGTAAATAATGATCTCCTTATTATGGAATTCAATTGCTTCATATTTTCAATGCAAAAACCAAGGTTATTATAGTTGAAAAAATCTATAACTGGAGCATATTGCAGAGTGCTTTACTAGGATCCTAACAAAGTCGGCAGACCAACCAGTCTTCATAGGGGATTTTAACACACTTTCATTAACAAAGACTCTTCCACTCTTGTAGCAATATATTGATTGCCCAACCCGTTTTCACGCACACTGGATATGTGTATGGTAACATTGAAAACATACAAGGCAGTATGTCAAACACCGATTGGTATCGGATCACAATGGTATCCATCTACTGCCACAATACAGACAACGTGTTAGAAGGGACAAACCAGTGGAAAAGAGAATTCAGGTTTGGAGTAAGCTGAATTTTGTGAAGAAACAGTTATTGACACTAAAGTGGATAAAGTCTTCTGAAATAATAAGCCATGGCTCTCTAAAGATTTAAAGAAACTCCTAATGAAAATAATATTTTTAAATGGGTTAATGATTTGAATGTGTTTTATGGAAGATATGATGCAGCTGACAATTGGAATAAGATTGAATAAATCAGTGATAGGATTCCATTTGGCTGACAGGTGACCAGATCAGAAGGTGCCTTAAAACCATTAGGCCCTATACAGCATTTGGGTCCAGAAGGCCTTAAGGGCCGAGTTTTAAAGATATGTGCTAATAAACTTACTGACCCCTTAACAAAATTATTTCAGATTTATTATTCATGGAAGTTATCATTTATATGACCCCTTCCTAAAAAAGTGAGAGCAAAAAATCTAGAGGACTTTTGTCCTGTGGCTTTAACATCAATACTCGCTTAATGCATGAAGGAGTAGTTAGTTATCACCTTAAACTATATATATCAGAGCAACTAGATGTACTGCAATTTGCATATAAATCGCAAAGAGGGACAGAGGATGCCACGCTTACTATGGTTGATACAATTGCTAGCCATTTACAACAAGCAAAGGCTTTTGTGCGTGTTCTTTTTATTGATTACAATACATTTACTCTTGGAACGTCTCCTGGTTCTAGGTTTAAATGGATGAATAGTTCATTGAATAAAGAATTTTTTGACAAACAGACCACAGCGAGTTTGTGCTATTATGTCTGATATGTTTTTAAACACAGGGGCTCCCCAAGGATGTGTCCTGTCACCTCTGTTGTTTTCTGTTTATAGAAGTGGTATAAGAGTGCAGCATGAGAATTATAAATTATACAAATATGCAGATGAAATGGCACTTTTATGGAAAGACAGCAGGAAGGAGCAGGTTTTGAAACTAGAAAAATTGTGTGAAGCAAGTTCTTTATTGATAAATGTGAGTTAATTCTAAATTATTCAGAGCCTCTAACAGAAATAATTGTATGTGATCAAACTGTTGAAATTGTGAAGACTTTGAAGTATTTGGGAACCATGATTGACTGTAAATTGAATTTCTCTGATAATGTGGATCTTATTTGTAAGAAAGCAAATCAAAGGCTATTCTTGCTAAAGAAATTAAGAGAATTTTCTGTGAGTCAAGTCGTTCTGCAAAGAGTTTATAACTGTGTGGTTCGGACGTGAGTTACATCTGTGAATAAAGTAAAATTAGACCGAATTACAAGAGTAGCAGGAAAAATTATAGGATCTAAGCAAAAGTCAGTCGCTCAATTATATCAAATTGCTGTTCAGAGAAAAGCTTTGACTATAACAAGAGACACAACACACCCCTTGAATCATGTTTTTGAATTATTACCATCACGTCGTTGTTATAGAACACCAAAAGCGATTAAAGCAATATGTAAACAAACATTTGTACCAAATGCAATACGTCTTTTGAATAAGAGGTAGGAAATGTGAATATTTTAATCTTTGATATTGTGTATTGTTAGATGTATCGGGTGGATGTTGTGTATTAATAATTGTTTTTGTGATTGTATGGTGAGACCAAAGACCAATTTTTGGCTAAGGCTGAACAATAAAGTACTAACTAACTAACTAAAAATAAAACCATCCAAAAACAATTTTTTTGTAACTTGAAAGAAAACAGCATGCTAAATACCCATACTCTTTTACACAATCTAATTATTTGTAAGTGTGAACTTGTGAAATTGCAGCCGTGTTTTAAGAGTGTGTGCTAGAACAAATACCTTTGCACACTGCGTCTCACAGACGTCTATTCTTATCTCAACCTCCAAGGGCATGTCCTGTGTTTAAAGTCATTGCAGCATACTCACTTTTTCGGTCTGTAGTCCGGAATGTTTCTGTCCAAGGAGATGCGGTCACTCAGTTGAGCATTGTAGCCGTACTCCTCGTACCTCCCGTCGCTCTCTCGGCTGTCCTCCCCCAGCGTAGCAGCCGCACCACCCTGTCCTAGACCTCCAGGCCCCTCCACCAGTCCCATGGGTTTGGCTAGACCTGCAAAGCAGAAAAGATGTTTGACTTCAGTTGACATGACAAAGGTCAACATATCCCATAAGTACGGTAAAGCAGAACTGGGTTCATTACTGCGGGAGTACCCACCAGTGACATGCAAATCATAACTGCTGAACAAGAGTATGGGCGATAATTGGATGTTGGACACCAAGACACCACCTTCGCCTTATGTCACCTCTTTCATACAGATCTCCCGGGGGGAAAGGTGGAAAGCAAGTGAACTGTGTTTAAAGGGTTGTCAGTGCGGCGTAAGACTTCTTTGCCTTTGGAAATTCAGGTCTAATTTATCCTCTCGCTCTATTTAGAATGGGATTGATGCAAGGGTTGTTTCTGGCACAGGGCACATCAAACGCTGTGTAGTTTGACACCCAAAGAATATGACAAAGAAGAATTGTACAGAATGTACCATTGTACCATTGTTCCATTGTTCCATTGTTCCTAATCCGAATCATTGGTCAGAATAGTTGGCGTTATTTAAAAGTCTAGATTTAAACCTTTGGCATTTGCTTTAAAAGGGATGAAATGTGCAACACCCATTAAAGATGCCGTTTCATTTTGACATTTAAAAGAGCAAAATTATATGTTTCACTAAATTATTAACAGATACATAAAAATGATATCAAGTTTCAGAATTAAGTGTATGATCCAAGGATGTTCGTTTTAAAGCCTTGAATTACAAAGTGTTTCTAAAATGGTACTACATTAAAAGGGAAATTTCTTTTAGCTGACTATATTTTATGTGCTTTTTTTCATAAACTCCCATTGAAGTTCAGAATATCAACCTGCGTTTTTTTTTTTTTAATGAATAATTAAAATGTGGCATGTTCTAAGCTGCTGCACAATATCAGTCAAAGCATTTATATAACCATATATTCTATATCAATGTTTCTACGTGGCTTGGCAAACATACTAGCATAAGCTAATAAACTACTTGGCAGAGTTTATTTCCCAATGTTATTGATACACATACACATATTTATTAAACATTTGTGTCTTTTATCATATTGATGCTGTGGTTGTTGTTTTCTAAAAGCAATAAGCAATTAGTGTATGCTAAGTGACAGTGTGTATACACTGTAAACACAGTTTATAAATAAATATACTTTAAAACTACCTAAAACAATGCATAAAATAAATAGGGTATTTCATGAAGTATTAGTTTTAGACAGAACAAGGCTTCATAGGAAGTGAAAGAGAGAGAAGATGAATGAATATCATTGTCTAGCTCTAGTCAATTATATTCCAGCATATTGACAATTAACAATCCCAAGTAAACCAGGGGCAGTGTTGTCATAATTAACTAAAACTAAAATTATTTAAAAGGTTTTAGTTGATTGAAATAAACATTACATAATATTAGAAATGCCTTGGCAACTTACTAATATAAAATAAGTTTAAGTATTATTACGAAACCTAAAAAGCTTTAAGCTAAACAGAAAACTGATAAAAATGCCAAAGCACATAAAAATGGCTAAAACAAAGTAAATTAAAAATGAAAACTGAAATATTAAAATAAGAGCTTATTCAAACCTTTAAGAAATACTATAAAAATATATAAATAGTAGAAAAATAACACTGACGGGAAGCACTTAAAGGACAACTCCGGCGCAAAATGAACCTTTGGTCTAATTACACATTGGTACATAGTCAACCGTTCTCTGAGATTTGTTTTCATGATTATCGAATGTAAAGAGTTTTATCTCTAAAAACTGTTTAGCTTATAACGCTAGTATATAGAGTAATGAAAATAGAAATCGCTAGTTAATACCACTAACAAGGCTCAAAATAGCCAGACACGGTAGCATAATCAGGGTCCCTACATACAAACCGAAGCATTGAGAACGTTGTAAGTGTACAGACAGTTTAATAAGAAGATATTTTATAAAGGCAGTCCACTTCGCGTATACAGGCAGGAGCCATCTTTGGAAAACAGTCTTGAACGCCGAGCCAAGTTCTGGCTCGTTCACATCTCACCAGCGCACTGGCTCGGCGTTTGTGGTTCGACTGCTCGAGACTGGTTTCCAAAGGTGGCTCCTGTCTGTATATGCGAAGTGGACTGTCTTTATAAAATATCTTCTTATTAAACTGTCTGTACACTTACAACATTCTCAATGCTTCGGTTTGTATGGACCCTGATTATGCTACCGTGTTAGTGTTGGGCTATTTTGAGCCTTGTTAGTGGTATTAACTAGCGATTTTTATTTTCATTACTCTATGCCCCATATACTAGCGTTATAAGCTAAACAGTTTTTAGAGATAAAACTCTTTACATTTACAATGATGAAAACAAATCTCAGAGAACGGTTGACTATGTACCAATGTGTAATTAGACCAAAGGTTCATTTTGCGCCGGAGTTGTCCTTTAAACTCAGCATACATAAGGACAACCCTTAACTGTGGCGTATTGCATTATTTTACTGTGGCCATGCAGGATTGATATGACAGCTCATTATGACTCTGAATGTTCATGTTTCTCAAGACCACACATTTGAAACCTTTTCTAAAAAGCAAAAATCATCCCTGATCATAAGCTTATCCTTTCACAAACATCATTAGAATTTAAGTAATTCTGGGTGATTTTTGAGAAGGGATGGTTTGGCTCTGGGGGGTAACCATGCTTGGCAACAGAACGTACAGATTGTGTCTTGGAATCCAAACCAGGCTGTTCCACAAACACCAGTTGGTGCAGCATTAAACCCTATTCCACCCTGAACCATAAAGCAACCACAAATGGCTGGATCCCAGCTGATCTACATAAAGTATTCAGGGTCTGTCTCTCTTCCTGGCGGTCGTGACCTCCCAGAGCGTTGACTTGACTTGGAGTCTGAGTTCTTGCATCAGGTGTTCTTGCAAGCTTGAGCTGAAATTGTAATATCTCTCTGAAACCGTCAGAGGGTTTGTGTCTCTTTCACTGTCATTGTTATTTCCATTGTCTCGAAGGCTGTCTCTGTTGGCTGTTTTGAGAGAATTCTATTACACAGCGGCCTGGCATTTTGACACATAATCCCTGAGAGCCAGCTGTCTATGGCAGAGAGAAACTGCATATCACAGTGACTTAATGCAGTGGTCTGCAAATACAATGCAAAATGTTGAGGTGAAGCATATCATAATTTTTTAAACTGCAAATATGTTATAAACCAACAAAGCAACACAATGCTATTGCTTACATATCTATCTGCTAAAAAACAAAAAAAGCAAAACAGTTAAAAAAAATTCTAAGCTGGTTTGCTGTTTTAAAAGATATTGCTCACTTGTTAAGTGCTGGACAGCCAAATAAACAAACTGAAAACCAATTTGGCCAGGCTTTGAGACCATCTAGACCAGGGTTTATCAAATCAGGTCCTAGAGGCAGGGATGCCGCTAGAAATGTTGAGCCCTATGAAAGAATGATGTTGGACCCCCTACCGCACCCATTCCATTAATAGAATCGATCTCTGGGGGCCCCAAAAGTGTGTGGGCCCTTAGAGTCGTCCTAACTTTCAACCCTGTTTTCATTGGTCTACCACTTACAGCGCATGCCAGAAACTAAACGACCATTACCATATCTGAAATTCAGCTCCAGAGGCTTCCTCAGCACTTGTAAACAGTGATATGGACAGTAATGATGGCATCAGTTTTCTTGTATCAATTCAAGCCCAAGTCTTCAACGCCTATATGAAAGTAGACGTAAGGTATTTCAAACTCCAAACTAACTAGCTAACTGACTTTCTCTGATTATTTGCATGGCTGCTAATAAATTTGGCAAAGGAGATTATGTTTTAGCTGCTGTTCAGCTCAGAGATGTTATTAACCGGTGTCTATGTAAATGCGCGTGTGCATGTGTGTGTACTCAGATAATAATATGTTTTGAAGGCCGTAAAGAGACAGCAGTGGTTACAGTGAGCTGAAGAAATTAAGTTACAAAGACCAAAGGAAACAGGCTCTGTTTGTGGACTAGCAATTATTCTGTTTCCTTCCCTCTTAATTTTTATTATAGCCCTCTTACCATTATTTCATCTTCCAAATGGAAAGGGCATGATAGAGACTGGTGATTTGTACGTATTTAGTTTACAAATCTACAAGTCTGGAAAATAATCAGCAGTTGCTTCCATTAGCACGGTTTCTGTTTCTATTTTCAGCTCGACTTGAAAATAAACGTCATAATTACACCAATTTATGAAATACATTTTAAAATAGCAACAAACAAGAAACAATAGCCCCTTTCACACATACAGTCTTTACTGGTAAATTACCGATAACAGATCATGTGTGAACTGGACCTTTTCCAATATGCTGATAAATTGGTTCCGTCAATTTACCAGTAAGGGAAGTTGTAACATTTCCAGTAAATAACCAGTATATGCACACGGAATGAAGATTACTGGTATTTTGCATGTGAGGTCAGAATGCACTGATGTAAGAAGTGCTTTGGGCCAATCAGAAGCCAGAGAGAGCAACGGCTCTGGGCCATTCATACAATTACGTAGAACTGTTTACAAATGTCTTCAAATTGGAATGATACCGAAACTAAAGCACTTCTCCTCATACGGGCTGATGAAGAGATTTGTCAACAACTTTAGAGGTCACTTGGGTTAATGACATCACAGAGTTTACCGGTATTTTGGAACTGATGTGTGAATGGTCTGTTAATGGTGTGAACAGCACATTTTTGAATTTACTGGTAAAGTCGTTTTGGCAATTTTACGGTAATTTACCAGGATTGCTGCGTGAAAGGGGCTATTGTTTAATGAGGTTGTACATATTAGGACACATAACATTTACAGACTTCTTATATGGGAAACTGACCAAAGCACTGTTAAACTGATAATTTATTTTGCATTTAGAAATGATTACAAATGAAATCTATGCCTAATGTAATGAATAGCAAATAATGTTTTTTACTGCTAAAATTATTTCAACATGGCTGATGGAATATTTCATTTCAAATTTGGAAAATAAAAATAAACAATGATTCTAAGGAAATTATTATATTCTTGTTTTGAATAATAATTCATGTGATATAATAATTCATGTACCACATGGTAATAAAAACTGTTTCTATAGGAAATATCTCACCACTGGAATTGTAATTTGTGTTCCCTTCCTTTCTATTTCATGCATTCAATAAAACACATTTGTAAAGGAAAAAGGAAAAACATTGGAATCCAATTTGGTCTCAAAATGTCCACTAAAAAATATAGGACACCATTTTTTGTATTGGAAAAAGTGAAGGACGTGTGCCTCTTGTACTCTTTTTATAGGGATAGAGTAATCTATCTCTCCTCTCTCTCTCTCTCTCTCTCTCTCTCTCTCTCCTCTCTCTTCCTCTCCTCTCTCTCTCTCTCTCTCTCTCTCTCTCTCTCTCTCTCTCTCTCTCTCTCTCTCTCTCTCTCTCTCTCTCTCTCCTCTCTCTCTCTCTCTCTCTCTCTCTCTCTCTCTCTCTCTCTCCTCTCTCTCCTCTCTCTCTCTCTCTCTCTCTCTCTCTCTCATGGACTGGACTTTCCAGACTCATTATTTTAACTCGGCAGTCTGTCTTTGAGAAATGGCTTATGAACGGATCCTGTTAGCTATTTTTTGCAAAAAGCTTTGATTTTCATGACAGATAGCTCCAATTCCACTTTCTTAAGCATATTCTGTGCATGTGTACTTAGGCAGTTCAGAATCATGAATACCTCACTCATGATATGCTTTACAGTACTGACAACCAGGATACAGATCCCAGCCAAGAGGAATATTTTCCTTTTTGCTTAGAGGTTAGTGTTTGTTAGCTCACTAGACCTAATTGTGCAGTTTAAGTTTAATTAAGTATCAACCGGATCTCAGATGTCTCTTTTGAAGTTACTTAAGAGAAATAAGAATATAAATAAATGAGATAATTGGTACTGTATATTGATATATAATAACAGTACAGGAATAAAAAAGTAGTATGTGGATAGCATAGCGTAGATCTTTGATCTTAGATGAATTTCATGAGAAATGTTGGCGCTCATACTGAAATCTCTTACTTTTGAGTGCAGACTTTGTTCTATTGGCAAATGTGATCACAATCTGAGACACTGTTGAGATCTCTGCTGAAAGGAGTCATGAAGTCTTTATCTCAGAAGAAAAATCTGAGAATTAGGAGACATCAGAAAAGCTTTCTTTCCATTCAATCGTATAGTTGTCTAGTATATTGTCTATTGTCGATAGTCACAGTGTCAGATTATGCGATTTTGACTCCTAAATTATTGTTGTGTTATGGACTACATTTTGCTTATAAACCAATCATCGCTTGCCATCTTTTAAAGACTTGGTTGAGGTCATTGAGAAGACGGACCTGGGTTGCTGAAGCACCGCCGCTATTGTTCACCAGCATTTAACATTTTTCACTCTGTCGTGGTAGAAAACATCATAAAGGCAAAAGAATTGAACCGTGCATTATTCCACCTAGCAGCAGTCTTTCGTTTCACCATGTTTGAAGAGCTAGCTCCTATTGGTCAACGTCACAGATAAGATGGAACGCCTTGTGGAGGATGGGGAAAAAAATGATGCTAGTCTTTCTGTCGGGACGTCATAAAGCATCAAAGACGCGGCGTAGGTGGTCGTCCACTATATGAGATAAAATGACCGATACTTGCGTCCAGATGCCCATTGTCTTTTTACGAATCACCATGACATCCTACATTAACAGATCGTGTCAAAATCTAGGCCAATATACAGTATATAACTGGCTTAACCAGTATGGTTTAATCCACTGTGTTTGTGGAGGTCTTTAGGTCTTTAGTCATCCATCTGTGATACCAGTCAAGTTTATCTCCTGCTTTCTTGTAAAGTGCTCTGGCAGCATTCAGGCCTGGTGCACTTTTACTCAGAATTGCTTTAAATTATGTAACAAGATTCGGAAAAAAAAAAAAAGTCTTACTGACCCTTTATGGATTCCAGGATAAGAGATACTCCTTTTTGAGGTGATTTGGGAGCTGAATGAATATATGAATTCATGTCGAAACTGATGCTAGTGCAGCATAAATATTCATGAGGAAAATGTGGTTAAGGGGACCTGAAAGGCAGGACTGGACAGTCCTCTTAGAGTCCACTGTGAATGCATCAGACAGTAAAATGTGCTGGGTCATAAAGCATCGATGGTGGTGAAATGCTTACTCAAAAGGCTGATTAATCGCCATTATTCATAAAGTAATACAAGGTCATATAAACAAATTATAAAAACGTTTGTAAAAAACCACAACATTTAAATCATATCTGTAATCTCAATTATCTTGTACATTGGGAGCAGGAAGTTAGTTTATTGATATTATGTATTATAATTTCTTCCACTGGATTTCATTCTATCTCTAAATGACTAGAGCCAGGAAAATTATATTATCCATAGTACCAGCACTCTATATCAGAACAATGTTGGGGTGGTCGTACTTTTTATAGATGCATGGCATACGGAACACCTACACAGCCTCAACCCTATAGGGGGCTCCCACGTGGTGTGTGATAAGTCATAAACAGTATATAATGGTAAGCTTGCCATTTAACACTAGACAGAAGCTGCATCTAAGTGCCATGTGAGTTTTACTGTGAAGCGGGATGTCCCGATTAAGTTTTAATGTCCCCCGATCCGATCAGAGTCATTGAATATTGAGTAACTGTTTTCAACATTGATAATAATTTGGTTTCTTGAGCACCAAATCATCACATTCACATTTCTGAAGGATCGGGTGATTCTGAAGACTGGAGTAATAGCTGCTAAAAAATTCAGCTTTGCCATCACTGGAATAAATGACATTTTTTAAAGTAGTAGTTCACTTCAGAATTAAAATTTCCTGATCATTTACTCACCCCATGTCATCCAAGATATTCATGTCTTTCTTTCTTCAGTCGAAAAGAAATTAAGGTTTTTGAGGAAAACATTCCAGGATCTTTCACCATATAATGGTGAAAGACAAGCATTTGTGGTTAAAAAGTATATAATTTGTTTTTTAGAAAATTACCGATCATTTCGCTAGATAAGAGCCTTATTTCTTAGCTGGGATCGTGTAGATCTTCAACCTTGGACCTTCAACCCGTTGGTTCCTGTTAAAATCCAATATATGGAGAAAAATCCAGAATGTTGTCCTCAAAAACCTTGATTTCTTTTCGACTGAAGAAAGAAAGACATGAATATCTTGGATGACGTGGGGGTGAGTAAATTATCAGGAAATGTTTATTCAGAAGTGAACTATTTAAAAAAAAAAAAAATATTTCACAATATTACTATTTTTACTGTATTTTTGATCAAATAGATGCAGCCTCGGTGAGCATAGACTTCTTTTAAAAACATAAAAAATAATAATAATTCTGTGGCGAGCAGGATGAGGTCGTGGGCCGTGAGAGAGTGGCACGAGGCCGGTGGTGTGATTACTGATGAGCGACGCACCGGTCTTGTATCTCTCACGGAGGAGCGGAAGCGTAAAAGCAGGAGCGACGACAGTGGAGAGTGAGAGAGGAACAGCCCTGAACTTGTGTTTTGTTTCTGTTTTCCCGCCTCCTTCTTCCACGACCTAAACTTTTGAATGATTGTATAGCCTTCTCTGTTTATATCACTTCCCAGTTAGAAATCAGTTCAGTCCAACGCATCTGTGTTTGCGAAGGTAAACCGAACTACAGCTGTAGAAATTAAGCACACTTTAGCGGTAATTCTCACGGTAGATCTACTGCCTAATCAAGGGGCTAATTGCACATTCTCATAGCTCTGCATTTTTATAGCAGTCAGATAAAGGGTCTTTTCACAATAGCACAGCGTTTCTAAACAACTCTGTCAGAGAGGACCAACTGTCTATCCCTGAATGGCTCTCTTTGCATCCTGGTTTTGTCCAAATAGTAAACGTTATTATACTTCATGTGCTGATTAACTTAATCTTTATTGGTTTATTGTACAGTTTAGCATGTGTACAATCTATTCATTTGAATCTCGTGACTCAAGGTAACTGATTTACATGCATTATTTAAGTAATTGCCAAACTATTTAGGTTTTATAGTGACATTTCCATCTCCCTCTAGCACTTTAGCTTTACAACTATCCCTCAAGGTCAGATTTAGTTGAGTAAAGCAATCCTGAAGAAGAATCAACATGCACTTTATAGCAAACAATGAAGAGAACTTATCACATATACAAACTGGCCATAAACATCTGTAAATGCACAGTAATAGAGAATCTTCTCAAATATGTGTACAACTTCAAGTCCAAAAGAGGTCAGTTTTGTATTCCATACCATTTAAGTCAAAATGTGGTCCATTCAGTCAGGTCACACCTTCTTGCACAAACTACATGCAATAAAATGCATGATGATCCCTGGCTGTCAAATTTTGCCACCACCGATGCCCTTTCAATAAAAACAGGTGCATGATCATGCTGTGTACTATGATTCTCATTTAATGAACGTTGGGGGTTGTAAATGATGATTCATCTGTCCATCTCAAACCAGAAGCACTGTCTATGATTATGTTTTATATGTTCTCTGGGAAATTATTCATCAAAATAATGCTCATACAAACATTTACTGCATATTTGCGAAGATGTTTCAAGGGATGAGGGCGCCATCAACAGCCAGACAATTACTGCTTTCTTGTAAAACTCACTGAGTCCTAGAAATCCAATCGGACCTTGGCATAATCCTCTGGGTCTCATTGTCAAGACAATAAACAACAGAAAAATGGTCAATTACTTCAAATCAACATTGGAAGCAAATACGGCAACATAAATGTAAAAACATCAAGGAAAACCCATTCCAGTCTCAATATCGCATACAGTCGGCGGATACAATCTTGCACTTTTTATGCGCATCAGATAAATATGTGTCAAAATAAAATGTATAACGGCCCCAACATCAAGAAGATTTGTGACAGACTGGTGAATTCTACAGAGTGGAAAAGCCTCCGGGAGAAATATGTGGTGGCACTTGTGCAGAATGAAAGCCCTTTCAATCAGTAGGGTACATTAGAGGGCTTTTTTTTTTTTTTTTGTAAAGCAGTGCCTCTTGGCTTTCCTCCAAATGCAAGATGGATAATTCTAACTGACAGAGTGACCCCCTTTATATACAAATGGTGGCGGTCTTACGGAATAACAATCATACCAAATAGACGCACTAAAGAAAAGCAAAAAGAGAGCGATTGGTCTTTTAACAGACATTTTAAAGGAAGGATAGCACAGCACGTGAACTATGACCTTCAGATGTTTTCTGGAAGAAAATGTTCTATGGTCTAAGAACATAATGATTGAGGAAATGGGCTCTAATATTCTAAGAAAAGAACTCAGAAGAGAGAGGACAAGTGTGGTCATGGCAAGAACAGATACAAGTGCATGGGAAGCAAGATCGTAGAAGGACAATTTCTTTTTGCAGGCTCTGCAGACTTTTTTTCTGCACTGTTTTTGGGGTAAATTCTGTGGGATTATGTGGAATGGATTTAAAAATGGTCAAATATACTAAAGAAATCTGAGATTTGTTCATTCATAATGGTAGCTGAAAGCATAATCATGCAACCAAATATACATGAACACAGAGAGCAAAGAATTTGTTGAATTTTATGAATGACGCAGCGTCCAATTCAGTGGAAATCTGTAGGTTTTATATGGACATATATCTGTGAATACTGCAATTTTTCCCTCAACCATGATTGGGAAATTTAGAATAATTGTAATATTTATTTCATTTCTGATTCATTGATTCAATTTCTTGAATTGCTTTTTGCTGTCAAAAATAAATAAATAAATAGTCTAAATTATCATCTTCTCAAATAATGTGTACAACTTCAAGTCCACGAGAGGTCGGTTTTAATAATTGTGATATATAATAGAATAATTAGATACACATATTGAAAGACACAGCATACTCTGAGAAATCATTAAATTGTTGTCACTGCTTTCATAATGTAACAGAGAAGCAAGAAAACTTTCAGAACAACATCTCTGAAACCCCTCAAGGTGCCTGGAGTTAGAGACACAGAACAAACTGTTTTACTGTTACAATCAGGTAATGAACCCTTACTAGTACACTGTCCTTTCTCTAATTTCCCATAGCACTTTATATTTCGGCAATAACCTTAAAAAAACATTATGAAATCATAAAATGCTTAATAGATCCTTACATTTAATCAGTTAGGAGTGTTCTAACACTTTGATTGATATATACAGTATTGATAGGTTATGTGCACTTCTTCCTGGCATGTTTATTGCATCATAAACATGCCTATATTAATTGTCATGTGATAAAAAGTATAATTTAAAGTATTCAATCACAGTAAATTTCACAATAAAAGTGTGTAAATCTAGATTAAATATCTTAATGTCTATAAAACACTGATTTATTATGCATTCTATAATTCATGTGAATGACTTATTTATGAAAGTCAAAGATGATTAAAGCTAACATACCATTTAACTGATTATACACCACATCTTCTAGTCGCTCGAGCCGTTTGAGAATGGACTGTCTGTCCAAGGAGTTCGTAACTTTGGCATTCCTGCCTCGCAGTCTCTGATCCGACAGCCTCCCGATCTGCACGAGCTCTTCGGATCGGTCCTGGATCCTGCAGTAGACCGAGAACAAGATGATCCCGACGAACACCAGAATGTTGACCGTCAGCAGAGTTTTGATCTTGCGTGCCACAGCCATTAAAGCCCGAGAGCGACACTGTCAGACCCCTAATATTGATCCATATGATCCGCTGTGGTGGGAGCTGTCCGTTCAGCACCACACACAACCCGCAAGCGCCGCAGTTTCACAAGCTTAACAGCTGGTCAACGCGCGTATATGATGATGCAAGTATATATGATATATAAGTAAAACACGTAATAGAGCTTGCAATCAAATCCCACCGCCTCGGGGTCTTGTGCTGACCCCCATTACAAACGTTTAGAAATGTGTCAGAGCAGCCTACGGAGATTATGCTCAGATTAAAAGCATGCGTTTAATCACGCTGTGCACTCATGAGTCAAAATGCACGAGATGTGAACGGTTCAGATGGCTCGGTTTAAATGTCAGTGCATGTCAAACAACGATCCTCCGTGTGCAGCATCCTTCACGCGACTCCGTCTGTTAAAGCAAAGATGCATCGCGCTCGGGCATCGAAATAAGATGAAATCCAGAATCCTTATGCAACGAACGCAGGTGGAAGTAAAAAAAAAGACAGAAGAAAAGACAGTGTCAAGCGATGGTTTGCATGGCAGCGTTCTTCTCTCGCGCTCCCCGCATGCTCCCTCCCTCACATCCCGCTTTTCACGCGCTGCTCAGCGCTCTGGTGACGTCGGCAAACTCATAAATATTTAACACTGTGTGAGGGGATGAAAGGCTGGAATATGATAGATGATGAGGATAGCTGTTGGATTACATTCTAATGTTTTCACGGAGACTGGCCAATTAAATTACATAGAGTTTGTATAAGAATAATGATTTCAATGTTACGCCCAAGTGCAAATGTGGCATTTCCAAGGAATAATACAATCAGTGGGTCATTAACAAATGAAAATGTTCTGCAAGACAAGTTTACTTGTCTTTCTTTATTTGGAGTCCTTTATATATTCTCTTTGTGTCTCTTGCCAGTTCGTTCTTTCAACCTGTGCTTTTGTTTTCTTGCTTTCAATGGGCACTCTTGCGCTTCTAAAGCTTTGTTTACCATGAAGAAATACTTAAGTCTTTCGAGAAGCATTTTTAAATGTGTCTGTAACCACAAAAGCAAAATAATATACGTCAGCCAGAATGCACTCAATGTGGGCTATATGCTCACAAAGTCACATTTATCTAAGGTTATGATATCAACAAAATAAGTGGATTATTGTCATATCACTTCATAATAGATTTACACTCAAATATATTAAAAAGGATTACAAAAACCATTTGTTTAAATTATCCGAGTAGTTGACCGTATCATGCTAAAAACGACTATACATTTGCATTACGGTAGACATTCACTTGCATTACTTTATTCTGACCTGGAAGAACTTTATATTTTATAACTTAAAGCAACACTATATAACATTTTTACCTTAAAATAATGTTTCCAAAATCTTATCAGTGGTTCATCAAGTCGCAACAGGGTGAAAGGCACTTCTGCCAGAGCCTGATCTGAAGCACTGTCTGAATCACTTTTACTGGCACTACGGAACTTCGGGGTTCGGAACACGACCACAAAAAGAACTAAATCCGACTGCTTTACGTCAAGCGCTACAATAGTCATTATTTCGTTTTTCTTCTGATGTCGCAATACATCATCCTTTCATGAAATCATGTAACATACTCTACCTTGTCTGTGGACATCATTCATTCTAAAGCCGGTGCTGGATAAACAGCGAGCGTGGGTGCGACGGTAGGCTAAATTATTTACGACAGCGGCAATAGACAATTTCGTTTCCAACCAGTACGGCGACAAGAGGAAAAGTTCCATGAAATCCTGTTCCCCACAGGAAATAGGGACAGAGTCACGTGGACTACCTTTACGACACTTTTAAAGGTCTCGTTCTTCGCGATTCCATTTTTCAAACTTTAGTTAGTGTGTAATGTTGCTGTTAGAGTATAAATAATACCTGTAAAATTATAAAGCTCAAAGTTCAATACCTGGCGAGATATTTTATTTAATAGAAGTCCCCTTTCAAAGCATACAGCGAACGCCCGGTTTGGACTACATCCTTCTACTTCCCTTTTTAATGACGTAACTAGGAATACACAAAAAGGCGGCGTGGTCTTGTTGCGCTCCCATGGAGAAGAAGCACTTCAGCTGCGCATGCATCTCCAATTTATGGTAAGAGGCGTGACCTTTCCGGGCAACGTGCGATAAGCTGCTGTCGAATCACAAAACAGCGGTTCGCTGGCACAATCAGAACTCGTTACGTATTTCTGAAGGAGGGACTTCATAGAACAAGGAAGTCATCGGGCCGTTAAGTAAATTGTGTGAAAAATACAGTGTTTTTTTACACGCGAAACATGAACACATGTTATATTGCACACTGTAAACACAATCAATGCTTCAAAAAAAAACATGAAGAACAGGACCTTTAAGTTGAGCTCACCAGTTGGGGAAAGTTACTTTTAAAAGTAATGCATAACAATATTGCCTTACTCCCTAAAAAGTAACTAATTGTGTTACTTAGTTACTTTTATATGGAAAGTAATGTTACGTTAATTTTGCATTACTTCTCATTGCATAATATTTTACTGTTTTTATTCATGTTGAGGAACACTAAATCGTTTTTTGTGCAAGTGAGATGAGTAAATTCCTGCTCACATTTAGTCAAGAACTACCGTCATGTTTGCACAGCACACACAACGCTTCTGCATTTACTCTTGATTTCTCTCAACATGAGGACCGAAGAGGTGTAAATAAATGAGTTAATAAATGGGAAATCAAAGTAACTTGTGTTACTTATTTGAAAAAGTAACTTATTTGAAAAAGTAACAAAAAGATATTTTGTTGTTAATTTAAAAGTAATGCGTTACTTTACTAGTTATTTGAAAAAGCTTGATTAATGTGACCATACTTTTATGGTAATCTACCGTTATTTTTGAAGCTCGATATGTTCAGTCCCTATTCAAATAAAGAGAAAATCCATTGTTTGTAAGATACATTATTCAGGATTTCTCTATTTGTGTTAAACAGTGAGTAAATTATGACAGATTTTATACTTTTGGGTGAATAACCTTTTTATAAACACACTCATTTACACATGAGCAGACCAACACGTGCACAAAGCAACGGGCAATTCTAACACCACACTTTTGAATGCTTGCCATGGGAGCTGCCTGACCAGTGATTCAATCTAAATAATGAATCCGGTAATTTGCAGCTGAACAGATGGAGAGACATAAAAGAAGAGAAGGGAAAAGAATGCCAATGTCAGCTATAGCATACCAATATACGATGCATACCATTTTTACACTATACAGTATAGAATGCTGCTTACATGCATTTTTTGCTGTATTTATAGATACACTGATGAGACAACTTACTTACTACATTTGCAACAATGTGCAGTGTTCACCAGAAGCACACTGCACATAATACTGTATCCTATAATGCAATACACACAACTTGACTTTCAAAAGATCATGTTTTTTTTACTTGAAGTAGGATTAAAAATGCAGAATAAGCACGTTTCATTTCCTAGATGAAAACTAGATGCCACATACTACTATGTGAAATGTTTATACTTTGAGATACTAGTCTTATTCCAGCATTATACAATCTTTAAAAAAATTCTGTAAATAAATGTGTTTTACCGTTTAAAAAATAGTCTCTGCAGTTTTTAGTGTATAATGTAAAGTAAACACCATGCTAATATGTCATTTTGTACATTGCCAATGTGTGTGTGTGAGACAGAATGCTTTCCCCTGATTAGACACAGTAAAGTGGGCCACCAAATTCAATTTCATTTTCCACAGATGCATTATACTAGCATTTGAATTTATCTTGGTTAATTGTATTCAATGCACGCCTCTTTTATTTACAGAGCAGCTAGGGCAGGAACTGTGAGCTGGCACAGATGTATTTTACTGTCTTATACGGTTTCTCAAACTGCTGTTGAGATATAATCAACAAATATAATGCTTATAGGCAACAGCTGTATTGCTAGACTAATCAAATAAGTCATAAGTCAAGAGCAGGTGAAAAGGCATCTGCCATATGAATCCTAAAAAATTGTTAAAAGATCCTGTTGAGGAAAACATCGTGCCCTGTTTGTGTTAAACTCCGATTTGTTCAGCCAGTCTGACTGTAGAATGGAAGCTGCAAACGCTCACACAAATTGTATGATGAGCAAACCTCGCCTGGAGGTGTTGGAGTTTAATCCTCTCAAAGCAACCCATGCAGCCTCGGTTACATTGCATCTTCAAAATAAAATAATAAATAATTTAAAAAATAAAGATAGAAAAACTCAGGAGACTGCACTCAGTAACATCCCAATGCATGCATGCTGTCAGAGAGAGTTGGCCGCGAGTTGACTTGAAAACGTTAAACTGAAACAATGGTTCCCCATGATGCTTTTCAATCCTGTAGATTCACCTGTTTTTCCCCCCTGCGTTCTTTCATGTTTATTTCAGTTTTACCTACTTCAAAGCCACCATAGTCCTCTATACAAATAAGGGAGTTGGAAAGGAGATATGTATTCAGCCAATCCTGTCAATCACATTGCATCGCAAGGGTATATAAACGTCCGCTTGCGCTTCCACGTGTCCTCTGAAACCCCCCCAAATCTATTTTTTCTAATAGTCCATGGGAGAAATGTAGAGTTTCTGTCGAATCTCATTCCTCCATCATGAACAGAAAGCTGAATATGTTTATCTTTACCTCTTTTAAGTATTATTATAAAAATGTGAACTCTTTAGTTCTCCTTACTGCAGCTTAAGACATGTATGTCATTTGTTCTCATATGCGAAACAAGAACTGGCTGTCTTTGCGGAATATAATTAGTTTTCCTGCCTAATGTGAATCGCATTACAGAAAATGCTGATTGGGTTTGTTAAGACGTCTGCTAAAACAGATGGGACTGGGAAATGCTTGCGTTTTCTCCAAAACAATATAGAAAGTGATTGCTGCCGATCGAATACATCTACTGTGGTAGTATTACGTATAACAGCAGTTTTCAAAAATGATAAACATACAGGGTAAAATATTTAAATGTTTATATCTGTCTGTAATGCTCTTGTTTTGTTTTTTGAGCCACAGTTTTGTTCACAGTATGACATATTTGGCATGAAACTTAAACTGCAACCGTATTTTCTTCTCTATTGTGACATATGTTTTTGAGTGAAACGTCTTTGTGAAAAAAAAAAATATATAGGGTAGAACTTGATTTTGCCAATGAGGAATTGATTGGATTGTTCACAGGTAAATCAATCATAATATTCACTGCAATATTCCATTAAAAAAAAAAATCGAAAAGTGAAGAAAATGCTATTGAAGCCTTTTTTTCGCAGTTAACATTGTGGTGTTGTTGGTGCTTAAAGTTTTTAACAATTTTCTTGTATTTTCTTGAACTTCAACACCAAGACGAGAAAATAGAAATATACAGCACTAAGCTGATCCTCAGTGACATGCTTTATTTGTGCTTTTGCTCCACACCGAAGCTATAAGAGCCGATGTCACTTGCCTTTCAGGGCTTTTAGGGAGCAGTAGCTCAAGGGGAAGCCATTCTTTCCTTGTACACTTAGTTGTCAGACACCATACCTGAAAAGAAGAGAGTAAGAGAAAGAGAGAGTGAGTGAGAGTAAGTGAGAAAGAGTAAGAGTACTTAAGGGAGAGTTGAAGTAATGTGTCTTTACCCAGCAGCTCCTCTGTAATTCAGACCACCGGCCTCTCCTACACAGTCTTTCCAAATTAACAAGCATATCATTAATCAGCAAATTGAGTAACTGCTATTTATCAGGTACTTAAGGTGCATAATCAGCAAGTTAAGCTATTCATTTATTTATTGGATTGTTTCTACTTCTGTTGCAGAGGAATGCATTTTAGATAAACAGAAGTTGACTACACAAAACGTATTGCAACAAAAAAACACATTTTGCTCATTAGTATCACATTTTCCTCCACAGGATATGTGGATATTTGGACATGTACTGTAGCAATACCATGTTTTTTTTAAGTATATGAAATGATAGTATGGTATGATATATTTACATTTATTAATTTAGCAGTCGCTTGCATTCACAGCTGCTTTCAAATTAGGATAATACAAACTAGATTTGGCAAAGTAATTTTCAGCAGCCATTACTAGCAGTCTTCAATGTCACATGTTCCTTCAGAAATAATTTGAATATGCTGATTTGGTGCTCAAAAAATTATTTTTTTATTACCAATGTTAAAAACGGTTTTTAATGGTTAATATTTTTGTGGAAAATTTATTGGTGAGCATAAGAGACTTCTTTCAATAACAAAAAAATTGTAAACTAAAGTGTAAATAACTAAAAAAAATGTTTTAATGATTCCAATCTTTACACACACACACACACAATATGTAAACGCAGAACTATAGATAAAGAGATAAACTGATAGATAGAATGACAGACAGAAAGAAGCCTAACCATATTAGCCGCATATTACTGGCCTAGAAAAACCTTTTATTCTGAACTTTTAGTGTAATATATAACGACACTAATCCACTGGAGTGTCTAGAGGTCTGTCTGAGTTGTACATTATCACTTCCAGATAGCCCACAGCTACCCAGTCCTGCCTGATTACATTAATATGCTTATTAAACATGCAAGAAGCATTATATATTAATATAAAACAAGATGTTGTTAAAGTCCCCCTGTAGTCAATAATTGTATCCCTTAAAACCCATCTGTAATCAACAAAATGACATATTTAAATGTTTTCCTGTGAAAAAAAAATATTCATGCCTTAAAATAGCTTGAATATAACTCTACACACTTACCTCATTCAGTATACACGGAACTATGAATATGCAAATGAGCCCGCCTCCACTCACTCATACAGGCTGTAGTCTACAAGTCAATGTATCTAAATTGTAATGCATTTTATGTATTGCTCTCTATGAAGTCGGACACATAACAGGATTGATATGATTAGCTTTTTGCTTGACTATCAAAAATCTAATAATGTGTTGCTAATGTTACACAAACCATGTTCCTGTTTAGCATCCTTAGAAATGCTTTGAACAACTCAGAACATCAGTGGAGAAAGGTATGTTCATCATAACATCGTAATATACATCATACATCCGCTATACTGCTAGATTTTTCATATCAACAGAAAACTATACAGGGATAACCAGGCTTCTTTTAAGTATCCCTTGCTTAATGGCATAGTAATGATATGCTAAAGGTCGCCCGCACAATGACATGATTTGTTACAAGGTAGTTTGTGACCTCAGAAACACCAGCGATTTCAAACCGCGTTTTTTTTTTTCACTGTGTGTTTTAAGGAGAAAATACTCAGGTTGACTTATGAATTTGCACATGGTTTGTTTAAAGCATATAAAAACACCACATAGACATTTAAACAGCATTAAAAACTTGATTTTCACCACAGGGGGGTCTTTACGTGATTGACTTAATCAGATAATCTTATATTCCATTGATCAGTGGCAGCTCCCTCACACTCACCTTCCTTTCAAAAAAAGCTTCATTAACAATCAGTTTTGCAATTTAAAGGTCTGACTCAACTAAGGAGCATAGGGCAAAGCTTAACTGTATGCAAATTATGCTTAAGCAACTGTCCTTTCTGCTGCAGTCTGCTATAAGAACGGAATAATTAACATTAGTGCCTTCAGATTTATATGCAAGTTGTAGCACTGCAATAAAGATCTAAATTCTTGACGGAAAAAACAACTATGCTTTGACATAACTTATATTGCTGTCTACTTTATCTTCTGTTGCGTAATGGCAAGATTCTGTTTAAATGTTGTAGATGCTTATACTGTATAAGCATCTACAACATTTCACTTGATATGGTGAATTGTGTCCAGTGGCCAGTGGATGACCTGCATGTAGGACGTTGTGTATCCCAATTTGTGTATATAGTCAGAGTCCACATATTTAGCTTGACATGAACTAAATGTTCTGTTGTATGGGCTGTACTTTCACTCAAAGCCACGTTTAGTTAATGTCAAGCTAAATATGTGGACTGCACTGAAAATACAAAAAAATTGGGAAACACAGTCATCCACCGGCCACTGGACACAAGTCCCTTAATGAGAGACAGAGAGCTAATGATGATTGTGATGATCATTATTATGGTTATTTTCTAATTAGAGGCTTAAGATGGCTCTATATTAAGAAGTGCCAGTAGCGTCTGGTTGGAAAACCACAAGCAATTCTGCTGCAATTCCACTGCAAAAGTTTAAAACTGGCACGAGCTGCACCTGTCTGCTAGTCACCAGGGAAACAGGCCAATGTGTGTGTGTGTGTGTGTGTGTGTGTATGGGGGGTGTTTGGGGGGATGTGCATGCTCTCTGTCCATCTGTGGTTATCTACAGACCAGCTGTTATTGTCTTGATGGTTATGATGTGTTACATACACATCATGTTAATACAGACAGTAGAACAGACACATAACACCCATACAAACATGCACATATGGTCAGATCCCTTTAGCAGGCAGAAATGCACACACACATGTGCACACTCTGACAAATCCCTCCACACACCCTCAGCCGAGAGTACAGTTGGGAGCCAGATATCAAACAGCGAGACTGAAATGGATATTAGAGAACAGTGCAGCAAGCCAAGAGCCACACCCATCCAATCAACTGTCATTATCACACGGTCACCAGATAAATCAATCACAGCAATATACAGTAGAATCATACCACACAATTTCAACATAACATCCATCTCAAGTCAGCATCACACACTCACAACATCCCAGAAAACCCCCAGCATTCCACACAGTAAAACATATCCTGTTAAATTTACAGTAAAAAAAAAAAAGCTGGCAGCTGTGGTTGCCAGAAATTCACCGTAAAAAACGCTGACAATGTTTCCAGTTTTACAGGATGCATGTATATTTTACAACATAGCCAATACTTGTATAGACGTGCACAGGGCCATACGCACAAACACAAAACACTATCAGAGTAACACATGACACTAAAATAATGCAATAAACATTAACAAAATAACGTAAAATGTAACACAAAACACTCATTTTACATTACTGATAACATAATAATAAGAAACTTTTAATTAGAAAATTACATATAATGTGATGTTAAACTATTTACAGTTTTTCACCATATATGGTAATCTGTAAGCATTACATACTTTTTTTTACAGTGCAGCATCATACAAAAAATGTGTGATTATTATATATGCGATGTGATATGTGTGACAATCACATGGCAGCATCACACAGTCACAACACTGAACAGTGGACACGTGTCATATCACATAACAGCAGCAATCACACACTTATTGTTGTAACAACAAACTGTAACAACATCAAACAAGCACAACATGCTGGCATCACACAATCCGACCTTCTCAAAAATCACAACATCCACAACAACTAGAGCAATCCAGTACCACACAATCACAATATGATATCATTGCATACCTGCATAATGCAAACACAATAACATTTAAACAGCACGCAACCACAGCATCATACAATTTTGACATCCACTAACAGAATATCAGAACATCATATCAGTCAAATATATATCCAAAATCCCAACAGAAATCTGTACATCTTCCCACAATATTCCCATACTGTATAATCGCAGCATTGCAACTTCACAAAAAGGACAACAGAGGAGTACTCTACAGTGCTAAGTTCCAGTAACCTGACTTTTCAGTATACAGAAGCACATCTTTGAGCAACCATTAATCTATTTTTTTCCAACAGACGAGGCAATGCAGAAGCAAGGAAAGATCAAAGTATTGTATAGCTCCTCTTTCACTTCCTCTCCCTTATCCTCCCCCACCCCGCCTTCATGTGTGATTGTAATTACAGATAGAGGCATTGCATGGCAGTCCTCAAGAAAATAATTAAGTAAAGTGACAGAGGGTGGTTGTGGCTTAAAAAAGACAAAAGTTAGAGAAAAAGTTAAGGTTATTGAGGTCACACGGTAGAAAAGAAGAATGGGGACGAACTGGAAGAGGACCTGCAGGTCGCTAATTGTGCACAACAGCACACTTTATCAACAGCCTTGGTTATAGAAGTTGTTCACATTCATGTTCTCCATAATAAAAAAAAACACTTAAAAAAGGGCTCTTGCACCAAACCAACCAGCTTTGAGAATGAATCATGACATTATAAATTGAAAAAACTAAAATCTATGAAAATGAGAGAAAAAATACACTGTGTAAACGGGGAAACTGAAACACCATGAACTAAATTTTGTAAATTGAATAAAATATTATGATTTTATATACAACTATTACCTTATAGTTATTGCTAATAAGTACTCTCTAAAAAATGTTGGGTTGTTTTAATAACCTGACTCCGCCAGATGGATTTGCTCCGCATATCCATCTGGAAACCTTCCGTTGAAGTAGTTTTGGTAAGGGGCGAAAATACTGGTTAGCTGATTGGCCTATGTTGGTGATAGACGGGCCAAATCAACCAATCAGATCAACGAAGTATGAGAGCGACGACGAAAACACAACCACAAGCCAGGCTACTCTTGCTGCTGCAGGTAAAGGCTCGTTAGCTCTGTAATTCCGATAAAACTTGCTCGATAGCCACACTGATGCTAGTTTCATCCGCTGAACCCGCCATATGTTCTTAAGACTGAACTGTCGCGCTTCTCGTTGCGTCACACCTCAACCCGCCTCAAAGCCAACGCTGATTGGAATCTTAGATGGTATAAATATACTTAGTAAGAAATGTAATAATAAGCATATTCGACATATTTTTCAGAGTAAAAAATATACTGTTGCTAGAGGCAAATTTTATTGGGCCTCTTTTATTGAACGTATAGACTGGAAGGAAGCCTGGTTGTTACCTCATAAGTATTGTATTTCTAATAAGATTAAGGAAGTTCATTTCAAGATTTTACATAAAATATACCCAGTGAATGATACTGTTGCAAAATATATGGATGTTGACAGTTCTTGCTCATTTTGTGGGAATGAGGATGAAACGCTGATCCATTTATTTTTCCAATGTGAAAAAACCCAAAACTTCTGGAATAGGTTATATCTTCATATTGGCAAGCACTTTGATTCTTCCAAATCCTTTCAATTAAAGGATATAATTTGTTACTATAAAGAAGATAAAGCTAGTATTTCAATTAGTTACATTGTTAATTTTTTTATTTTGTTTGGAAAATTTTTTATTCACAAGCAAAAATTCTCTAAATCGCAGCCTACTTTTCCACATTTCTTAATCGAAATTGATACATTTTTGAAGTCTCTAAGATTGATTAAAAACAAGAAAAGTGACAGATTCTTGAAATATTATGATGATATTTTTAATAATACCACTGATGCATAATGTTTCCTCTGTGTATGTCTTTTTTTATTTATTTATTTATTATTATTTTTTTATTTTGTATTATTATTATTTTTTATTTAATTTTATATATGTGAAGCTTTATATATACTTGATATAATTTGATTCATGTAGAAGTTCTTTGTGTTCTGTGTTTTATACCTGCTTGTTATTTGATACATATTCAATAAAAAAAAAAAAAAAAAAAAAAAAAAAAAAAACGCTGATTGGACGTTCGTTTGGTGAACTGCTCCCAAATTTTCTTTAACGGAAAGTATCCAGACTGATCTGCGAGTGAAACCTTGAAAGCTCGCGAGATCAGGATGGTCTCGCGAGGCTATTGTTTTAACCCAATTTTGTGTAAAATATGGACAAATCCAAACATTGGGTTAAAAATGTAATTTAAAAATATAACCCAACGAACCCAAAAAAAACTGTCAAATTCAGTTGAAATCAGTTCAGCGTTGATTCATTTTTATTCAATAACTGTGTAATTATGAAATGAGTTCAACTCAGCTATAAAGCAGCTCTGCAGAAAACAGTGACGACGTCATCCAGCTAAGTTGAGTTCTCATCCAAGAGTGTCAGTGCAGTCAGATCAATAACATTGCTGAATATTACTGTAAGTGAACCCAACTAAGCAAGCCAGTGGCAAGGAACAGGTGACAGAAATGGAGAAAAAAATCTTGAGAGAAACCAGGCTGATCAGAGGGCCAGTTCTCCTCTGACCAGCGAACCAAGATGGTGTGATTATGATTCAGGCAGCATCAGAAGTCAATATGTGGATCGGTAGCATTCAAAATATTTCAGTTCCTTCTGTACAATGATCTTACTGTATAATGATCTTAAAATATTTATAATAATCTTAAAATATTTGAAGATGCAAAATATCCACATAGAAATTTCTAAGTGACAATGTTTGGAGACTTGATTACGTCATTTGAACTGCTTCGTGGGAGTGGGAAATCACTGCTAAGTTCTTTCCGGCAATTTCTGTTTCCATAGTAACATTGAGTTCTCTGATTGGTGGATCTTCACAGTTCATGGGTAGTATGGTCCTTCACTAGTAATTGGGCTGTTGATTTATTTATTTATATATTTGTGCTTTAAATTAAGCTGAAATCACATTGTCTGTCTTGAAAAGCTTGTACATTATCATAAAAAAACAATCTCTCTATGGAGAAAATGAATGGAACATGATTGTTGCGCTCTACTGAGGGAGGATAAAAGGATAAAGTACTGTGATTTCCTTGCCATGACAACAAAGTGATGAATACAAATACACAGCTGGGGGGGGGGGGGGTGACATCAGAATCTGTTGATTACTCCTAAGGGAGACCTTAAAATGAGTTATCAATTCTACACCTTATCATAATAATTCTTATCATTTTGTTTGGAATAACAAGAATATAGTACAAAGCAGATATGTTCCTCCAACAATCGGGACCCAACCAAATCAACCCCCACCCCACCTGCATGCCCGTCCACTACGCCACTGATACTTTTGTCATACATCGCATGCAGATGGCTTGTTAATCGACAAAGATCTTTCTGAATAGCATGCTAGACTACGCTCTCTCACAATTTATCAACATGGGATCCTCCTTTCATGAAGCAAAGTCAATTGAAAGTTAATTTCGATACACTTGATTAATGTTTTTTGGAACATAGCCTCTCCTAATCATTCTATTGTCTCATCAGAGGGCCACAGACTATTGCTCTGCATAGGAAAATAGTTCTCATAAGCCACACGCTGAAAAAATAAGCTGTTTTCAAGAAATGTAATGACTCGGTGTTAAATCTGCAATCAGGCACAGATCATCTATTGAGTCTCTAGAATGTTTCATAAACATCAGGGTTGCATTAATCCTACATTGCTTTTATGGCCTTTTAAAAGCTTCTGGCATTTAACTGGCATTACTTTATGTAAGCAGTTTATGACAGTTATGCTAGTTCCTGTTTCAATAGCAAAAAAAAAAACACAGCACAAAAAAAGAGTATTTCAGAATACAAAAAGTGCCATTATATGCAAATGGAAACCAAAGCATTTGGGGTAATCCTGATCAGAAATACCTCTGTCTGTGATGAATGTGCACTTTAAAAGCAAAATTCCAACATATTCTTCAATGTTTATGCATATAATTAGCATGATTCATATTTAGGGGTTGGACAAGGAAACTGAAAAATCAATATAGTGTTGGAGGATTCCCGCCTGGTGGCCAATCTTCTCTGATTTTACATTACGTCACATCAGTATGAACAGAGAGAGAAGGTTGTATTGTTGAAGAGGACAAATGTGGTGCGCATCTCAGTGGCTCATCTGTGACCAGGACAGCAAGTCTTTATGACGTATCGAGAGCTATGGTATCCAGGGTAATGTCGGCATACCACCATGTAGGACAAACCACATCCAACAACTGTCTGAAAGAGAGATGTCCACTGTCCAGGCAGGTACTAAAATGGATTGTATCCAAAAAAAAAAAAAAAACAGAAAACCACAGCTGACCAACTCACTGCAGAATTAAATGTGCACCACGACTTTCCTATTTCCACCAAGACTGTTCATCGGGAGCTCCGCAGAGTCGATATTCATGGTTGAGCTGTAAACTGTTCAAAAGGAGGGCCAAAATCTTGGGCTGTGGACAATGTGAAACAACGAGTCCACCTTCATTGTCTGTCCCACATCCGTGGGAGTTGTGGTGTGGAAAAGCCCTGAAGAGGCTTAACACTCGGACTGTTGCCTGCCCAGAGTGAAGCACGGGGGTGGATCAGTGATGTTTGTGCTGCAATATCACGGCATTCCCTACTGTGCTTGATGGGCGCATCACTGAAGAGGACTACCGAACCATGATTCAAACATTGTACCCTGAAGGGAGTGCCGTGTATCAGCATGATAATGCTCCAAAACATACAGCAAGACTTGTGACAGAATGGTTTGATGAACATGAAAGTGAAGTCTCCCATTGCCTGCACAGTCACCAGATCAAAATATTTTTGAGCCACTTTGTGGAATTTTGGAGGAGCAAGTCAGAAAACATTTTCCTCCACCAACATCACATAATGACATGGCCTATGTTATGGAAGAGGAATGGCTCAAAATCCCTCTGGCCACTGTGAAGGACTTGCTGTATTGGCCGCAAAAGGAGGCCCTTCACCATACTAATAAATTATTGTGGTCTAAAACCAGGTGTTTCAGTTTCATTGTCCAATATCTGTACCTAAGCAATGAATGATAGTCTTTGAAAACCAATAAGGTAATGTTCTTTCGTTATTTTTAACCAGGCATCTGGTGTCTTGCTATTGACGTTTAAATTTAAGATTAAAAAAAAGGTGCTACAGAATAATAAAATTAATTGTACTTTTTAAAAATAAATTGCTCTTTTAAATGATCCTAATATATGAGGATTTCATTTGCCAGTCTCCCTGAAGGCTCTCTAAATGTCTGCTTTCGATTATGAGCACTTTGTGTTGCACTTTTGCTACCATGCTGCCCTCCTTTTAAACAGTTTACCTTTGTTTTTTGGATCCAAAATCTACTTCTGTTTTAATCCAGTGTTTTATGGGGGGGGGGGGGTTCTACCACAATTCTGCGTGTGCAAGATCATATTTTGAGCGTGGAAAATGGCATTTTGGACATGCGTGCAATGAGTTTTGAAACGAAATGTTCGTCTAGCAAATCAGAAAGTATTTTGAGCAAAAGAAAACTAATTTTGCATTTAAAATATTTTGCGCCGATGGCTCGCTTGCTCAACGCAACCCAGCGTTACAATATGCCATAATTCCAGCCAATCAGAGATGATGCTGCTAAATCCTGATTGGCTGGCTTGACAAATAATCACAAGACTTCCTGCATTACTGACAGCAGAAGAGGAAAATATTTTTCATACTTTTTTAAATGCATTTTAGTAAAGGAAACGTCTCGGTTACGTATATGTAACCTTTGTTCCCTGAGTAGGAAATTAGACACTGCGAATATCGCTATTGGAACACCTTTGGTGTGGACGAATGTCTGAAGCTCTTATACCATCACGCCAATTTGATTGGCCAATAGCGCTTAGCACCACCCTAAGAATACGTCACATATGCTTCATATTAGTGTGCTGTGCACTATTTCCTCAGATTCCATGATGAAGGAAGCACTATTCAAGTATGGGAAGGCCTGTATCACAGTGTCTTGTTCCCTACTCAGGCAACAAAGGTTACATACGTAACTCTTTCATAGGTCTCTCAACACTGCGAATATCGCTATGGGAACGATCATACAATAACGCCTTCACATACTTGAGAATAGATGGAAGACCTAGGAAACTGTCTGCTCAAGCAGATAAGACCTGCCATCCTCACATCTAGACCGTAGAACTTGATAAAAGTGTTCGGAGAGGACCATCCTGCTGCAACACAAATATCATCCAAAGAAGAGCCACTAAAAGGAGCTTGAGAAGAAGACATTCCTCTAGTGGAAGGGGCACGCACACCTAGAGGTGAGGCCAAACACGCCTCATAAGCAGCCAAGATAGCCTCAATCGCCCAATGAGACATTCTCTGTTTGGTGACAGCAGCCCCTCTGTTTTTCCCACCAAAACAAACAAACAATTTCTCCGATCTACGGCTGAGCGGTCGACATAGACCTTCAGTGCCCTGACCGGGCAAAGACAGAGAGGCTGGCATCACTCCCAGTCTCCCAATCAGGAGGACAAAAAGCATCCACAACCACCTGCTGGGAACGAAAAGGGGTTGACACGACCTTAGGAACATATCCTGGCCTGGGACACATCAAGACTTTAACCAGCCCCGGGGCAAAGTCCATACAGGAATGGCTAACAGGAAGAGCCTGCAGGTCCCCGGTTCTCTTACGAGAGGAAAGAGCCACCAAAAGAAATGTCTTAAGAGTCAAAAACTTCTCTGACACAGATTCTAATGGTTCGAATGCTGACCTGCCAGACCTTCCATAACAATGGCTAAATCCCAAGAGGGAATTCGTACAGGGCGGAAAGGCCTAAGCTGTCTTGTCCCTTGTAGAAAACGAGAAACCAGGAAGTGATATCTAACGGAAACATCCCCTTTTGGTACATGTTCTGCTGAAATAGCCATCACGTACACTTTAAGAGTGGCCGGGGCCGCACCCTCCGAAAAACGACTTTGCAGGAACTCCAGTATTGAGCTCACAGGGCAATGAACTGGATCAAAGTCATGCTGGCTGCACCAAGAGGTGAACAGCTTCCATTTCTACATTTATAAGCGTACAGACGCCTCACAGAGACGGAGGCGACGGAAGAGACAGGAACAACCAGAGTGGGTAGTGCTTAGTCATGTTCGATGCAAACAAATCTACCTCCGCTCGGTCAAACCGCTGCCATATGAGACTCACCACTTGAGGGTGCAACCTCCATTCCCCCGGTTCCAAGTCTGCTCCCAGGTTCAAAAGGCCTGGAATGTGAACCACCTTGACCGATAGAAACCTGGTTGGTGCCCAAAGGAGGACACAACCTGTACAGGGGGCGCGAGTGTAGACTTCCTTGGCGATTCAGGTTCAAAACTACAGTCATGTTGTCCATCCTGAGCAATATGTGACACCCCTTCAGACAGGGTGAGAAACGTTTGAGTGCCAGAAACACTGCTAGCAACTCAAAACGATTCATGCTCCACCCGCCGCGTTGCTCCTTTTCCCAGACTCCAGAAATTGGGCGACCTTGATAGACTGCGCCCCAGCCTGTGAGGGATGCGTCTGTCATGATCGTCTTGTGATCGTCTTGCCTCAATCAGTCCCTGCGTGGGGCTCCACAGGCGATGGTTCGCTTAGCTGTGCCTCATAGGGGCGCTGTAGGGAAGACGAGCGCAAACTGACTGTAGGTGGTTGGTGATCGCTCTCCCTAGGCCTACGTGGACTAAACTGGTGGAAAACAGTAGATTGTTGATTCGCTGTTCGAAATTTCTCCACCACAGCGCCCCAACTCTTTAAACATCTCTTTAAGCAGCTCTGCTTGATAGGCCTGAACTACTGCCCTTGAACGAAGAGAGGCTGCTGCCTGCCCAGCGGCCATGTAGGATTTACCACCAAAGCGGAAGTAACTCTACACGGTTTGGATGGCAGCATGGGCCGCAATTTCCAGATCGGAGCCAAAGAAGGCGTGAGATGGGCCACGAGAGTCTCTTTGCCGGTCGGCACTGCCGGTAGCAGTGATCCGCCATATTAGAGACGGTGGCGAAATCCGACTTCGAAGCCTCGTGGTGGAGGTCTTGGAAGAAAGGGAGAGGCCTACGGGGCTGGAGTGTGAGACTCGAGTGCGACTCGAGCACAAAACCTTCAAACGCAGGCTATCACAGTGACGACAGTCAGATAGGCCGTTAAGCGCTGCCTGGGCATGTTTAAGACCCAGAGTTTTTTGCAGGCACCTGTCATGAGTGTCTCCTCCTGCAATGAACCTGTCACACGGGTCGGGCATTTCTTGAATCTCATCGTGTCTGCTTGAGAGGACTGGTAAAACTGCTCTGAATTATAGCAAAGAACACGACAAACACGCTTTCCTATGGCCAACAGAAACTCTGCTTCCTGAAGGAATAAAATCTGAGGAAATAGCACGCAGCACACTAATATGAAGCATACATGACGTTTTCTTAGGGTGGTGCTAAGTGCTATTGGCCAATCAAATTGCCGTGATGGTATAAGGGCTTCAGACATTCGTCCACACCAAAGGTGTTCCCATAGCGATATTCACAGTGTTGAGAGACCTATGAAAGGGAACAGAAGAGGATTGATAGTATGCACATTGGGATGCAGGCTTGTTCACTCTCACTGCAAAAACAATTAAATAAAAATCTAATTATGTGGGTAACAATGACATATATGCAAGTATAACAGTAAGTGACAAGACTTCTACTGTGTTTGTGGGTCACACACCCAGGATGTTCACTTACTGTAATATGACAGTATATGTCATTGGTAAATACATAATTAGATTTTTTATTATTTTTTTGCAGTGAGAGAGAACAAGCCTGCATCCCAATGTGCATACTATCAAAAATATTACGTAAGATTAGTAATCCAGTCTTTTTTTTGTTGTTGTTGTGAATGTTTTTGTTTAAATAATGTCCAGGATATGAAGTGCATTGATTATTTTACTATATTGATACATTTCTACGTTAATTGATGGCTTTCATTTTAAAGTGAGTAATGTAACATTCGTACACACTAAAAGGGAAAAAGTCTGTCCTTCGTTTCTGAAAACATCATAATTTCTGAAAACATGTAACATTAGAGACCCCAGCTCGGTCACAGTGAAATTCCACTAATTGCATAACTTGCAGTTCAGTAAGACATTTGAACTACCACTTAATTGAGGTGTAGAAAACTGGGACATGCAATTATGTAATAATAGGCCTACAATTTGATTTTGATTAAAAATAAGGTACATAGCCAAGTGTGGTTGTCAAGTGATAGATATTTGAACTTGAAAGTTAATAATGTTCAAGCCATTAAACAAACATCTCTTTCACCATGTATTTTTCCTCTTCTGTTGTAAATTATGTTTTGTTCTTACTAAAAAGCTTTAAAAAATATTTTAAATGTTTTCCTCTTCCGCTGTCAGTAATACAGGGAGTCTTGTGATTGGTTGTCAAGCCAGCCAATCAGGATTTAGCAGGCTCATCTTTGATTGGCTGGAATTTTGGCATATTGTAGGGGCCATTCTCCACTCTACACACTCTACACAAGCGAGCCATCAGCTCTTAGAGAGCACTCAGGACAGGTATCAGTGGAGCAAGCAAATAAAAAGTTCCGCATGCGAAAGAGAACGTCTGCGCACATCCGGATAAAATATTTTAAATGCAAAATACTTTCTGATTTGTGAGATGAACATTTCTCTGCAAAACTCAGTTCACACGCAGAATTGTAGCAGAAAAATAACCCCATAGTGTTTTAAACATGTGTCTAAAACAGTGTCAGTGTCTAAAACATTCAACAATTACACTCACGCTTATCCGACCCATCTACCAACTCGATTTTTAATTGAATTTCATTTATATATCCAAAGTATACATCCAAAGTATTAAGTAAAATCTATATATCAAGTTTGCTGGGAAAAAAAAAACTTTGACTTGGCCCTGCTAGTGCCATGATCTATGGTCAAACTACAGAAACCCCAGCCCTTTTTTAATAAAGAAAATTGACCCACCTCCAGCTGTGCCAAGCTGACTCACTGTCCATTCTCCTGGTTAATTAACTGTTAATGAGTTTAAGGTAATGACTTACCGGTCTCCCAGGCCAAGTAGAGGAAGATGCCACGCCAATCCCTTTTGACAGATTTAGATCCTGTTAAACTCCACCCAAAGTTCCTTCAAGGGCTGCCAGATGCATATTGCACTCAAAACAGTAAATCTCATTTGACAACCACAAGCTCCAATCAGATTTCCACACTGCCTTATCCAGTAGTCGGAGTGCACAATCCACCTGGAAACAACATTTCTAAAGGTTGATATTATGAAAAAGTTTGTTGCGTCAAATCTTTGAAAGATATTCAGCATTCAGCTTGAAGCAGAACTGCATATTCTGGTTTATTTCCCTGTAATAATAATCACTACTAATTAGTGTTGGACAGACAAATATTCTGACCGCAAAAACCACACACATTGCTAGACTGCAGAATTCTAAAGACAGCAGTTGTCTATTCGTTCTCTTTCTCTATCACTTTTTCTTTTTCACCAGCTGATTGGGTAAGGCTTGTTATCTGCTGCTGTCATTGTGAATCTCCCTCAGTGACTTGGCACCTTGAGTATTAACTGTCTGAATCTATCTCATCTCATAGATTCTTCACACAGAGAGGTGTGCAGTACACAGCGTCTCTTAGCCAGATTAACTCCCAGTCATCAATCCTGTCCTGTCACAGAAGACCAGGTGAGGTCTGACTCTGATCTGATAATTCAGAGCATATGACGAGGTATGACGAATAGCACTACAGTTTCAAACTGAGACTTGATCTCACATTGTGTAATTTTACTGTTATGTCACAGAACTGTTTGCTGAATCACGCTGTAGGATTAAATGTAAATAAAGGGAGAATATGGAAAGGGAAAATAGTTAATTAAACATATTTGGCATGTCTTCACTCAATATTAAGTTGGAAACTGGGACCTGCCATTAAAACTAGTTTTAAAAAAAAGCCCAAAATTGCTCAATTTAAACAGTAAAAATTACACAAATAATTGCAAGAATGTTTTTTTGTAAAAAAAAATTACAAAATACTTATGAAAGTACTTATAGTTTCTGAGATATAGACCTTGTGACCATTTCTCTGTGTGACAACTAGTCCCAGTCTCTATTACAAAGTACAAAATACTACCTTTTCCACCAGGTAATTCATATGCGGCAAAACTGGGTCCAAAGCAATTCACAGTCAAGGAGCATTTCACAGTTCTTCCTATCCTGGGTTGCACCACCCCACGCAACATCTCTGATCTAATAAATCACTGTGTCATGGCGACTGATAGGGCAGTCGAGTGGGACGAAATAGGAACTGCTTTGAGAGGTTATATCTACAAAGAAGAAGAGGGAAGATTCATATTTTATATTCCAGTGCAGGATCATCTATGGTGATGAGCTACTAAGGCTCCCGATGTAGACGTCATAAACATAAATGTGACACACTATTATTCACAATATCTGTTGCTATAGCGTTACTTCATGACTCACAGCAACACACACATCACAGTAGAGGGTTCTCAGAACCAGATAGATAGTTCATGAATGCATTAAAGTGTTTTTGGTTTAAGAACTCCGTTTGAGGATTCATTCCTGTCTTGTATCAACGGTTCAGGCTGCTGGTGGGGTAAGGTGAGGGGGATATTTGCTTGGCACACTTTCGACCCCTTAGTACCAATTGTGCATCGTTAAAACACCATAGCCTACCTGAGAATTGTTGCTGACCATGTCCATCCCTTTATGACCACAGTGTACCCATTTTCATGTCACAAAGCTCAAAACATCTCAAACCATTTTTTTTAGCATGACAATGAGTTCACTATACTCAAATGGCCTCCAAAGGCACCAGATCTCAATAGAGCACATTTGGCATGTGGTTGAATGCAGACTGATCTCATGAAATGGCGTATGTATGACACGCCAATTCGTATTTCCATTTTTGGCGTGCTATCAACACGCATAATCGCTTTTCAGCGTGTTTATGAACGCCGTTGACTTAACGTTACATTACTGTATATATAAATATATGACCAACCCCAACCCCGTCCCTAAACCTACCCGTCACTCGGGTTAATACCATTAATAAGTGTTCCCCTACCATCCTAGGACAAAAAATATCGCTCGCCAGATGTAGATCTTCTAGGTTTTTCTTCGTTTCGCTTGGACATTTAACGGCGTGTACATACACGCGGAATCACTCGGACATTTAACGGCGTGTACATACACGCGGAATCACTCGGACATTTAACGGCGTGTACATACACGCGGAATCACTCGGACATTTAACGGCGTAGACATACATGCATACACGGGGATAGCTCAAAATGCGTATAGATAACGCGCCACTTGACTTGAAAGTGGCGTGTATGTTTATGCAAAAGTCATGATGTCTTGTTGTTGAATGGGAGATCCGCGTCATGGATGTGTAACCGATTAATCTGCAGCAAATGCATGATGCTATCATGTCAATATTGACTGAAATCTCTCAAGAATGTTTCCAGCACCTTGTTGAAAGGCAAAAAGAGGACCAAACCAGTACTAGCAAATGGTTGGTAAGTGTACACAACATGTTCTAATGTTTTACATGTTCCCAAATGTTCTAATGAAACCCATGTAATAGAGGAAACAACTCTTAATGAGAGCCACTGTCTCCTGCTGGGTCTTCAATTGACTGAGAGGGTCTTATTCTGGTCTCACAATATTTGATAATGTTAATTTTCTCGCAAATAGAAGTTCACAGTGGAGTCCCTGTGATGAGTCACCATGTATTCCAATTTGCTGTTATCACATGAATTTATTCAAGCGATAAGTGCTTATGGCACAGATTGTTTGTTTAACTCCTGCAGTGCAGTGTTTTTCTTTTTCTTTAACTATCTTCCTCCCTCCAAAAACCACTATATCAATCTAGACCTGATGTATCATTTTACGCCCCATAGCTCAAAAGGGACGCAACAAAACAGGGACACACGAGAAAGCTGAACTTTTAAAGCAAAATTTGATCAACAAAAGGAAAACCTTGGAAAGGATTGCTTTGTGTCTTAAAAGTGCGGGTTTGTGTGACAACACAGTCCACCTCCAATTAGAGTGCAATTTAGGCCACTTAAGGAAAAAAATCTGTTGGTTAAAATTAGAGTTGTTCCGATTCCGATACTAGTATCGGAAATGCCGCCGATACCAATAAAAATTCTGGTATCGGTATCGGCGAGTACTTCTACCCATGTACCGATCCGATACCATTTTCTTATACAATATCTAGTTATGCACGCTAGCTTTGCGTAACGCTGCAAATCGGAGATCAATTCTTCTTCGCTGCTCTAAACAGTGGTTGCTTGTGGAGACACAGGAAGTTGTGCTGTTGCCGCCACAAGCAACCACTGTTTAGAGCAGCAAAGAAGAAAAGTCCGCTGTTTAACAGTATTTCAGACTGGACCAACAAGCCAGTAAAACGGCGACATGTTTCATATGCCATACTGCAATTTCGAGGGGTGGAAGAAGTATTAGCAACTTCAACACGAGTAACTTAAGCATTTGAAGACGCGTCACCCAGCAGAACACAATTACACAAAGGGAATGGGCGAATGAGAAGAGTGAGCCGCGCGGCCCGCGCCAGAATCAACAATCTCTGAAAGCTTCATTCAAACAGAGAGAAAAGTTTTCAAAAGACAGCCAACGAGCGATAAATATAACCGACAACATGTATCGAGTTTATTGTTCTGGATGACCAGCCGCGGTCAAAACTGAAATGCCGTTTATTTAACAAAATTGTTTATGGAATTTAAATTATAAAGAGATTATTTTCTTATTCATATGTCATTTTTTAGATTCCTAGATTTATTTGTTGAACTTTTTGTATACAGTTATATTGTAAAACTAAAATACCTTTTTCAGTTTACAGTATTAGATGTGTGGTTGCATTTTAAGTTTTTTTTTCACTTAAGAAAGATACATAATATATTGCTATGAAATGTATGTCAGATAATAAAAATACTCTAGTTCACTGTATGTATTTGTTCATGTTTAATTAAGGGATAATTCTAAAGCACACCATAAAATAATTATATCAATTCATACAGTGCTAGCCTAGTATGAATTGCAGCTGTATATATACTGTACACACCCAAGTATCGGATCAGTACTCGGTATCGGCCGATACCCTGAGTCCAGGTATCGGAATCGGTATCGGGAAGGGAAAAAGGGTATCGGAACATCTCTAGTTAAAATCGAAGAGACTTGGATTGTGAATCCTGGGCAAATGCATAGCTGCCTACATCACAGAATGAAGTTGTATGCAAGCCTAGAAAGATGGTAGCCTGGTTCTACCAGACTCTCGTACATTTCATTTGTACAGAGAGTCTGGCCTCGCTCCATTGAGAAACGTTTACTTCCTTGTAGGCGGGTTCTCTGTTAAGGTTCAAAACTATTGGATCTGCCCAGAGTCACTCAGGATCTGCCATAGCCAATCGCTAACGTGTGGTCGGTCGAACCATAGACTGTGAAAAAAGAACTCATTCACCACTAGCGGAGTGAGCTGGAAAATCAAACTTTTCTCGAACCCCATGGGGAGGAGGGCCACAACATCATGGCCACCAACAAAACATAGCAAACATTGTTCTTGCTCCGGCTTTAACTTCTGCATATTCGGCAGTTTTGCAATGACGGACCGAATAGCTTTTCTCACGTCTTTCTCCGCTCCAACTTGATGTCATCGTTCTCAACCACTCCCTCTGTTCGCTGATTGGTCCTACAAAAAATTGATTTCTGGAAACCGAAGTCTACAGCACAATCCCAGACGTAGTCCTGAAGGAAAATGAAATTGAGCGGAAGTGCGTAGGATGGCGCAGCCAGGCTAGAAAGATGGATCAACACAGCACAAAAGACATTGCTGAAGCATGAAGTGTGCATGGGTGTCCATTTAAGAAAGAGAGGGGCTGGGGAAGTGAAGATAGAGTGGGGGAAGGCAGGCTTCTCATTGGTGGGGTCCACTGGAAATTGGAGTTGGCCCTGGAGTTTCTGAAAATCCCAGATTATCCACACAGCATAAATTCATTCAACTCACCATGAGAAGACTCGTATATGAGCTATCACAGTTGCTCACTGAAAGAAAGAACACTCGAGGAGTGTAACTGCATTGATTTTAAATTCTGAAGCCAAAAAACATGCAACATGTATGTTTCCCGTAAGGAACTGAACCTCATGTATGAAATGTCTCTGGATGAAGGCAAAAACGGGGAAAACCGGCTAGATTTTTCCTGGAAATGTTTCTTCTTTATGAAAGACTTTTCATATAAATTATTCATATACAATTTTTAATGCTATAAAAAACATTCATCACATATGAGTGGTCTGTTGGACTAGTTTTCCCGGTTCATTTTGGCACCCTAGGCAAGATCAGTGGCTCGGTTCACAGCAAATGCTGTGAATGCACACAAACTCATCTCTGAATGTGATCAGAGTTTGGGTTGCTTATAATGTGTGTTTGGGAATGTACCCCAACCATTTTTAATAAGAAATGTTTATAAGCCAACACAGGAGAAACTTTAATATTTTCTATTTTGTTAAACATTTTATTTAATCAATATTATATTATATATATATATATATATTATATATATATATATATATATTATATATATATATATATATTATATATATTATATTATATATATTATAAGCATAAATAATAATAATACTTCTTATTGTTATTATTGTGTAATATATGATTATACATAATATATATATATATATATATATATAATATATATTATCTTATATATATATATATCTTATATATATCTTATATATCTTAAAAATAAAAATAAAAAATAATCTTTTTTTATTTTCCTCAAATTGTGCAGCACAACATATCAGTTTTAAAGGGATAGAATAAGAAAATAAAATTCTGTAACCATTTACTCACTCTAATGTCACTCTGAACTTGGCTTTTCCTTTTCTGTGGAACATAAAAGATATTTTGAAGAATGTAACTAACATTTGACCTCTACTTTGACTTCTAAAAACAAACAAAAAAACAAAAAATGAAGTCCTAACAATTTACACTTCAGCATGTTATAGAGGTATTATGGTTCTTTCACAGAAGCTGATGCTAATATTTTTAGCATCCTTAGCCCAGGGCTTTCTCTGAGCTTTCACAATTCCCCCTCAGTTTATAGCTCCATTACTGCAGGCAATAACTGTGGCATTGCAGTGTTAATTCACTGGCAGTAAATTCAGTGACGGCAGTAAATGGTTTAGCGCCTCTGTACAGCACCAGGTATGTGAACGGACACAAGGAGATTAAAATCCAGCTGAAATACTACTAGCACATTCATACCACTCTAAGACGTAACAATGGATGTAATATAAGAGGTTGCCCAGGGTGTAATTTCAAGCTTGTTTCCCATAATTCCACACTGGTTATCATTTTACAGCTTGTTTGAACTTTGGAGGCTACAACTAAACCCTGAGCTTATTATTTGGCGTGACATTTACAAAAGTACAGCATGGAATTATTGTGCCGCAGATACAAGAAATGGAGATTTGATATCAATATAAATTCAAGATAGGAGACTTTCTATAAAACATTTCCAGAAACATACTCTCCGCAAGTACACCAACGCAGGCACAAATGCTTGGCCAGTGCATTACTACTGATTAGACCCGTTGAACATTAAAATCATGATAAAATGTAAGTAACGACAGATCTTTTATATTGTGATGTACATCTGATCCGAGTGTAATGTATCATTGAGATTTGGTTCACTCCTATACATCAGTTGTTGATTGGTTTTTGAGATCTTGACATTGAAATAAAAATGGCGGAAAATTAATGCGAGCATGCAAGGGTTTAAGGGTGTGTACACAACTGTAGTTCGGTTCGCTTGGTTCGTTTGGTCCAGACCAAAAAAAAAAAAATTATTTAGTCCTGGTCCGCTTAGCATTCAGATTGCCATTTTTATTCATCACCGAACCTAAAGATACCGAACCTAAAGGTTCACAACCTGATTGGTCGGCTTTTATGGCGTATTGCATACTTTGTCATTGGGGCGGCAGAGGTTCAGTGGTTCATGTAGGTTGTCTACAAACCAAAAGGTTGGTAGTTCAATCCCCGGTTCCACCTGACCAAGTGTCGAGGTGTCCATGAGCAAGACACCCAACCTGCTCCCGACGAGCTGGATGGCGCCTTGTATGGCTGACACCGCCGTCGGTGTATGAATGAGTGAATGAATGGGTGAATGCGAGGCAATGTGTAAAGCTCTTTGGTGGCCATGGGTCTGTTTAAAGCGCTATATAAATGCAGTCCAGTCCACTTTACATATCTCTTAAATTAGAAAATCCATTTAGAAAATACTTTTGTAAAACCAATGTGTCATTATTCAGGTATCTATAGCTAGAAATATGTTGTAATAATTATAGCTAACCTTGACTAACCAATTTACTCTGCAAGATTATTGGAGTATGTTTTACAAAAAAAAAAATACTATTTCAGTCTTTCTACTTCAAAATGTCATGCTTAATTCAATGTTTTACTTACAATGTGTGCTTTATTTTTTTAAATTGAGCAGTTTCTGAGTAAAAATTGTTTCAAAGTTAATCAGACACCAAACTTTGTACAGTGTATTTGACCTGACAAAAAAGGACAAATGAAACTGTCAACAGAAATTAGATCACATTAATGTCCACTAATGCACCTTTGCAGCAAGACTCAATTCAATGCACACTACTGTTGAATTCTGAATTGTGTTCTGACACATTTCAGAAACATAATGATGCCAAAGATAAAGACATTAGGATTATTTCCATCTCTCTTCTTTGTCCTATTCCTTTCTGGATTCATCACATTCACCTCTAACTACTCTGCTGTTTTTTCATTCCCATTTTCGTCATTGCCTTTCTATTTCTCTCTAGAGGATGGGAGGAGAGTATTTGTCAGTGTCAGACAAGCTCCACTGAGTTCTGGAGTGGACAGACCTTAAACTGAACTCAAATTTAGAAACCAGAACATATTCACATACACGCCTGACCCTCCCTCACATACACGCAAGCCCTGACACTCCACACACACACTGGAGGATACCACAGTAATAGCCAAGAAAGAAACTCCAATGATGAGTTGCCAAACAAACATTAATTCACTTGAGTTGAGATCACTCAATATGTGAGGATTAGTTTTTACTTCATCTTATTATTTTATCCACCATCCCACATCGCCCCATCTTCCCTCAGCATTACCGCCTGAAAATGAAATTATGTTTCATTTAACGTTCTTGTATGAAGTAATTTAACTGTCACAATGAGAAAACATTGACAACGACAGGTTCATCTCTCAAAACAATGATTCCTAGTGGAGACCTCCCACAAAACTGTAAAGCTGGTTCAATTTAGTTTACATGTTCTAACTTCCATTTGATGTGTTTATTTGGTAAAGGATATTCCATTGTTTTGCTAAAATTTCTTATAAAATTCTTTATGACAAAGCTTATTCAGTAAATACTGGATGTACTTTCTCCATTTTTTTAAAAGTTTCAATATAAATTAAGCTCTACTAATAGCATGTTTGCCATTATTTAGCATGGACACATTAAGCTGATCAAAAGACTGTGAAAAACACTTTTTCATTTGATGAATGTCTTAGTCATCGAAGAATCCTGAAAAGAATGCATGCGCAGATATGAATGCTTGGCTAATGTATTGCAAGCGAGCAGTGTAAATTATCTGTTGTGTAGTTGGCCTGAAAGAGAAAATTGAGGGTATAGGAAAACTTTTAACATTAACACTCACTATAGAGCCTTTTGAAACAACATATACATGCATGTGTGACACAGAGAGTGCTACTGTAGAAGCATCTGCATTCACACGTTTTGCATTACAGATTAATTATTGTGGGTGGAGTACAGAATAGTTTGCAAATGGTTACATCACTAACTAGTATAATGCATATTGAAATCTTATGTACTTTAAAAACGGTGTGTTTTCCACATTTCCCTATTGCAATGTTCCATATAGACTTCCATTTATTGTAAACAAACCTAGGGATTTATTTTACAATCCGGTGGTGATCAGCACCATGTCACTGATAAAAATCAATGGAGCTGGACTGAATCTGGACCATTCCTTTTGAATATTAACTTAATCCAACAGGCATTTTACCATCACAATATCACGAAAGTGCATATCTTTACCACAAATTGTATTTCTCGTGCCATTTACATGGCAAAAATGTTTTTTTTTTGTGTGTGTGTGTGCATATGCTACGCACTGAAAACCCCTTGGGTAGTATTAGGGGTGGGGAGTGTGTGCGTATTACACGCCATAAAGTGCGTATAAATGGCATGAGAAATAACCTTCATGGTATACGCACTTTCATGAGATCGGGACCATTCCTTTTGAATATTGACTTAATCCAACAGGCATCTTACTGACATTTTGAAACTACTGTCCAAAGCCTGAGTCACATATGCCGTGCAGTTTGACATCACTAAATGGGGACATGTGATGTGAGTTGGCAAGACATGGAGCATGTGTGACAACCCTGGTTCCATCCGCACACAAGGCACACTGAGAGAGCTATCGGGAAACCACATTTCTCCATGGGATACTCGTGTCATCTTGACATGACCAAATCTAAGATGGCAGATTTGTCTCGATGTGTCCTGGCAGCTCTTTGCTTATAATGTGTTACTTTAGAAGGATCTTTCCCAGAATTTAAGTAGAATTGGCCCTTTCCTTGAATGGAGTTCAGAATATGAAGCAAGAAATTAAGTCATTATCTTTCTTTATAATCAAAAGTGCATGACATTTCATCAGAAAATTTGATTGTTGTAGGAGAATTTTAGAATAACATGAGATATTTAACAACAACTGCAGCTCTTTCTGTGCGTCATACGTCATTACGCGATTTCTACGTCATTGTACATGTGCAGTCCTTTCCAGTTTGTTTTTTAATCCAATCAATGTTTACATGTTCTCTCGATTGGATAAGAAAAAGAATAAACCACAGCTTTAAATCCGAAATTTCGAAATGTAATTCGGATCGAGCTCAATCTCATCGGTTAAGGTGTTTACATGAAGGCTTTTCAGTTTGACTGAGCCGTCAATCTAATTACTAATGGATTATTTGGTTGAGTGTAAACGTAGCCACTGATCCATATTGGCGGAAGTGATAGACTGTAAGTTTTGAATGCTTATATCTTCTAAATCTGATTTTTTTTCATGGTTTTGGAGCTTATAGATAACAGTAAGGATTACATATTCATACTAAAAGCCACAAACTTAATTTGGATTTCATGGGGACTTTAAACCCTTAAAATAGACATAGCCCATCAAAATAAAATATATTTACATATTCTGGTAACAAATTACAGGATTGAAAATTTGCCTACATTAAAATGGGCTAACAAATTTAGACCCAAATGTATATTTCCCATAAATTACACAAAAACAACTTTATTAATTCTTGTATCTTACAATGATTCGGAAAACAGGGTTGAAGGTTGAGCTGGACACATTTCAACACCGTAATTTGAGGAAAAACTGATTTAGAATTTTAAGTGAAGAATTTGTGTATTATAGCGGACCAAAATCTCCAGTTTATCATAACTAATAGTTTCCACCATTTAAAAATTACAAGAAAAAGTACACCAAAGCATAACAAGTTACCGTTCATTTTGAGGTTTAAAATAAGCTACACCGTCACTCTTAATTGAGATGGTAATTTATTATGTGGCATTTCGCCCATGTTTGTGTGCAATGAAAGAGTGAGCTTTAATTTGTCTGTAATCCGTAGATGAAACTGGGCCAGGTATACAGGGAAAAGCAAAAGGAAAGCCTCAGCACTTTGAAAGTAATGTTCTTTTCTGCAATACTGGGAAGAATCAAGACTCAATCTCTGAAAACTAGAATCTACCAGATTCCTACATGTATTTTAGAAACTATACCCAAATCCAGAAGATATTCACGTCTTTATACGACACTACATAGGGCCATACATGTGAATACTTCAAATTGCAGACCTCTCCTCATGTGTATCCTTTTAACAGAACACAAATATGACCACATATTACAGTATATACAGTACAATCTACAGCACTAATATCATACTCATGCATTTATACCTCATAAACCCTTGATGTTCTGCTGCTATACAGTGCAAAAGATTGTGATTGTAACTTTGGCAAAACATCAATGGCTTTTAGCCGAAGGTTTCCTCCTTCCAAAACGTCAGTCTGTGATACTGATCTTTTATTATTCAATACGACATATCTCACGAGTGAGTCAGGTTAAGGAATCAATTTGTTTAAGGGTTCAGGACAGAATTTGATTTTCAATCTCAAGGGTGCACCACCTTATTCTCTAACAGGTCCCTCTTCCTATTACCCAGAATGCTTCAGCATATCATTACAGTCCCTGTCAGGAGAGAGGAGGGTCAGAGTCATTCTGTAACCATGGTGACTGTGATTTTAACTCCAACCTTGTCTGGGTTCAATCGTCATACAGCCAAATAAATGTTGGAAATACACAGTATGTGATGTTCCTTATGTGTTCAGGCTATTTAATAGATATCACAGATGCCAATGTTAAGGGAACATGCATCAACCCAGCACTCAAGGGGATTTTTGTTACCTGATGGTCAATGTTTCAAGGTGACTGTCAGCACCTGCCCTGTATGGATTCACACACACCATTAAGCAGCGTTCTTCAGTGTGACTGCCAGGTCCAGGGTCCTACGTGTGATCGAACAAGGTTGCAAAAGGTTATGAGAATTATGTTAGTACTCTTCTAATACTCTTCTTAGTCTCAAAACAGCACTGATCTCTACTTCTGACATTAGATATTATAACATCCATTTAAAATGAAATCCTATAAAACAACAGGATCAGCATGCAACGTTTCACTCAAAGCCTTCGATCTCTTTGAATCTCTGACTCTAAATCAAATTTTGAAGTAAACTTTACAATACTTATATACTTTTATATATATATAACACTTTACGATAATGTTGCATTAGTCAACATTGGTTAACTACATAGTTAACATGAACTAAGAATGAACGATACTTCTACAGCAATTAATTATCTTAGTTAATGTTAATTTCAACATTTACTAATATATTATTACATAAATACACAAAGTTGTATTTGTTAACATTAGTTAATCCACTGTGAACCAACATGAACAATCAATGAACAGCTGGATTTTTATTAACTATAACAAAGATGAATAAATACTGTAAAAAAATGTATTGCTCATTGTTAGTTCATGTTAATACATTAACTACACTGTAAAAAATATTTTAGCAATTTAGTTATTTCAACTTATTTTTTTAACTAGATTGTCCAGACAACAAGAAATTTTAAGTTTTCTTGTCCTCAACTTATCGAAATAAGTTAGTTAAACTAAAAAAAAACCATGCAAAAAGATAACTCAAAATAATGAGTTAACTTTTTTTACAGTGTACTGTTAACAAATAAGACTTTATTGTAAAGTGTAGTTACCATATTTTCTTTTAAAAAAATCGTATGGACCCCAGACTTTTGAACAGTAGTGTAAATTATAAATTTAGTTCACCCCAATCTTAGATATGTGGTTACATTTTTATAATAAACATACTCGGGCAACCATAAGATTGCTCATCACAGATCATTATGAGGCTGCTGTATGCTAAATGCTTTTGACTGTATAGACATGTAGAGGATCTCCTATCCACTTAATTGTCCTCTTGAAGTCCATTTCCTAGACTTCATCCATCAAATCGCTTGTCATGAACCATGTCTGGAGTACTGTGGGCCGCTTCGAGACCTTTTAATTCATACCTTGTGGGAATTCGTAATTAACGTTGTTCCACCATTAATATCCTGAAAATCAATAAATGACAAGCATGACATTAATGTAGCATTAACCAATTTATAGAGATTAACAACACCTCAGTGCATTGTTCATTAACACTGACCTTCAGAAGTTCCATATATGCGCTTGAGAAACACACGTGGATATACAGAAAGGCAAATACACTACATCATGCTGTCAATATCCATTCACATATAAATTGCAATGCACCATGCCAATGCAGGAACATGTGCAAAGTATGGGCACACACTGTGCACAGACATAAAAATAACATGAGTAGCACAGCCTTGACACAATTTGATGTGGAAAAGTCACATGTAAAGTCACACATATGTACACAGAAAGGGAAGCTTTGACATCCTGACATACTGTATATTCTCGAAAGGATGCTGTCAGCAAATGCAGTCAGTGTCTCTCTCCTGATACGAACTGAGTGGACTCATTCAGTCAGTAAACCATTGGGGGTCTTTGTCAACCCTGTCTGAGACAGGGCTCAAGTAAATGCCACTCTTTACTGATGCTGAGGTAAAGAAGGTGATGCAGAGGTAAAAAAAAAAAACACCTCCCTCCTTTAGATCTACTTTTCTGAAAAGAAACAAGATAATTTTTACCTTCATGGAAAAATCTCATGAATTGTACATATTAAGAAAAATCATGATTCCCCTTCAGTCGCTCACGTTCGACGTGACGTCGACGTGACGACGCTAGGGGATCACTTCAGGGAGCCCTATCAACTTCGAGTATCTAAAGAACAAGCCAATGAACGTTGGCGTGCGTGAAACGCGTCACGCGCCCCGCCCCGCAGCGCGGGTATAAACAGGAAGCGGACGCCGCACTCATTGTCTTTCGCTTCGGAGCCGAGCTTTGTTTGACTCTGAGACTCTACAGACTGCTGAACGTTGTTTCTGTCAACAACTAGAGGGAGAAGAAGAACTCTGCTGCAGTGCTGGTGTGACGGCGCGATCAGTGGTGGCCGCGAGCATCTTATCACAACTGCCGTTTTCACGGCACTGTTTATGTGTGTGTGTGTGTCGGTCTCGTGGGCGTTCCTCATCTGAGAGTGTACCCGATTACACCGCGGCTACCCCTGGGTGCTTCAGCACTAAAGAGTCTATTTTCTTTCCTCTGTTTGTTATTTTTACTAAAAGAGCAACACAAGCGTGACCCTGCGTCCTTTTCAGGATGTCATTCCGCTTGTGCGTTTCTGGATGCGGTCGTTCCCTGGCGCCAGCAGATGGCCACAAGAGTTGCCTCTCGTGTTTGGGCATTCAACACGCTGAGGCAGCTTTTGTGAATAGTTCATGTTCCCATTGCGGGAATATGACTATGGCAGCGCTTAGATCGAGACTCGCTTACCTCACGGGAGGTGCAGTCCCCTCGCCTATGCCCCGATCTAGCGTTTATTCTGCCCTGCAGAATAAGCCTACTTCGGCGCATGACCAGGGTGATCTGAGGATTACCGTGAGGGCTTCCCCGTCGAGGCAATCTCCGCGGGCCCCTCACGCCTCTCATGCGCTGTTGCCATCCGCGCCCCTTTGCGATCGACTCGGTCCTTCTCCTGAACGGCCGGTCGTTTCCTTTGGGGCGCCAGCTGACGATCAGATGTCGATCGCAGCATCGGAGGGGGAGCTTCACTCCTCTGGAGATGACGACTCGGCTGCGTTGCCCCCGTCTGGGTGTGTAGCGTTGTCCGAGCCGGATCCAGAGTGGGCGGCTATGCTTTCCCGGGCCGCCGAGAAGGTCGGGCTTGTGTGGAATCCTCCGCCACGTCCCGAACCTTCTCGGTTGGACGATTGGTTTCTCGGGGCGGGCCGTGCTGGTTCTCAGTGCGCCGCCCCGGTACCTTTCTTTCCGGAGGTGCATGAGGAGCTCTCTAGGACGTGGAAGGCACCGTATAGTGCCCGAATCCGTTCTAGTAGCTCCTCCCCCCTCGCCACCCTCGACGGCGGGGCAGCTAAGGGGTATGTGGATATCCCCCCGGTGGAGCGGGCTGTCGCGATGCAACTGTGTCCGGCGTCCGCCTCCTCCTGGCGGGGTAATCCGCGCCTCCCGTCCAAGGCCTGTAAGTTTTCGTCCGGTCTCACGGCGAAGGCTTATAAGGCCTGTGGACAGGCTGCTTCCGCCCTCCATGCCATGGCGCTCTTGCAGGTCCACCAGGCCCAGGCGCTCATGGACATGAACGAGGGTGGTTCTGACCCAGAGCTCCTCCGGGAGCTCCGCGTGGCTACTGACCTCGCCCTCCGGGCGACGAAGGAAACCGCGCGTTCCGTTGGTCAGGCGATGTCCACCTTGGTGGTCCAGGAGCGCCACCTTTGGCTCAACCTGGCGGACATGAGGGACACCGATAAATATCGGTTCCTGGATGCCCCTCTCTCCCAGGTTGGGTTATTCGGCGATGCGGTCGAGAGCTTCGCCCAACAGTTCTCGGCCGCCCAGAAGCAGACGGAGGCTATCCGACACATCCTGCCCCGGCGGACCCCCGCTGCTTCCTCCCGTCCGCCGGCCGCAGACCCTCCGTCCGCTCGTCGCCGAGGCCGTCCTCCTGCGGCGTCCTCCGCTCCCGCTAAGCCTCAGCAGCAGCAGCCACCATCCAGGCCTCAGCGTGGAGCAAGCCGCAGGAAGTCGGCCACGCCCGTCCAGGCCGCTACCAAACCAGGTGGTAAGCGCAGGTGCAAACGACCCTGAGACGGGCGACCCAGAGGTGGATCGAGTTGCTCTCCAGGAGACGGTGAAGGCACCGCTCCTTCCCCCGGTGGAGGGCCGGGTGGAGAATCCTTTGTTTCTTTTTGTTCCTTTTCCGCCACTGCCTTCAGTGGTACCCACTTATTCAATAAAAGAGCAATTTCTGAAACCTCTGGGTCCCAAGAGAGCGCGCTTGACGGTCGACGACGCTATGCCTTGTCACCCTCGAGCCCCTCTCTCATCGCCAGCGAGCAGCAGTGGCTGTGTTCCGGACGCTCTGCCGCCTCCACACACTCACTCTGCCCTTCGACGGAAGCAGGTACGTGTTGCACCACACATTCAGACCCCACTCCGGGCCGCTGTGCCGTCCGAGTCGGGTCCCTGCATTCCGCCGCGCTGCCCCACCCCGGGTACGTCTGTGGTGCCGTTGATTCCGCTTACGCGGTGTCTGGGAGCCTGGCTAGCGCTTCCCAGCCCGTCTCGCTGGCTCATCCGTACTGTCAGACTCGGCTATGCGATTCAGTTCGCCCGGCGCCCCCCTGCATTCAGGGGCATTCTGTTTACCCGCGTTCCGCCGGACAGTGCCCCTGTGCTCAGGGCAGAGATCGCAGTCCTACTGGCGAAGGACGCGATCGAGCCGGTCCCTCCAGCCGATATGAAGACCGGCTTCTACAGCCCGTACTTCATTGTACCCAAGAAAGGCGGTGGGTTACGGCCAATCTTGGATCTGCGTGTCTTGAACCGGTCCCTTCACAAGCTGCCGTTCAAGATGCTTACGCAGAAACGCATTTTCAAGTGCATCCGTCCCCAAGATTGGTTTGCAGCGATCGACCTGAAGGACGCGTACTTTCATGTCTCGATTCTCCCTCGACACAGACCGTTTCTTCGCTTTGCGTTCGAGGGACGGGCATATCAGTACAAGGTCTTACCCTTCGGGCTGGCCCTGTCGCCCCGTGTCTTCACGAAAGTCGCGGAGGCAGCCATTGCTCCCATGTGCGAGCGTGGTGTTCGCATTCTCAACTACATCGACGACTGGCTTATTCTCGCCCAGTCGAGAGAGCTGTTGTGCGAACACAGGGACATGGTGCTCAGTCACCTCAGCCACCTAGGGCTTCGGGTCAACTGGGAAAAGAGCAAACTCACCCCCGGGCAGAGGATCTCTTTTCTCGGTATGGAGTTGGACTCGATCAACATGACAGCGCGCCTCACCGAGGCCCGCGTCCAGTCAGTGTTGAACTGCGTGAGCACGCTCAAGCGCAGAACAGCGGCTCCACTGAAACTGTTTCAGAGGCTCCTGGGGCATATGGCATCTGCAGCCGCGGTAACGCCGCTCGGATTGCTTCATATGAGACCGCTCCAACACTGGCTCCACGATCGAGTCCCGAGATGGGCGTGGCAGAGCGGCTCGTGCCGGGTCCAAGTGACTCCGCACTGTCGCCAAACTCTCAGCTTGTGGTCAGACCCTTCGTTCCTGCGGGCAGGTGTTCCCCTAGAACAAGTGTCCAGGCACTCTGTGGTCACCACGGATGCCTCTGCCACCGGCTGGGGGGCCACGTACAACGGGCATGCAGCTTCAGGTCTGTGGACGGGGCCTCAACTGCATTGGCACATCAATTGCCTCGAGTTGTTAGCAGTACATCTTGCATTGGGCCGCTTCAAAACGCCGCTTCGTGGCAAGCATGTACTGGTCCGTACGGACAGCACTGCGACCGTTGCGTACATCAACCGTCAGGGTGGTCTACGCTCCCGCCGCATGTCACAACTCGCCCGCCATCTCCTCCTTTGGAGTCAGAAGCATCTGAGGTCGCTTCGTGCCATTTATATTCCCGGCCTGCTCAACTGTGCAGCCGACGAGCTCTCACGGCAGCAGGTGCTACCGGGAGAATGGCGACTCCATCCCCAGGTGGTCCAGCTGATTTTCAGGCGCTTCGGGACCGCACAGGTAGATCTGTTTGCCGCCCCGGACACGTCTCACTGCCAGTTGTTCTACTCCCTGACCGAGGGGACCCTCGGCACGGATGCCCTGGCACACAGCTGGCCCCCGGGCCTACGCAAGTATGCGTTTCCCCCAGTGAGCCTTCTTGCACAGACTTTGTGCAAAGTCAGGGAGGACGAGGAGCAGGTCGTGTTAGTTGCCCCGTATTGGCCCAACCGGACCTGGTTCCCCGAACTTGTGCTCCTCGCGACAGCCCCTCCCTGGCCCATTCCTCTGAGAGAGGACCTGCTCTCTCAGAGACGGGGCACCCTGTGGCACCCGCGTCCAGACCTCTGGAAACTCCATGTCTGGTCCCTGGACGGGACGCAGAGGTTCTAGGTGACCTACCCCCAGCGGTAGTTGACACCATCACTTCCGCTAGAGCCCCCTCTACGAGGCGCCTCTATGCTCTGAAGTGGAACCTATTCGTTGACTGGTGTTCTTCTCACGAGGAGAACCCCCGAACTTGCTCGATCAGAGCCGTGCTTTCTTTCCTGCAGGATGGGTTGGAGCGAAGGCTGTCTCCCTCCACCCTTAAAGTGTATGTTGCTGCCATTGCCGCACATCACGATGCAGTTGATGGTAAGTCGTTGGGGAAGCATGACCTGATCGTCAGGTTCCTGAGGGGAGCAAGGAGACTTAATCCTCCTCGCCCACTCTCTATACCCTCTTGGGACTTGTCTCTGGTCCTTTCGGCTCTTCAGAGACCACCCTTTGAGCCTTTGCAGTCAGCTGAGTTAAAAGTTCTGTCTTGTAAAACAGTACTCCTGGTTGCGTTGGCCTCCATCAAGAGGGTAGGGGACCTGCATGCATTTTCGGTCGACGAATCGTGCCTAGTATTCGGCCCGGATAACTCTCACGTGATCCTGAGACCCCGGCCCGGATACGTGCCCAAGGTTCCTACCACTCCCTTCCGGGACCAGGTGGTGAACCTGCAAGCGCTGCCTTCGGAGGAGGCAGACCCAGCCCTGGCTTTTCTCTGTCCCGTCCGCGCTCTGCGTCTGTACGTGGACAGAACGCAAAGCCTCAGGACCTCAGATCAGCTCTTCGTCTGTTACGGAGGCCAGCAGAAGGGGAAGGCTGTCTCCAAGCAGAGGATGGCCCACTGGATAGTGGATGCCATCGCCTTGGCTTACGAAGTCCAAGGCGTGCCTTGCCCGCCCGGGTTGAGAGCCCACTCCACTAGGGGTGTCGCTTCTTCTTGGGCGCTGGCACACGGCGCCTCGCTGACAGATATCTGTAGAGCTGCGGGCTGGGCGACACCTAACACGTTCGCTAGATTTTATAGCCTACGTGTTGAGCCGGTTTCTTCCTGTGTGCTCGCTTCCAGCCGGTAACACCGAAGTTTCCGCTCTTGTGTCGGCTTGCTGCGCCACTCCCCTCCACATGGAGCGGATACGTGCGCTTTTTTGCTCCAGTCGAGTTCCCCACTCTGGCGAACCCTGTGAGTTCCTCCGCACCCCTCCGGCAGTCGGACGTTGCGGAGCGTCCGACGCCAGGCCTAGTGCTCGTATGCCTGTGTAACTTGTGCTAGGCTGGGTTCCATATGTGGTGATTCCTGCGGCGATCCCATGTGAGTATTCTTCCACGACCAGCTCCCCGCGGTGAGCCCGTGTCTTCCCTTGGCAGAGTCCGCTCTGCCGTCACTGCCTGGTGCTGCCTCCCCCTTCTCAGGTGGAGCCACCCCAGTGACATTCCATATGTTGCACTGCCCTCCGGCCAGTCCATATGTGTATCCTCCACATGTTACCTCCCTTCGGGCAGGATGTGGCTTCCGCAGCGTCCCTCTCCCCTGGAAAGGCACGCTTTCCCAGTGTTATCCAAGAGTTCCACTGTGTGGGTTAAAGGAACAACAGTGAACTCCCTCTACGCAGGTCTTCCGCCCCAGCCACTTGGGGGTCTGAGAGTCTTCCGTAGGGCGCTGGATGTGGCAGCAACCGATGGCGTCTTCCATGGGATCCCCTAGCGTCGTCACGTCGACGTCACGTCGAACGTGAGCGACTGAAGGGGAACGTCTCGGTTACTAATGTAACCCTCGTTCCCCGAAGGAGGGAACGGGAGACGTGACGTCCCGCTGCCACAGTTGCTGACCATCGCTGTACGGCCGACTCAATCTCGGCTCCTCAGCGAAAAACAATGAGTGCGGCGTCCGCTTCCTGTTTATACCCGCGCTGCGGGGCGGGGCGCGTGACGCGTTTCACGCACGCCAACGTTCATTGGCTTGTTCTTTAGATACTCGAAGTTGATAGGGCTCCCTGAAGTGATCCCCTAGCGTCGTCACGTCGACGTCACGTCTCCCGTTCCCTCCTTCGGGGAACGAGGGTTACATTAGTAACCGAGACGTTTTTGTGTGGGTTTTAGAATGTGCAAATATGATTTAGTTTTATTATTTGCATCTGTACAATGCATTTTGATTAATATTAATATGAATATCATTCCTCAAATTAATGTGAATTAAAACTGACTTTAAAATAAATGTATATAGAATATATATATACAGCACACACTCTTTACATATTATTTATGTTAATAATTTCATATTATTTAGCATTGCATTTAGCATAATTATTTTTTTGTAAATATTTATTAAGAATGATTTAATATTATTCTTTGCAGCTGTATAATGACTTGAAATGACAAGCCTCAAAATATTGTATTTGATCACATACAAAACTAAACCGCATAAATATAACATACTCCAAGCCTGTGTGCACATGTGTGATAATATGAGTTCAAATGTATTTGTTTTTTCTATAATGGTGACCGTGAACTCAGGCTGGTGATGTATCTGGCATGAGTGAAGAAAATATTCACCAGGTCGGTAGCAATATCTGATTTTCTATAATGTCCAGGCAATTCAATGAACCCTAGCTTGGTTCCAATAGGACCATCGGTTACTTTGAATCTTCTCAATGATTATAGAAACTATATGGCTTAATGTAATGTGATCCAGGGTGAATCAGTGCATCTCACAGAAGAAAGGAGGGGGAGATGAGTCAAGACGCTAAAGAAGAGATTAATCTTACCAACACACACATATGCACACTCACTCATCTTCAAGCATATTTCACAGCTTGGTATGAGGGTGGGGGTCTCTGCTTTGATGAGATTTTCTTGCAGGAAAGTCATCTCATCAGGCGAAGTTCAAAAAGAGACTCCATCAACAGCAGCGGGATAAAGAATAAGAACAGAAAAAAGGCTTATGTTAACCTTATTGGATGAATCTATAATTTCTCCAAAATGTAATCAAAAAAAAAAAAAGGTGGCTAAAAGGAGTCTTATCCTGGCATACAATTTGAAGACAAGCCAGGCCAGAGTGTAAGTATTTGCTGCCATCTGCTGTTCTGCTTTACTATAAAGGAGACATTCAAACATTCAGTTCAAAAATAATGACGGAAATCTGTTTTTCATGCAGAATCCTTAATATCTGAATAATATCATATAAATCAAGACAAAAATAAATATAAAATAAAATATAAATAATATAATAATAATTCCAAAGGTTGTGATGAATCTTCCTATTTACTTAAGTGCTCATACAAAAATAAACAACCATTTTTTTGCTACGTTTATGTAGCAAATATAGATCTGGTCAAAATGCTCTATTATAATAAATAAAAGATAAAATCCAAGACAGTCCATGCAGTCAGTGACCTATCTACGTGGGGAAAGATCAAAATCTCTGTTAATATTATGTCTAAAAATCATTTTTAAATCAGGTATAGAATCTGACAATATTATGTAATTCTGTCAGGACCACTATCGTCAAATACGATTGACAATTAACATACAGATTGGATTGGCGGTATGGTTCCATTCTAGACGAGAACTCCTAGTTGCGGCCTAGCATGGATAAGAGCAAGGAGAGCAGCAATAACCCCCCTTAGGATAAACAGAACCGAACCAACATCCATATATGCAGATATCATTAATTCAAGATTTTAAAGTACAACATAATTCGAGAATTTATTCTGATTCAAGGGGGAATCAGAATCAGAATCAGAAATGGCTTTCAGCAGAGGCTCAGCAGCAACAAGCTGTTGAAGAAGACAACTCCTTAAGGCCTCAGAAAAAAGAGCCGCTGACAACATGTCTAAACTGTCCTATACACTGGATAGGCTTACAACCTCAATTGTTGATGGATTTTCTTTCCTGCTGGAAACACTCCATACACCACAACCAGCAAAGGCACCACCACCACCACCACACTACCCCACAACACTAGCCATATGCCATCACAACACTCCCATATGCCATCAGAACACTCAAATCCAATCTGCCAAATCCAATACATCAGGAATTCAGGAACTCGGGCAATAGAACACACACACACACACACACACACACACACACACACACACACACACACACACACACACACACACACACACACACACACACACACACACACACACACACACACACACACACACACACACACACACACACACACACACACACACACACACACACACAATGTAATGCCACTTACCATTAACACTGCAGACTTGTCCTTCACACATATTGAGGGCGTCGGGCAGGCCGTTCTTGTACACCCAAGCACTTTTCAAGAAATAATAGTTAAAATTTGCCTCTGTCCTTACGGTTGTTTCTGCAGGCCACGGCTACTTTTTGAATGAAAAAAGGCAAGAATAACAGCTTCTTTAATGTTTCAGCAGTTGCAATAACAGTTTACACAAATTACGCTTTTAAAGTTCAGTTTAAAGCCTTGTCTGATGCCTTGGCAGCTGCAATAAGAGTTTACAGAAATTGCACTTTTTGTTACTGTGGTAATGTTTTTTTATAACATTGAGGTCAGTTGAATTCCAAGCTCTTTAAAGTGAATTCATTCGAACACTGTTTATATGCCCTATTTTTTTAACAGAAATACAATTTGTTTATTGTAATGTTACCTATTGAAGCCTCTTGGAAATGTTACTTCAATGCTGTTTCATTTATTGTTTTGTAATAAGTAGTTATAAGTAGTAAACAGTACAGAGGCATTTTATTTGTACAGTGTTTGTTCTCTTTAATGCCCAACTGACAAAGTATTATTGTGTCCGATCAGAAATAAACTGGTTGAAAAGCATTCAGACATGTGTCTGTAATTGTGTAGGACTCACACATTGAAGTATTCTGGGGTAACTATGAAACCACTGGACATTTGTTACTGTAAACCTGGCCCACAAAACTGTTGAGAGAACAAAAGTGTCAAATACAAATAACAAACATGTAAACAGTAATCCTTAAACACAAACATTAGCCTGTACTTAAATTGATAAATTTAAACAGAGTAGGCTACTTCAACATGTTTGTTAAACCTGTTTAATACACACACACTTGAGGTCCCTTTATGGGTCAAGAAACTGTGTCAGGACTCTCCTGACCCTCTTCCCTTCAGCTGACATTCCCTCTCTGACAGTTGGTGGATTATCAGGTTGGTTGTCCCGGTCATATTGAATAGCCTCGGTAACCCTGGTGTCATCCACAGTGTCCATAGCAACCTCGCAGTAATGCAGGACGAAGCAAGCATATACGACGAAGGGAAGGTCATTAAGGTTAATGTCCATTGCTCTTCTCATGGCTCGAAACCGGCGTTTTAGCCTCCAAAACGCGCAACCGATAACCATCCGTGCACGGCACAAAGACAGTCCGAAGTCCATTTGCATACTCTTTCATTAATATGACTATAAATATTCTTTCATTGATGTGGTAGTAAATGGCCTGGGAGCGTTCACGACGCCCACATTTTTGCAAATTCCACACTCAACGGCCATCTGAGAGATGGAAAAATCCCACCATGTCCCAAGCAAATAGTTGAGGATTAAGAGGCAATACCAGTGTACTTACTTGGAGATCCTGCATACCCTCTTCTCCCATACCTAATGCATACCTGCCAACTTTTGAGTTCAGCTTTGCGTGAGACTTCGTCAATATGAGACGCAGAACCCAAGGCGTCATTCAGGTGACGCTCGTCTAAATCCAAAGCACATGGCATCCTTTAGCGTATGAGAAGCAGATCCCAAGGCGTCATAACTGTAACCCTGCTCCAGACATAAACCTGCTACGTGTTATATTGACGCTAAAGGATGCCATGTGCGTAAGATTTCGACGAAATGTCATATGGCGTCACCTATATGACGCTAAAGGATGAGAATGCGTTGGATAAACTCATCTTTCAGGCATTTGACCGACCGGTTTGACTCTTCAGCGTGAGAAATCGGGGTGTGGCGTGTGCGCGTGTGAAACCATTCAAATGCGGGTGTCTCACGGCCAATGCGTGAGAGTTGGCAGCTATGCATATAGCTTGGACGTTTAAACTGAACCTCCTTTTTCTATTGACATAATCTGTGGAATTCACAGATGGCTGCATTATTTCCGCATGTGTGCTATCCACAGCACCTATGCATTGAGGGAGGCTGTGCACTTCTTCAAATTTCTGCACTAATTGCTGTACAGAATCTTCGGATGTGGGCAGTTATATGTACATAGGACCTAAGTGGACAGCTATTGCCTCACACACTTCCCTTACTATTATTGACACGGTCGAACGAGACAGACCGAAAGCGTTGGCTGTCTTATGCAGTTTTCCCTCGTCGGACAGGTAATACAAGGTGCAGGCAACTTTTTTATGAAACCGACAGGGGACCGCATGACTGGCTCTTCATGTTGGAGGAAGGAGAAGTCTCTGCTCCTCGACATAAAAGAACAGCTGTATTTGCAAATACAAACAGACGAAAAGGGTTTGCACCAACATAAATGCGACTGCTACTCTGAATGCATCCATGATCACCATATAGGCCTAGCCATATGAAAATGTAAACATAGGTCGCACTTTTGACGCAGGTGCAAGTTATGTCGAATACTGTGACGTCGGCTGCCTAAAACGTACTCGGTTACTAACGTAACCTCGGTTCTCTCTAGAGAGGGAACGAGTACTGCGTAATATCTTACGCTATGGGGAAAACTCTTTTCCACGAGATATTGAAGCCAAAAATTATCCTTAATTTTTTACTAATGTAAAACGCTTTGCAGCAGCAAGCAGACCTAGGCGAGACAGCTCGCGCGCCTATTGGCTGCTCTGCGGCAATAGCAGCAGCCTATCGAGAGAGGCTCTGCGTGACGTCACGACGAATGGGGGCCCTTCGCGCCCATATCGTCACGTCCCGCCAGAAAGGGCGTGGTCTCGCCCTATATCTAGGCTCGATAGCTGCTCTTACGTCGGTTTTCATCGCCGAAGCGAACCAGAGCGTATTCCAAGCACGGCAAGATACGCAGTACTCGTTCCCTCTCTAGAGAGAACCGAGGTTACGTTAGTAACCGAGTACGTTCTCTTACGAGAGTATCTCTCGTACTGCGTAATATCTTACGCTATGGGGAACACAATGCAACACGCCGTGCTGGTAGGGATCCAACACCAAAGACCCAGGGGCCGAAGCCCGGGGCGCATATAGTGCATAATCACCATAAACTCACAGAGAGTGAGGGAAGAGAGGCTAGAAGCATCATTCCCTGTAAATAGCCTCCGAAAGGGGCCAATCATATGACAATAACCAAACCGTCAGGGTGAACAATCAGCCTGAACTGGGTGGCCGCAAGTGTGTCAATTTTTAAATGAGCTGCTGTACCGGTCAGTGAGCGATACGCAGGCCAAACTCAGTATCCGAGCCGCACAGCGGGCAGATAGCACTGAATTCTATACCGCTAAAAGCTTAGCTTGTAAGGCGGGGACCTCCAGATTATAGTATTTTATAAATGTAGACGGCGAGGCCCAGCCCGCGGCCATACAAATATCTTGCAGGGTAACCCCGCTAGACCATGCCCACGAGGAGGCCATGCCTCTCGTGGAGTGCGCTCTAACACCCAAAGGGCACTGAAGGCCCTTAGAAGTGTAAGCCAGCGCTATGGCACCAACTATCCATCTGGATAAGCTCTGTTTCGACGCGGCAAGTCCCTTAGTACGGCCGCCAAACGAAACAAAAAGCTGCTCAGTCTGTCTGAAACCAGACGAGCGGGACACATAAGCCCTTAGTGCCCTGACAGGGCAAAGGAGACTCGCGTCCTTCTCCTCATTGAGAACCGGAAGGGCAGACAGGGAAATCACCTGGGCCCTGAAGGGTGTGTTGAGGGATTTCGGCACGTAACCGTGCTTTGGTTTGAGTATGACCTTAGAGTCGTTAGGTCCAAACTCCATGCATGACGCGCTTACTGAGAGCGCTTGCAAGTCCCCTACGCGCTTCACTGAAGCGAGAGCCATAAGAAACGCTGTCTTGAAAGACAAGTGTTTCATGTCTGACGACTGGATTGGCTCGAATGGGGCGCCTTTCATGGCCTCCAAGACCGTGGAAAGGTCCCATGTCGGGACTGAAGGGGGCCTGGGAGGGTTTAGCCTCCGAGCTCCTCTAAGGAAACGCACGACTAAGTCGCTCTTTCCTAGTGACTGGCCAGACACCGGTTTTGCAAACGCTGCTATGGCCGCCACGTATACTTTGAGCGTGGAAGGGGACCTGCCCTTATCCAGTAGCTCCTGAAGGAAGGAAAGCACTTCCGTAACCCCGCAGTCTACAGGTGAAAAGCCCTGCGCTTGACACCAAGCAGAGAACACAGACCACTTCGAGGAGTAGAGCCGTCTGGTAGACGGGGCTCTAGCCTGCGCGATCGTGTTTAGCACTCCCTCTGGGAGGTCAGCGGGTACCCGTTGATGGCCCATGCGTGCAGGGACCACAGATCCGGGCGAGGATGCCAAATCGAGCCTTCCGCCTGAGAGAGGAGGTCTCTCCTCAGCGGTAACGGCCATGGAGCAGCGCTGGTCAGCTGCATCAGGACAGGGAACCACGACTGGTTTGTCCAGAGCGGAGCTATGAGTAGCACTGGGCATCCCTCCCTCCTGATTCGCTCCAACACCTGAGGCAGGAGTGAGACAGGGGGAAAAGCATAAAGGGGGCGGCGGGGCCAGACATGGGCCAGCGCGTCCCGGCTTTTCGAGAAGAATCTCGGGCAGTGAGCGTTTTCTTGGGACGCGAACAGGTCCACCTGCGCTCTGCCAAACGTTTCCCACAGCAGCTGGATCGTCTGCGGGTGCAGAGACCATTCTCCTGCTGGAACGTTGTTTCTGGACAGCCTGTCTGGTCCCACATTTAGGTGACCAGGCACATGCGCCGCTCTCAGCGAGAGCAGGTTGTGCTGAGCCCAGACCAGGAGGCGTTCCGTCAGCCTGTAAAGGTTTCGGGACCTGACGCCGCCCTGGCGATTTATGTATGCCACCACTGACATGTTGTCCGACCGGACCAATACGTGGTGGCCTGTTATCTGGGGACAGAAGCGCCTTAGCGCTTTGTCGACTGCTATCAATTCCAAGCAGTTTATGTGTAGGAGCTTCTCCCGCACTGACCACAGGCCAGCCAGCGGTCTGCCCTCGAGCAGCGCTCCCCACCCCGAAGTGGAGGCGTCCGTAGACACCACCTTCACACTTGAGGGGATCCCCAGACTCACGCCCGACTGATACCAGTCGGTCGCTTTCCATGGTTTCAGAGCCGAAATGCACTGATGGTCGACCCTGAGGCGAAACAGACCTGCGGTCCATGCCCTGGGGGGAACTCGTGCTTTTAGCCATAGCTGCAGTGGGCGCATGCGGAGCAGGCCCAACTGGAGTACAGAGGCTGCTGAGGCCATGAGACCCAGCATTTTCTGAAACCTTCTGAGCGGGACTATAGAGCCGTGGCGGAAGGATTTCGCGACGTGCTGGATATTCAATCCGCGCTCTGGTGACAGGCGTGCCGTCATGGATAGCGAGTCTAACACTGTTCCCAGAAAGGAAATCCTCCGACTGGGGAGCAGTGAGCTTTTCGCCCAATTGACTGTAAGGCCCAGCTCCTCGAGGTGCTCGAGTAATGCGGCCCTGTGTTCTAAGAGCTCCGTTCGTGAACGAGCTAGAATCAGCCAATCGTCCAAGTAATTCAAAACTCGCATGCCCCGAAGTCTCAGGGGAGCGAGGGCCGCGTCCATGCACTTCGTGAACGTACGGGGTGCTAGGGACAGGCCGAATGGCAGGACTGTGTATTGATATGCCTGGCCCTCGAAGGCGAATCTCAAGAATCGCCTGTGATGGGACGCTATTTGTATTTGGAAATACGCGTCTTTCAGATCTATTGACATGAACCAGTCTCCTTGGCGCACTTGCGCGAGGATTTTCCTGGTCGTAAGCATCCTGAACTGGCGTTTCACGAGCGCTCTGTTCAGCAGCCTCAGATCTAGAATGGGTCTGAGCCCACCATCTGTCTTCGGTACCAGAAAATATCTGCTGTATAAGCCCCCTTCGCTCTGAGCCTGAGATAAAGGTTCTATAGCCCCCTTTCTCAGTAGTTTCGCTATCTCGGCTCGAAGTAGATGAGATACTTCGCTTTTCACCGTAGTTTCGACGCGCGCCGCGTAGCGGCGAGGGCGTCGAGCGAATTGTAGCGAATAGCCTCTCTTTATAGTGTTCATCACCCACTCTGATACCCCGGGAAGCCTTGACCACGCATCCGCGTGAATAGCTAGGGGCAGAATGAAATCTGGGCTCTGGCCGCGGGAAAGCGGCGGCACAAGAGCCCGCGTGTGCTGGGAACACAGCGCCGTGTTTACGGCGTTCGAGGCGGGGGGCGCGCTGATCACAGCGGGCAGCCTGGCCGCGCTCATCTCCTCTGAGGCGGGTAGCGCCGAGAGAGAGAGCGGGGCGAATCCCGTGGGATTCGGCGTGTCTGTGAGGAAATTTTGGCGCGGGACCACGGGCACATTTGCTACACTGAAAACACTGTCGTTTAGGGCCGACTGAATGTGTGTTGGTTTCGTTTTTACAGAAACCGAGGGACACGCAGCGTGTAGTGTAAGCGGGCATGGGGATATGGGCGCGTTCACTACAGTGTTTGCACAATCGACCGGAGTCGATTTTATTTGTGCGAGCCCTGCACCGTGGCGGGCTGTGTCTGGGTGTGGGAATGGGCACTGGGGCGTGGGCATTCTTACAACACTCATAACACCATCGGCCGAGGCCGGAACACCAGAAAATACACTCTTTATTGGATTTATCTGGGTAGCCGTAAAAACAGCTTTTGTGTGCAGGCAAGCGGGCTGAGACACCGGCTGCTTCACTGCAAAATACACTGGTACAGTCACAACGCATGGGGCTGAACGAGCGAGAAGTTTTGGTGGAAATCCGGCCGCAGCGGGATCTGAACACCGTCGTTTTCCTAGAGCGGCTAGGAAGACTTTGGGGCCTCGGGCTTGATCTCAATCCTCGGCCGGGGCCCGCGGTGAGGGGGGCGGCGTCCGGCGGAGCGAGACCGCGGTCTCTGATCCCGGGCCTGGCGGCGCTGTGAGGCGGCGGCGGCGGAGGGCGGTGCAGGCTGGGGCTGAGAGCTGCGAGCAGGCGGCTTGGTGCGGCCTGTAGCGGAGCTCGAGCGCTTCGGCAGGAAGTGCTTCATAGCCTGAGAAGTCTTCTGCACCTCAACAAACCTGTCCGCGAAGTCCTTGACGGCCGTTCCGAACAGGCCCTCCGGGGAAATGGGCGCGTCGAGGAACACAGAGCGCTCGGCTTCCGTCATCTCGGACAGCGTCAACCATAAGTGTCTCTCGGCGACGGCGAGAGAGGCCATGTTCCGCCCCATGGCTTGCGCAGCGGCTTTAGAAGCGCGTAGAGCGAGGTCCGTAGCGCTCCTCAGGTCCGCCACACAGATAGCACCGGGTCCCTCCTCGTCCAGCTTGAGAAGGAGGTCTGCCTGGTAGATCTGCAGAATAGACATCGTGTGCAGCGCTGAGACTGCTTGCCCGGCGGCGGTGTAAGCGCGTCCGTGCAGCGATGATGTCACTCGGCAGGCTTTGGACGGGAGCGTCGTCTGAACCCGCCGTCCCGCAGAGGGCGGGCAGAGATGCGACGCGACAGCCGTCTCCACCGGAGGAATGGCGAGGTAGCCTCTACTTCCCGCACCGTCGACAGCGGAGAATGCCGCGGAGGTAGAGGTACGCATCCTGGCGGAAAAGGGGGCCTTCCACGACTTTGCAACCTCCTCGTGAAGTTCCGGGAGGAAGGGCGCGGGCCTAGATTTTGACGGAGCCTCGTCTTTGCCGAGAAAGTGCCCGTCTAATCTGTTGCGCGGCGGCAGCGTGGGTGCCTCCCAATCGAGGCCGATGCTTTCTACGGCCTTGGTGAGCAGACGCATCAGCTCAGACTCAATGCCGGCTCTCTTCCCAGAGGGTTGGCGGGGAGCGTTAGCGGAGGGGAGGTCCACAGAGCTCGCCCAATCCTCGCTATCCGAAGCCAAGAGAGAACACGCCTCGGTGTTGTCGTCCAACTCGATGGCGGACGCGGCGGCGGACGGCGGCCGCTGTCCGTCGGTGAGCGACTCGAGCGAAGCCGGCGAAGCTGGCGGGCGAACCGGCGAGCTTTGGCGGGCTGGAGATAGCTCGGGAGCGCGCTGGGCGCGGCGCTTCTTGCGACGCGGCGTCACGGCAGGCTGGGATACGGGCTCGGAGAACGAAGCCAGGCGAGTCCGCAGAGTCACCATAGGCAAACGTTCGCAGTGATGGCATCCGCCGTCAGCGAGCGCGATGGCCGCGTGATCCTCACCCAGGCAGGACACGCAGATGACATGTCGGTCCTCGTCGCTGAGTGGGGCTCGGCAAGAACCGCAGGAAGGCATCTTTAAAAAGACGCCGCTCTTTTAGAGGGGGTGGGAAAAAAGCAGATATGCAAACACACACACACTCTATGCAGAGGAAAGGATATAACGCCGGAAAGCACAGCAGGTACGGCGGCTGAAGGCGGCGAGGCCAGCGACTCCAGACTCAATGGCACGTCCCGCTGAAGGCTACAGGTCGACGGCGCGGCTTCTCACTCTGGATCCAGCGATGCGTGAGGCTTCGCTGAAGAGATGAAAATCGACGTAAGAGCAGCTATCGAGCCTAGATATAGGGCGAGACCACGCCCTTTCTGGCGGGACGTGACGATATGGGCGCGAAGGGCCCCCATTCGTCGTGACGTCACGCAGAGCCTCTCTCGATAGGCTGCTGCTATTGCCGCAGAGCAGCCAATAGGCGCGCGAGCTGTCTCGCCTAGGTCTGCTTGCTGCTGCAAAGCGTTTTACATTAGTAAAAAATTAAGGATAATTTTTGGCTTCAATATCTCGTGGAAAAGAGTTTTCCCCATAGCGTAAGATATTACGCAGTACGAGAGATACTCTCGTAACAGAACTCAGTTTTTCTCAGTTTACATGCAAACATGCAAACAAAGTTTTCCAATATCTCCACTCTGGCTGTAGTTTTTAAAAAGAATTGTTTTCATAGGCGAATTCTCCGTTTAGGAGTAAACGAAGGGCACAAATGAAGTGAAATGTTTCCGTTTTTCAAAATAACCATGTAAGTGTAAACGGGGCCTCAGTTGGGTACTTTTAGCCATCTACTTTATATCTGCCATCTGAGACATCACTGTACCACACACTGAAAGTAATTTTGATAAACAATTAGTTCTTGTGTGAATGATAGGCTACTTTGTCGGTCTATGCGTTAACGTTACACGATTGTACTCAGTTTACTCTCTATCAAACCTCCAAAAGCTATAGGCTAGCCTAGGCTACTTATGATTAGATTAATTATGGAATGTGAGGTATGCGTACATTCAAATAGAATGCATAATGCATTTCTAAATTTGAAAGCAACAGAACTACCCCCTCCTGTGCCTCTGTAATTGCCATGACTTTTTGTCATGAATATGTTAATTTTGACTTGTGTTTATGAAACATTCAGCATCTAACAAATACTTTTGACTGTAGCAATCAGCCCTCCCATTTCAATATGAAGAAATGTGTTGTGTCTTGCTTGCATAAACAATTCCGTGTTCACTGAAAGTAGCAGACACATTCTACATCAGAATTCTTCTGACAATGCTAGCAACAGTGTGACTGCATAGTGTTTAAATTAGTTTGCGAGGAAATACATTCCCAAGTGTTGTATTTCAATCAGTAGGCTATTTGTTTAACTTGCAGAAAAGTATGATATTTCACATTTGATTTACCCTGCCGCAAGGTGAGTGTAGGATCCATTCCATTTGAAGTATATATTATATGTTGTTGTTTTTTATTGGAATCTGTTTCTGAAGGAAAATGGCTCATGTCAGCTTTAAGTTAATAATAATAACCATTTCCCTCATGTTTTGTTTTTCATCCCTGGCTTTTCATCTCAACATCCATTACAGTGATTGACAGCGCAACTGGAAAAATAGATGGAGACAGAAATCTACAATAGTATTAATCTTTTTGCCCTCAAATAAATTTTGCCTGCAAAGCCTGACACTTCAAGCTCTCCATAAGAGATCTAAAACTGTGTAAATGGCCTTAGAAAAGTGGAGGTCTACAACGTTTAATACTCTTTGAGTTTGAGTTTACCTTAAAAGGTTAAGGCCTTCGTATACTAATTGAGATTTACCCACTTTTAAGGAAGTTTCACACAGAAAATGGTTTTGCTCTCATCTGTGCTGCTTTTTAAAAGTAAACATGCACACGTCTGACATCTTTGAAAGTCGCACTGCATCTTTCTTCTTTTCTTTCTTTCTTTTTATGTATAAGACTGTTTAACCTCAAACCCTTGCGTTCAAATCTGAAGTTAATTGCGACTGATGATAAGGCATGTAAACCAATGTTACTGAATCGACATTACCACTGTTGTTGCTTTTGAAATAAGTATCTTATGCTTACCAATGATTCTAATACTGTATGCTGATTTGCTGCTATTATCAATGTTGAAAAGAGTTTATCTGCTTAATATTTTTTGTAAACTGTGATACATCAAGATAGCCTGACTCCGCCCTCCTACGTACTTCCGCTCACTTTTCATTTTCCTTCAGTACTACGCAAGGGGGTAATCCATCAGCCGGAAGTTGAAGCCTCGCGGGAGCCGCCATTGTAGCAGAACTTCACCTGCTGTTAGCATTCCATTGACTCCATTGACTGACTTCCATTGACTGACTTCCATTGACTGACTTCTAAAGAAACACGTCAATGTATAAAAGGCTCCATTACTTTGTATCTTACTTTATGGCCCCGTAGAAGCCGTTTTTGTAAAAATAGGCTTACAATTGCATCATAACCACGTGACTTTGTCGCACAATAGAAACATTACCGTATAGACAGGAGGAGAAGCTCGCATGCAATCTTTTACTGTCTATGAGCCAATCGGGGGGACATAGAGGCATAAAGTCAAGCGAGAAGCCCATAGATAGAGAGTCCATAAATGCAATGGGACAAAATTTTTCAACAATGTGTTTGAGGAATTAGGTGATTCAGATTTGTCTTGCCATCGCTACTAGAAGATTTACAACTGTCAGACTGTCGTCACGCTCAGTTTGAGCCTGCGCAGTTGCTCAGCCATCAGACAGGAAGTGCAATAATCGGGCTTCAAGTCTTCTCCGTTGAAATCAATGGGGTCGCTGTGTCTATTTCTTTTACTGTCTATGGTACTATGTCTGGGACTTTGTTTTTCATCGATCAATTTTTTACCGGGTCAATCAGCGAACAGAGGGAGTGGCTGAGAACGATTATGTTGATGTTGACATCGTCTTGTGCATTATTTTGAGTTGTAGTTCAGTAATGGCAGCGGAGAAAGATGAGAGCGAAGCCATTCGGTCCGTTGTGGCAACGCTGGCGAATATCAAGAAGTTAAAGCTGGAGCAGAACAATCTTTGCTTAGTTTTGTTGATGGCCATCCTCCCCACGGGTTCGGTAAAATACATAGTATGTCACGACCAAACGTTAGCGATTGGTTATGGCAGATAGAGTGACTCTGGGCAGATCCAATAGTTGTAGACTTCAATAGAGTACCCGCCTACAAGGAAGTTAACGTTCGTCAATGGAGCGGTGCCAGACTCTATGTACAAATGAAATTAAAGTGTCTGGTGGGACCAGGCTAACATCAAGATTCTCTAACAAATAAATTTAAAGGCATTTATTATTGTATATATATATAATATATATATTATATATATATATATATTATTTATATTATATATATTATATTATATATAGTGTGTGTGTGTGTGTGTGTGTGTGTGTGTGTGTGTGTGTGTGTGTGTGTGTGTGTGTGTGTGTGTGTGTGTGTGTGTGTGTGTGTGTGTGTGTGTATTAAGTATATATTTTTGCATTATGTATATATTTGATGCATCCTCATTCTGTAACCAAAATGTAATGCAACCCATCTTTCTGACCCCAAAATGTTGAACAGTTGTTTATATTGAAACCTGCTTTAACAAATTCAGAGGCACCATATGTTATAGTATAGATAGAATGAGTTTAGTTTTTTATGTTTATTTTATTTTAGTTATCATATGGTGTATGAGCAATCTGGACTACTTTTAAGCTACTCATTTGTTCGTTTTAGAGCTTGAGGGCTCCTGCGAGCTTCTACTTTTATTGAATGGAAAAGAGAAGCCTGTAGATTCTTAACATTTTTGTGTTCAAAGAATGTCAAATGGATCGAGGGTGAGTAAATGACAGCATTTATATTTTTGGGGAAAACTATTCCTTTGAGATATATGCTTGAGCATTCTTGGCTACTTTGCTTACATCTAGCACATGCTTGTTCATTTTCTTTTATTGCAGGACTCATTCAACACTAATTGCTGTTACACTCCCCGTGCAGCAACCTAGGGTTAAGTGCTTTGCTCAGGGCAAAAACGGTAATGGGTGTTACAGCAATTCTCCATTCCACGAGTCACCTGTACCCAGGATCAAACCAGTGACCTTTGAGCTACCCACCCACTACTGTAGACTGCCTCCACCAAAACATATATTTTAATACCAATAAGCTCCATGTGCTTCAGTCTATGCCTGTGGTCCAAAGGTATTAACTCCTTTCTCTCTGGTAGGCTGGATCTTCAAACAACCATCTGGTGCTCACACTACAAGGGGAAAGATTATTCTCGATATGGGCAATTAGAGAAGTTGTTAGCTATGCAGTCAGCTAGTATAGATCACAGATGTAACAGGAAGCACTCCTGCGGTGAAAGCTCAAAGGGAGGGTGCAAACCGCAACATCACATTCACCTCTGTATGTTATAATTTTAAGCTGAGCATCTGTGCATTCTGAGGTTGTGTCTTCAGGGAAGAGGCTGAAACAGAAAAAAAAAGTATCTTGGACCCTGTTTTTAGAGGTCTGATCTAAGCAATTAAAAATTTCAAGTTCTGTCATGAAACTCGACACAGTGTTAACTAATTGGCACAAACTGATTGGTTCATGTTGCATCTGCAGCCAATGATCTTGCTGCTTCACAATTATACGGCTGTTTAGCATTCACTATAGCAGTTTGCAGCGCACTTTCAGAGTTTCTCTAAAACCCTCCTTTTTCCCCAGGTCCACCAGATCTGGTATGGGTAATTTATATATATATGTATATATATATTTGTGCAGCAGCAGTATGTCTTCCATACTCACAGCAGAGTATCTGCGAATGTATTTGCAGTAGCAAGTTCCTGTACTTGCTCTGCAGCAGCAGCAATAATAATCTTCAACAACAGCAATAATCAACAGCAGCAGCATAGCAGATCTATTCCGCCAAGACCAAAAAACATTAGCATTGTCATATCCATTACCAAATCCTCCGAGAGTTGTCATAATAGAACTGAACAAACTCTACCTTTCTACCTGACTGGAGTCGGTCTAGCATTTGTTGTTCAAAATGTTGTACAAAATATGTACCGGCATAATCAAAAGGATATCTGGATGTACAAACATTGTTATCTCTCTGTTGAAATTTTAGCAGCTTATTGCGGCTTTGGGGCCCCATAGCGACTTATCCTCAGAGAAAACCAACCTCCCCTGAGGAAGGAGAAATGAGACCGTTGTGGTAATCTCTCTATTGTAGTTAAGGGAGGAAGTGGCGTAGCACGTCTGTTGGCCGCTGTGCGAGCTGTCAAAGAGGATGTTGATAGAGAAATCCTGTTATTCATAAACTAGCAAACAACATGCACTGCAGTCAGTGTTTGTTCTCGATGCCAAGGCTTTACTTGTTTACCTAAAGTTGGAATTAAAGAGATTTTAGAGAGATATTTTCAAATTGAGGTTTCTTAGTTACCAAAACAGTGGCATAAATTGTTGAAAAGGAAAAGACCAGCACAATAGATCCAATGAATATATGCAAGAGACAGAGGTCAAGGAGGTTTACTCCCTTGTTCAAACCTTCACAATAACAGAAACGATTTTTGTTATGCAGGTGCCTAAGCTAAAGGAGGGATTTTTTGAAGCAAGAAATAGCCTTTGAGGAAAAAAGTACCTTTACCCATTTTAAAGCCAGCTTAACTCCTCAGAGCTCAACAACTCAAAGTCGGGTTTGCCTCTTGGCAGCAGAAAAGGTCTCCTGCAAAACTGAGACCTGCACAAAGCACAGCTGATGGGCCGAGACAGATATACATTATTTTTCTTCCAAGTGAAGATTCACAGCAAATAGGATTAAAACTAATGGTGTTTGACACACCTGGCCTTGCTCGTCTGGAACCGTGCAGCTTTAACATGTTGACATTTCCAAAGGTTGTTTTGTCAGGCTGCTCCGTGAAGCCGAAGCAGGAGAGAGTGACATATCTGAAGCCGTGGGTATCCACGGTAACGGAGCCACGAGCGATCTGCGTTTTATAAGGCCATCTAGAAAACATTAGCTCCACCAGAGTGGAGCACAAATCAAATGACCTCGAAACTCAGATGCTGGCTAATGTGAGGATGGCTGCAGGTGAGTGGAGATGAAATGTTCCAGTGGTGCTCAGTGGACTGGATGGACTAGGGGAAAGAAACCTCAAAACTGTTTACTTTATCTGATACCTTGCAGGCAACTTTTGTCATGATTCAGTCACCCTTTATTCATACTACAAGATACATAAAATGGTGTGGTGTGGCATAGTGGTTTGTGGGATGGCAACTTCAGATCCAACAAGGGATCGTTTGTGAGCTGTTAATGTTGTGTTCTTGATACAGGGTTGATGCAGAAGTGATTGTCCAACCACATTCGTACGAATTTGGCTAATTCGTAACAATTCGTACGACCTCACTCATACGAATTAGTTAGATTTTTGCTAAATCATACATATTTTAGGAGTTGCCCAATTCGTATGAATTCGTACGAATGACCTACCCCTGACCCCGCCCCTAAACCAACGAATCACGTGGGTTTAGACAAATCGTACAAATTCGTACAAGTGAGGTCGTACGAATTCTTACGAATTAGCCACCTTTTAATCACTCGTACAAATTCGTAAGAATTGGTCGTGAGATAGCGTTGAGTTCCTGTCACTCAACTGGAGGAACATGGCGCTAGAAATGTCAAGGTAAGGTTTGCTATCCTTTTCAATTAATAATAAGATTTAATATAGGAGGAAGGTTTCAGCTCTATTTTGTTTTCTTTGTTTTTTAGTTTAGGGGTGTTCGCAATGATAGTGATTAAACATTTTTTTGCAATGTTTGCTAATGTGTTCCTAACTGTATCAAGTGGGAGATCGCTGTCTACATTAGCAATCCAAAACTAATGCGCAAAATTGGAATATTGCATACAAAAATTGCAAATAAAGCACAGTTTCTATCCCATGTGTTCAAGAGAACAAAATCATCACTTCCTGGGAAATTTGCTACAATAACGGTAATAATAATTGAAATTGCTGTAATCAGGGAAGTCACTATGTCTTTTTTTCATACATCATAAATGACTAGCGCATTGATTCTGTAAATGTGATTCCATCGTAGTTTAAGCATGTCTTTTTGCATAAAATAATAATACGCCTATATTAAGTTTTTAACTTTTTATACTACGTTTTTTTATGTGCATTTCTTTAGTTTCCATCCAGCATTGTTTTTATGCGATATCCCAACGTAGTTGCTGCATCACATAAGTGCTAGTTTGCATAAAGTTGAGCTCTGCCAATGTTCATTTAGCAAACTTTGTCATGTTGCTATAATTTGAGAATAAATTATACTTGGCCTCTGCTAATCACAGTCGGTGGCAATGCTTCAAACATGCTAAATGTATTCCAAAAATCTGAATATCATGAAAACAATGCACAAATAAATAAGTAGTGCAGAATAGAAATGGAAAGAGTGTTTTAGCCATTGAGGAAGCCACAGTTGCTCTTTTATTAAATGATAACTTGTGGTTTAGATGTTCTGATGATGTTCATGTGTGTGATTGTTTCATTTGAGAGATTATTGGCAAATGTTTTGTGGGACTTGACCGCATGCCAGACAGTTCTGGGAGGTAATAGTTGCCATTCATCTGAGAAAAATAATTCAGTAAGTTCTTGGAAATTATATTCACATCTTTATTCTATCTTTTTATACAGTATCCCACAATTCACATAAAATGATTTATGGAAAGCCAATTAGAAAAAAACATACCCTTATCTTGTTATTGAGGTTTGGATTGATACTAGCACAAAGAAAAACACTGTGAACACTAGCACAAAGATAAACATTTACACTGTGGCCCATTTGTAAAAGAGCCCTTGATTTAAACACTATTGATGTGAAATTCAAAGAGTAATAGCCAAAGTCTACTTCATTTATTAAACCTCAATATCATTGAATTTCCATCAAACATTAAAGTGTCATAGAACATGTTCAGAGAAACAGCAGGTCAGAAACGACAATTATTTGGCCTTTGTTATATGAAAACTTGAATATCACAAGTCTGCCATCTTTATTATTTATCCTGTGCGAAGGCAGAGTGGGAATCAGCCACTGAGATAGGGCTGTAATTAAATCTACATATGGTTCGACTCGCCACATTTCGCTTGGCATTCAAATTAAACGTTGTAAATATGGAATCATAACTGGCCTGTGTACAAAATCTTTTTTGGTCCCCCGAGATAACAAAAAGAGGTGGGAAGGAGAGGGGGGAGTACATTAGCAACTCAAATGAGATCATAAACTCTCTTTGCGAGGTAATTGTGAAATCACAAGCTGTGGTAAAATATTGTTGCCAGATGAGTTTCTCTCTTTTTTTTTTTTTTTTTTGGTGAAAACTGTGGTCTGCACTCTGAACAGCTTGATTTGAATGATTAAAGTGCTATTTGAGGAAATGAATTAGTTATGCTACATTCTTGTAAGAGGTGCACAGGAAGGAAGCCAAGCAGAGATATGAGTAAGTCAGTGAGCAAGTGCAATGTGCATTAATATATCAGATAAGGAACACAAAATCAGTAAATGCATTGGCTAATTTTGCAATGAAACTGAAGTAGTGACAGATTTTTTTCTTCTGTAATATGAAGCGAATTTGAGTGTAATTTATTTTTGGAAAAAATAAAAGAATTATTGTAAGGACTTGGTTCTGTGCTTTGGTTTTTGGTTGGATTTTGAGATGCGGGCATTGCACTCAGGCTTGAATGGGCGGAGTTTAAGAGGGCTAAATGACAGACCCTTTTCACAGTCCCGGGATTCTCAGAAGCGGACGTCGTCATAGTTGGGTAAACTTCTATTAGTGGTGAACGGGAGATGACTGTAAATAGAAATGTTGTACTCTCATTTGTTCCAATAGCAAAAGGGGGGAAAAGCATGATAGCATGTCCACGACTTTATAAAAATAAAAATATCGAGAAATTGATTACAGCAATCAAAAGAGATAATGGTGTCAAATTTGCTGTCACTCCCTCACATCAGTGTTAATTAGCTTTTTCTAATTTGCTGCCAAGTAAGTATAATATGAGGACCAGGGCTCACATCAGGGTGGTGTTGTGTGTGTGGTGTGTGTGTGTTGGTGTGTGTGTGGTGTGTGTGTGTGTGTGTGTGTGTGTGTTGATTGTGTTGTGTGTGTGTGTGTGTGTGTGTGTGTGTGTGTGTGTGTGTGTGTGTTGTGTGTGTGTGTGTGTGTGTGTGTGTGTGTGTGTGTGTGTGTGTGTGTGTGTGTGTTGTGTGTGTGCTTGTTTTTGTGATATATGAGGACACAAATGTGTATAATGACATGGGTATTACACTGGTATTACAACTTACACGTGAAATATGAGGACATTGCATGCGTCCTCATATTTCAAACAGCTTAAAAAGCATAAAAAACAATGTTTTTTTTTAAATGTTAAAATCCAGCATGTCTCCTGTAAGGGGTAGGTTTAGGGACAGGGGCAGTGTAGGGGGACAGAATATATAGTTTGTCCAGTATAAAAACCATTACGCCTATGGAATGTCCTCATAAGTCACAAAAACAAACATGTGTGTGTGTGTGTGTGTGTGTGGTGTGTGTGTGTGTGTGTGTGTTTTGTGTTGTGTGTGTGTGTGTGTGGTGTGTGTGTGTGTGTGTGTGTGTGTGTGTGTGTGTGTGTGTGTGTGTGTGTGTGTGTGTGTGTGTGTGGTGTTTGCTTTTATGTAAGATGCGGTTAATCAATTTAATATCACTAAATATAACACTAAGTATAGCAGTGTAAATGTATATTCGTTTTTTTATTATTATTTTTTTAACTGGAGCAAGACCTAATGAATGATTTGAGGAATCTAGTTTCTTTCCTGTTTATTAAAAATAAATAAATAAAATAAAAGATAAGATCAAACAAAAAATTAATTACACATTAATTTCCCCATCTGCCTTTCACATTATAGTTCATAGCAAAGATGGACTATTTCATATTATGTAGGCTACTTTTAGGGTCTTGGACCAACCGAGCAACTTTCATTGAGATCATTGGAAATGCTAACAGAAAGTTTCACCACCAGTGACTATTTTTTTTGCTCAGTGTTTCATCCTGAAAGATAAAAATATTTAGTTTCAATAGAGAAATGTTTAGTTCCAACCGCAAGACATTAATGGAGGTTTTAAACTATGCGATGCTGCTGTGCGTAGATTACAGAGACCACAGACAGGCTAACACATGTTTATAAATTGCAGTCCACTCTCTGATAAGTGCCTCGGGTTCCTGAAATATATTTTACCACCACTCCACCATTAGCTTTGAATATTTGAGAGCTTCTCCTGAGAGTCTCCAATTAACACAAACACAGATTTTATGGAAATGCAGGCAACAGATTTGTCTTTGTGGGACTTGTTGCCCCCACGTGGATATGAATCATAGACTTCAAAAGAGCACTAATCCTTCATTAATGAGAGTGTGGGGTGTAACCTTCAGAGTTGACACTCACAGTGTCAGAAAATAAATTCAATTACAGCCGGATGCCTCTGCTTATACTCTCATGAGACCACATTATCATGTTATTTACCAACATTTTGCATAGTCCAACTGCTATTCAAAGGAGTTGTCTTGAATATTACTTACTTAACCTCAGAAAAAATTGTGCATTGTAAGTAGTAGTCTGTTTACTATTTTCCCAAAATGACATTCATGATTATAGCCTAGACATGCTAAAGAAGTCATTCATCGGGTTATGCAATAGTCAATGGCAAACCACCAGGTGGCAGTAGAAGTCTATAGTTAGTAACTCTTTGGCTTCTAACCATGGAACTCCATGACATGTTATTGTAATATCAATCCTAATTACATTTTACAGTGCTTTTCCAGTAATAGAAGTGTGAACTTTTCAGCTGTTATTAAACTACATTCAGAGGTTGCTCTTTCATAGCTCAGGAGAAGTAATGGAGTTTATAGATATGCTTGATTTGAGTATCATTTTTGTCATGTTTCTCCTGAAGTTCCTTTACAGAGATGAAATATTTGTAAAATGAATAAGAGCATAGTCAAGGAAGAATTTAATGAGAAATGTTGGAGGTCATATTAAAATTCATATTTTGTATATTGGCACATCTAAGCACAGTTTTAGAAATCTCTTTTGAATTCTAGAGATGTGAGATTATGAGTCTTTTTTTATGGAGAAATCAAGTGACAAGTGGAAAACTTAATCGTATTACTGTCAAGGAGAAGCAATTGAAATAGTATATAGATCTCATTTATGGTATTTCTATCCTTTGATCCTGCATGTGCTTCATTTCAATATGAGTCTGACCTTTGAGCTGTAGAAGTCATTTCTCAAACATTATTTCTTTTGCTTCTGAATCTGCTGTCAGTATAATGAATGCATGAATGTGTTCAGAGGAACAGGATCTTGCAGGTAAACGAAAGCAGGTACAGGAATAGTGATAGGGGTTGTAATGTGACCACCGCTCTTAAGAGCAAGCAGTGTCAGAGGACAAAAAGATTAAATATGAGGAAATGAGCATAATACCATCCCAGCTACTCTCGTCTCGAGGGACTTCACAGTTGGATTTTGAGTCTGACATCATGTTGCTTGTAATTTAGGAAATGGCAGGCCTATTTTTAGTGCCATGTGATGAGATGTTCCTCTCATTCCACACACAATCTGTATCTGTCAGTGTGCAACTGTCTTTCAAAGGCGATGATTTCTGTAAGGATTTTTGAAAGCTCCAGTACTGTTAACCTGTGGTTTGTGGTCAAGATATATATACAGTAGTATTTTTAACTAGAGATTAGTTTTGTGATGTTGAGATTACAGGAAAATGAATTAGTAGACAGAAGAAATAATGCAAGGGCACTGTATGTATATAATTTATGACAATACTTGTCATGTTCGGCTAATGTTTATTCCAGCACTGATACTAACAAAAAGTGCTTGAGCAGCATACTGTTGCTATGGTTACCTCCTCAGACGAATATTTCTGTTTGTAAGCATCTATTTAGTGCCTGGCAAGTGATGTCTATTTTTTAAATAAATTGTACTTGTATGCATGTATGTAAAAGCATGCACTTTTATGACATTTTGATTGATTCACTTCCATTGGAAAGATCATTAGTTATTAACTTAGGGGCCACTTCCACGACAGAAAACCCTTAATGCGCTCCGACCTGCTCATTTGCACAACAACAGTGCCTGGTGGCTCGAGAACGCAAACCTTGAAATAGGTTCCAATCTGCAAGGGTTGAAAAATTGTGAAAAACTTTATCATCTCCACGTAAACTTCCAAAACATGTGGCATTGAAACGCTATCAAAACGCTGACGGCGTACAAATTGACCTCAGCAAATTACTTGTCTGGCCTTAAACATTCATTTTTTGTCACTTCCGCGTAGCCATGTGAACTAGAATCATTTTGACAACTTTTTATCTGTACAGAGGTAAAGGGAAGGAGGCCTTTACAGGGGAGAGATTAGACACTTCTAGACTGCGTTGTCTTCGTCCTTCAGAGGACACAAAGTCACAAAATTCAAAGCTGCTTTGTGTTGTGCTAAAAGTATCTAATGTTAAACATTCAAAGGAGTTAAGCATGAACCTAAGAACTGAAATATACTTTGTTGTTACCCTGCAGGCTTTTCTTTTTAAACGACAGCAAAAATGGGTGACATTTCCAATAGACTTTGTCTTTGTAAAATGTGTCAGGCTGTTTCATCTTTTAAATTCTGTTTACAGTAATAATCAGCCTAAGGGCTTTACAGAGACGTGAATAAATAGAGAAGGTATTCACACCAGAGCACTTGTTTTCTAACAGCTCTTAGTTTCTCTTCTCTTTAGAACAGGTTTTTTTTCTCTTTTTTTTGGTGAAATCACTTACAGAATGCAATTAGGAAGAAGACATTATATGTTAATCAGAGCCAGAGACTGTGTGTGTACGAGTGTTGCGTCAAGTGTGTACCCTTGTGCATGCATGAGATGACGCCATGGTCTGAATCATTGCTTTCCAGCAAAGGTTAACAAGTTTAAACACAGCTTAAGTTGAGCTCATTAGACGAAGGAGAGTTCTGCTGAGGTCGGACATCTGCATTAAAGCCATTTAAAAGCTTAATCTTATTAAAATTACACGTTTCAGCTCTAAAAAAAATGGAGAATATTATTCGAAATTTGGGTTAAACTTTATCTTGATTGTCCCCTTTAAACATTCAACGTTGACATTCCCCTTTAGACTAGTAACATTGAACCTACATGTCAACTAACTCTTAGTGTATTAGTAGACTTTATAGAAGTTGACAATAATTAAGTATTAATAGTCCAAATATAAGTCTGTATTTCCTTTTTATTTAGCAGTAAAATATGATCCACATCCTTTTTGTGAGACATACCTTTTAATGTCTCCATCAACGTTGGCGCCTTCACACTGTGTTCTTTTAATTGCCCACCTTTAGAGTGTCAGCCCAAGATAAAAAGCGATTTTTTACCTGCTTTTTGATCTTCTAATTCACTCTAGCAGGTTCTCTGGGAACTCAAAGAGAGACAGGCAGGATGAGAGGGAAGGGAGGTCGCATTTCAGCACACTAAGTGGAGATCTGAATACATGTGATTGTGAAATGAGTCCATGCATTAGATCAAAACCGTTGTGTTCAATCACTTGCTAAAGGCGTCTGTAAATATTCACAGTTTTAATCAGCTCTCAAAATATTGTCTCACATGTGTCACTATAATTCTTTGGATACTTACTAAATATGAAACATTCTCTTTCTTCAGGGAAGCAAGAATATGTAGAGCCCTGAGAATGTGTATCGGTTGAATACTCATTTTATGTGGGAGTTTGACAGTTAAGTGTTGCATTTTCATGTTCTACACGCATGCTGAAAAAAAATTATAGGATTATTTCTGTGTAAAATCAGTTTTATATGAATAAATCACTTCTGTGTTTGCAGACTTGTCAGTCTTCCTATTCTGCATTAATTTATGGTAATAATGTTGCAATCATTTTAGTGTTTTTCCTATTCTGTTCTTACTAATATGAATGCATTTCAGGCCTGGTTTCACAGACAGGTCTTAGATTAAAGGGATAGTTCACTTTGAAATTAATTTTTGGTATGTTTTAGCTTACCTCAAGGGCATCCATGTAGGTGTCTTTGTTTCCGCAGTAGTTTCAATTTTGATATTTTTAGGTCAAACCGTTCTTGTCTGTCAGTCATATAATGCAGGTCTATGGTCACTTCCTCAAAGAGCATACACAGAGAAGTCCAAATTAAACATGATTTAATGACTCGTAAATGTAAGTACACATTTATGGCCTAAGACACGAAACGAGCGGTTTGTGTGAGAAAACGAACAGTATTTATATCGTTTTTACCTCTTGTAAACACAGCCACGTCCAAGTGATCTAAGGTCGCAGGCACTTCGGTCTTTTCCGGAAAGCGTCACTCATTGTTTACACAGAACAGAGATTGTAGGTAAGACGGCTAATTAAAATGGTACTAATTTGCGCTTATCCGGGATGTTTAAACCGTCGTAAAAGAAAACAATAAAAAAAAATGTAAAAGATAAAACAACTGTATGAGTGACGTACACACGCGAGAGATCACTTCCGGTGCTTTCCGGAAAAGACCGAAGCGCCCACGACCTCAGATCACTTGGACGTGGCTGTGTTTACAAGAGGTAAAAACGATATAAATACTGTTCGTTTTCTCACACAAACTGCTCGTTTCTTGTCTTAGGCCATCAATGTGTACTTACATTTTGTTAGCCTCATAGCATAATTGCCTAAGTCATATTTCAATGTCTTTGGAAAACAAGAAAAAACACAAAATGACTTAGGCAATTATGCTATGAGGCTAACAACACAAGTTATTAAATCATGTTTAATTTGGACTTCTCTGTGCATGCTCTTTTGACCTGCATTATATGACTGAAAGACAAGAACAGTTTGACCTAAAAATATCAAAATTGAAACTACTGTGGAAACAAAGACACCTACATCTTGGATGCCCTTAAGGTAAGCTAAAACATACCAAAAATGTATTTCAAAGTGAACTATCCCTTTAAGCCAGTATTAGGCCTTAGTTCAATAAGGAGTTTTAAGTAGCTTTTATAAATGTGCCTTATGAAAGAAAACAATACTGGTGTGCATCTTGATCAAAACAATGGCACTGACATATTTTAGGATATGTCAGTGCAAGTTGCCTTCAGTTAAAACAGCTCAAACATGCATTTTAGTTTGGGACTAGGTTTAAGACTTGTCTGTCTGTCCACTTGGTTCTCTCCATCAGTTTTTGATTGAATGAAGGCAGATTAGAATGTGAGCTTGTAGTCGATTGTAATAAAGGGGCAGAGTTTAAGCAGACTACATTTTTGGAGAAATCCACTGTCACCTCTGTCATTTCTCTGGAAGATTAAGTCATGACCATCTCAAATAAAAAATACAAGGTCTTTTTAGAATATATTTGTCAACTCTGCATGGATATAACTAATTTTACTTTCCAGAGGTTGTTTGATAGGAGAGAGCCATTATAAACTTCAACTCATTCTAAACTCTGATGATACTGTAACTGTCTCCACAGACAATCTGCCAGAGGAAGGTGACTGATCAGAGCAGGAAAACAACCCAGCCTCCCTACCTGCTGCTGTTGTAACGTCAGCCACCTGCGAGTCGTTAAACAGCGCCTCAGACATGTCCTGTTTCCACCCGTTACGTCCGTCACTAAATAATTCCTGACAGACACGGCGTCAGTGATTTGCTGAGGTAATTTGGTTCCCTTTCATCCAGGCATCTCAGCAGGCCGCACCTCCTTCTCCCCCACATTCATCAAACTGCCAGTACAGCTGATGTTCTTATTCTTCACAGATAGCTCTCACTACCCCTCCTCTCTCTCTTTCATACGTGTCTCCCATACACCTCTGGCTGGGCTCTACTGCATATCTGTAGGAGGATGAATTGTTGGTCCATATGACTCATCCGATAAATTCCAAGTCCTCTGAAGCCATGCGCTAGCTTTGTGTGATGAACAGACAGAAATGTAAGTCATTAAATGCTAAACAGGCGCCTTAGGTCTCATTGCGCCAGGTTTGACATCAACAACATCCCAAATGTTGTGATGCAATGCATTTGAATGTTAAGGTAGCCATGAAAAAGAAATTCTCTCCATCTATTTTCTTAATGCTTTTTGATTTTTTTTTTATTAACATACATTTTTAATCAAAGCCAGTATTGACCTCTCGGTGAAACAGATTTCTCTCTGGTGACCTATGTCAGATTTCTCCAATCATTTTGTCCTCATAAACCCCACCTCTTTCTTACAATTGACTGCAAGCATGCATTCAGATCAGCCTCCATCCAATCAAAAACTGATGAAAAAAAAAGTGCCCGCCCTACATTTTTTCTTTTCAAAAATGCGTTCACTCGGATGTACGTCACAATAAGGAAGAAAAGATTTGTCATTATGCTCCAATTACACTGTGACTTTATGAGTGGAATGAAAGCACAAATGAAATTGAAGAAAGTAAATTTTTGTGTACACTATCCCTTTTAAATTGTAGCTTGAATCTCCATTTGCCTCTCTTACAACACTAACCATTCACTTCAGAACGATTTAATTTGTTTGTTTAGCCCATTTGTAAACATAGATGAATGTATTTAATGGACTGAAGCAAAATTTAGAATAGCTTTGACATATAGGCATTAAAATTCCATTGAGGAACATTTCCAACACAGCGGCGGAATATGAAACGAGGAAGATAATGGTTTTGTTCCAAACATCCCTCTGGGTTTATAACAAGGCCAGACAATAGCCGTGGGTTAGATTTAATAGTGCTTGTCCCATTTCCTCTGTCTTAATCCAAACTAATTAAGGAAAGTTTTTACCATTTAAGCTCACAGACTAATTCTCCATGAGTGGTCTACTTCACTCCAGAACTAATAGAATAATCCTTTGTTTACCATGTATCTTTACAGATCCCTTTATTTGACAATTGATAGCTTTTTGTAAATGGTGTGGGGTGCATGCACTTTCTCTGATCCCTGAGGTTTTGTACATTATAACACAGGCTCTAAGCAAATGCAAACTTGTTGTTGGATATATTTTTTGTGGACAGCTAGAAGGAAACACAGAAGAAGATAGACATCTCATGTTTTAGGATGCACATTGCTGTTTTGATGAGCTGAACTGCTGTCTAGACACAGGATGCCCACTGCATTTTTCATCAACATCAGCATATGTTATGTAATCGGAGAAGCAGTTTTTTTGGAGAGGACTTTTGGGCTGCTGGCCACATTCTTGTCTTTTAAATAAAACCAGCGGAGGGAACCATGAACAGAATACTGCATTGTAATAATGCCTATTTACTTCTGTTGATTATAGTAGATCTCATGGTTGGAGTATTAGATAGCAAGTATCCAAACGCAGGTTTAACAGCATGGATATTTCCTTGATGAGGTCTTTTCCTTGATATGAATTCTGTCTGTATTTACCCCTGTGTAATTCCAGCACCGTATGCATTTCTTTCAAAGTTGTTTACAACCACTTTGACATTCATTGTAAACAATTGAAACATGATTCAATATATCTTCTTTTGTGTTTCACAGGAAAAAAAAAAAGAAGTCATACAGGTTTGGAGAAAAATTATGACGGAATATTTATTTTTTGACAGAACTGTGGTTCTTGCTTTTCTAGTTTTTACACTCTCCGAAAGATTATCTACAAACTGTAACTCTAGATAATAATAAAAATAATACTCTAGATGACGGAGGCTGATAGGTCCTTCATTTAATTTGTTAGCGATTACATCGCCAACTACATAGCACAGCTGATTGGTCGCTGTGGCATCAGCAGCCAATGAGATTGCTGCTCAACATTCAAATACTTGACATTGTTTGCTGTTAGCATTCTGCAGTGTACTTTCAGAAACACTCCGCCTTCCCCAGCTCCACCTGTATAGATCTGCTACAGGTGTTCTTTCATGTATGTTACATGTGCATCAGCAACATGTTACATGCTCATACACACTAAAAACAGCTGGGTTATTTCATCAACCCAACCGCTGGGTTATGAAATATTTTACCCATTATGGGTTATTTATATGGAATTTTGTGCAACTCATGCATTGAGTCAAAATCCATCAACCCAACATACATCAGGTGACCCAGCACGTGGGTTGTTTATGCTTCGAACGTCATCACATCATCACCAGAGTGAGTCCACACACTGAGCGCTCGTCTAAATAATAGTCTATTGCAGTTTATTTTCTTAAATTGCACTGTGATGTGTTAGAATGAATATGGCATATGGGTTAATTTGACCCAGCATTTGGGTACACTATATAACAAATATGTAGTTGAATCAACCCAAAATTGTAATTAATTTGACCCAGCATTTGGGTACACTATATAACAAATATGTAGTTGAATCAACCCAGAATTGTAATTAATTTGACCCAGCATTTGGGTACACTATATAACAAATATGTAGTTGAATCAACCCAGAATTGTATTTAATTTGACCCTGCATTTGGGTAGAATATTTAACTCATCTGTTGGGTTAAAAAATGACCAACCCATCTTGCTGGGTCAAATTAACTACTGTTGGTCTGGTGCAATATTGATCCAGTGGTTGGGTTATAAAACAACCCAAGTTGTGTTATTTTTAACCCATAATTGTTCTGTGTGTAGCAGCATGTCTGCAATGCTCTGCAGCAGCAACAGAAGTGTAGCAGATCTATTCCGTCAAGACTGAATACATTAACATTAACATATCAATTACCATGACAACTCTTGGAGAGAGAATTACAGTTATGGTAAAGACAGATATAGAAACCTGAGAGCGACATGAACTTACAGGAGCTATTACTCCATTCTTCATTTTCATGCTTCTTCACAAATCTTTCTTAAATGCTGATTAAGTAACATTTCCTATATCAATGATGAAAACTAACAATTAATTTCCTATTTTATTTGCCATTGATTCTCCCTTTTACCAATGACAGCTATTCACTGATGGCAAATGATTCCATTATGTGTGTCTCTCATCCTCTTTTTAAACGTGCACGTCAGCGCTGTTAAGCTGAGAAACCGGAGAACCCCCTCAGGAAATATAATATTTTATCTTAGGAACTCAAAAATAGACAGTTCAAGACTTCATCTCAAGTGCCCACATCATGGCTGAGGGATTCAGAGAGAACGGATTGTGAAAGCCAGCCACAAATCTTTCTGCTCAATTAGAGTAGCCATCTCAACTCCTTTACCCGGGCTCTCTCTTTCTTTCTCCCTCTCTCCTTCTGTTGACTCTTAACATGTGCATTTACAATCACCCAAACCTGCAGTAGGGGCGTCTGCATGACCGCATTTCTCTGGCATGTGGAGGGTGGAAAAGATGAGGGGATTTGGCTGGGGCGAGTCGATAACATTTCTGAGTCGGATATCTGAATGGATGCTGGATTGCTAGCTACTGCCTGAGTGAAGCGGGCCCGGGGCTCACGGGGACCGTATTAGTACTGCAAAGAGCTTTAATAAGAGACTCATGTTAGCCGGAGACCTCAGGGAGACTAAAAGAGTGTTTTTCCATAAGTCTAGCATAAACACAGCTCCTTATTTTGAGCTGTGCACAATGACGGCTGAAGGAAAGTGTATTTTAGGGACAGAGTGGGACTCAGGGCTCAGACAGGAGAGGTATTTTACTCAGGCAGTGAGTGTTTCTGCCAGTGTTGACTTAGCATTAAAGACAGACCATTACAGAGAGGTTAGTAAGGAGCTGAGGACTGTGGCATACACTCTCTGACCTCATATGGTTTCCCTTAGTTTAAGAACGCACACCCACACTCACATTCTCTCACTGGGATTTAAGCCTCATGGATTCACAGTTTAGAGGTGTAGGCTTGCATTATTTCAACATGGATCATTTTCTCCTGCTAGTGGCATATCAGGTGGGTTTTTTTGTGTGTGTTTTTTTACTCGAGTGACCCACTAGGTAGCTAGGCATGAGACATAACCTGACTTCTTAAAGGTGGGGTATGTGATTTGGAAAACGACCGGCAGATTTTGAAAATACACAATTCAAATGGTCCTACCTTCTTTCCTCCAACGCTGGCCCTGACTGGGTCACGCGCGCTGGGGGGAGGGGGTGTGGTACAACCGTTTGATTGACGAACTTACTGTCCAATGATTCTAGCTGGTCTTGCAAATGATTAGCTGTAGTTTTTCGAGTCCTGCCCGTTCCACAGATGATTAAATTGCTTAATTTTCATTTCAGTGCTTTTAACTCAGTGGCTTAGGAATAGGATTTCAAGTTATTTTGAAAAAATGGACAAAAACGAGTATCTCATACCCCACCTTTAAATAATACGATTAACAAAGTTATTGTTCATTACCTACCAAACTACAAGAAAAAAATGTTGTTCTCCTTTTCTTCTTCATTGCGCATCTGCTCTTGTCTTGTGTACTAAACTACCTGATCTACATAACACTTAGCATTGTGTACTGCAAAAATATCAGTGGCTGTTATGATAAATAGTTTGAAATGTATTGATTTTTATTGTTGATTTCACACACTTAAACCACATACTTTTTTGTGTTCCAAACCCTTAAAATTATTATCTTCTCTTTTTTTGTGAATTCTTCCCCGAACAATCAAATCAAATAAAAATCTATTATGATCCTAAGTTTTTACAATAGCTTTTGAGCAAACAAGGAAAATAGTAAAACCATACTTGCATAAGACAATGTAACTATGTAATGAAGATTGGGCTAGATTTAGTTTGAAAGGTTGACATTTTCCATATATTTTTTTTCTTCATAAATGTCAGGTCAGAGAACATTGCCATGCATAGCATTCAATAGTTTAGGGTCAGTTAGATTTTTTTCAAAGGAATGAATGTGGTTATTCAGCAAGGATGCATTAAATGATCAAAGGTGACATTAAAGACGTTTACATTGAAAAAAAAACTAAAGTGTTTGATCTTTTTCAAATAAACACTGATCTTTTGGACACAAAATATTTCCACAAAATATATTTATCAGTACAACCGTTTTCAATAATAATATATTAATAATAATAAATGTTTCTTAAGCACCAAATCAGCATATTAGAATGATTTCTGGATGATCATGTGATGACTGGAAAAGAATCGAAAATTCAGCTTTGCCATTGCAGGGGGAAAAAAATTAAATAGAAAAAAAAATTAATTGTAACTATTTCACAGCTTTTACTGTATTTTTGTATCAAATAATTACATCATTGGTGAGCATAAGACCTGTTTAAAAAAAATGTTGAAAGTACCAACCTGTAACTTTTGAACAGTACTGTATAGTGAGGCAGGTTGTCACATGCTTTAAATGTTGTAATTTTATACAATTCATTTATTAAGGTATCCAAGGAAGGGAAACATAAATGGTCTGATGTTATCTTTTTACATTTTTGCTATTTCATGAATAATTTTTTACTACACCTGTACCTGCATCTGTATTCAGTAGCTTTGTTGTAGTCAAGACTTTAAGGTATGTGTCTCTCTTTATGAATTGACTTCCAAAAACCACCCATCTGGACACGGCGCCTGGGGTTATTTGGCACTTTTCTATCTTTTGCTGCATTACAGTCACACACATTTGCATACATGAAAGCACGTGTATAAACAGCACCTTGAACTGTCAAAGACATGTATCAGCAAAGGCACATCCTTTAGGAAGAATCAGAATAAGTACTTTAAATGTTGATCTATATTAATATGATCACTATTCCATAAGCTGCAGGAAGTGTAGGGAGAATAGGCTGTGTGGGTCCCAGCTGCATGTAGCATATGGGTGTTATAAATAAGATATGGAGAGAACTGAGGGACTGTTTCTGTCATAGTTGTGAAGCAGATAAGTGAATAAGCTTCCACGTATGCAGTGTAGCCGACAGACAGTCTGAGCTCTCTAAATCCTTGGCTCCAGTTTCACGAGTGGACTGACGTTAAGTGTGTCACGGCGTATTCGGTCACTTATCCATCAACTCTGATTCTAGGCTCGAAGGATTTGAAAAACTGTGAGTTGTTGTTTTTTTTTGTTTAAAATGCTTAAGGCAAGTCGTCCCAGAGCCTATTTTTTCATCAGCGCACTGCAATATGTTGTGAAGAGGTTGGATCCGTCTTGGTTTGATGGTTACAGGATGTTCTGGTTTGGTTTTCAGCATGAGATGGACAGTTGTGTGAAATGGACAGCAGATTGTGAACAATCTGGCTTGAGTCTTTTGATGGCCATACAGTACACAAAACAGTTAATTTGCATACTGCTGGCATGACAACAAAACCAAAAAAAAATCAATTCTGCAATCAAGGGCCAATGTTTTCCCTAAAATGAAAAACAGAGCATTTCCTGTGAATGATACCTCTGTGTGGAATAACACTGCATATTTTCCAGGATTTGTTTTTCTCCATGGATCCAGTGCAAGCAATGGCTTGTGAATTGATTTGTGCATTAATACCATCATAGGCATTGTTGTGGGAAAATCAAAGCTTGTCATCTGGGGCCTTTTAATGAGAACAAAATTTGCTACAACAGTTTTAAACACTGCGTAGTTGCCAATGCAGATGGCCTAACCCTCATTACTATTCATAGCACTTGCATGTGTCATTTTCTGATCTAATTATGACCAGCCTGACGGCAATAGCCAAAATTAACAGGCTCTGGATATTTTCTCCGTAGCAAATACATGACAAATGTAAACTGCTGAAACATGATCATCTTTATGAATCAGCAAAGCATAATATGCAAGTGTAAACTGTACTATAGCATCATATTAGGGCTCTTTGACTTATAATAAAAGCTATTAAGTGTAGCTTTGATGTTGCACTAATGGTTGTACAATTAGCCAATTTAACAAATACAATTTCAAATTTACATTAACATTTTTTAAAAGAATTGAATATTTGAAATAATGAAATAATCATTAAACAAATAGAAATGGCAAAAGCACATGACAAAATTACAAAATCTTGAACTAAAATAAAATGAAAACTGAAAATATAAAAAGTGGTCACAGATTAGATTAGAGTCTAGCTAGCTAGTAACTACAACTTTTGCCTCAAACTCCTAATTACTGCCTATTAATAGTTAGTAAGTAGTTAAGTTTAGGTATTGGGTAGGATTAAGGGATGTAGAATATAGTCATGCAGAATAAGGCATTAATATGTGCTTTATGAGTACTAATAAACAGCCAACATCCTAGTAATATGCATGATACTAATCAACTAGTTAATAGTGAGAATTGGACCCTAAACTAAAGTGTTACCAAAAAAGCTAAATTCTATAATAATATATAAACTAGACATGTACATTTTCTGAAGATAATAAACCTGTCACTAGGCAGTTACTAGGGTCATTTGTGTGATTAAAAGCAGCTCGCAAATCTGTGCAATGTTCTGGTGATGAAATATGGCTCATATTTCTACACGGTTGCAAGGATGGTCTAAGTGGTTGCCAGGGTTTGGCTACACAGTTACCATGGTGATACTTAAAAAAACTTTCCCGCCCAAATCAATAGCGTTCACACCCCTATGTCCCTATAACGTTCTGGTGCTGAGATATGGCCTATTATTGTTGTTGTACGGTTGCTAAGGTGCTCTAAAGGGTTAATAGAGCATCACAGTCCCGCCCATAGCCCGAGAGAGCTTTGGTTCCGGAAGTAAATTTCCCATTCATTTCTCCCATTGACGTTTGGAAAAATACGTATCTAAAGAGTTTTACAGCATGTCTGAGGATAACCAGCTACGGCTGAACTTATAACCATACAACATATCATTTCGAGTGAAAAAAAACGAAGAGAAAATCCAAAAAAAGTCAAAGGTACAAGACTCTGTACATATTTTCATTTCCGAGCAAAGGAACTACTCATCCCACAAACCACCGCGCCTCACTGAAATCGACTGAAGCCACAACCGCGAAAGAGCCTTTTGAGCGACTTCCAAATCTGACGACGGCCACGAGAACTTTTTCCTCCAGGGAAACTCATTTTCCTCGATTTACTGAAGCTTATGTGTAAAACGCATTTGCATCTGCACAGCTAGCACATTCAGCATCTGGCTCGCTCATAGGCTGTGCTGGGGCAACTGCACATCCAATAGCGGGGCGGGCGCCTCTGACATGCGACCGATGAGCTAGCCCTACGTCATTACACTATCTTCAGTCTTCATGGACCTTCACGGGGTAACCAGACACTTACACGACTTCCACCAATCAGATGCATCACTGTGGGATTGTGGGATTGTTCAGGGTTGTGGGTAATGAAGTACTTATCCAAGACATTGCGAATAAAAGGCATTTATCTCAAAACAAGGTTAGTGCCCCATGAACTTTTGGCGTTTATATGAGCATATACAATCGCTTAGTACAGCCGTAGCTGGTTTTAAGTCTACCATGCAAGGTTACGTTTTTATGGCTTATACCCCAATTGTCAATGGAGAAATTGTATTGAATTCTTACTTCCGGCACCGGCTGTGGGCGGGACTGTGATGCTCTATAGTGAGTGGCTTTTCAGTAGACATTCTCCCCTTTTAAGACCCCTTTTCATCACTGTGCTCGTTGTGTAATGTCTTCCGGCTTGTATTTTCACAGCATGAATGTAAGATGGTAAGAATGTAAGAAGGTACGGATTTATAAATGAACCTCTCATTTTAAAATATTTCCGGTCTACTGACATTTGTTATGGCATCCGCTTCAAACATTACAATGCTCATGATAACTTTAGTTTACTCTACAATACGTAAATGAGTCAGATGTAATCAATAAAAATTAAATGAGCCCACCCCTAAGTCTCTTCGAAATTCTGACCTCATTGTGAGATATGATCTCACAAAAGCCCCTGCACAACAACCCCGGTAAATGACCGTAAAATTGCCAGAACGACTTAACAGTGTAAATTCAAAAAACTTGTAAAATACCGGTAATATTTATTCCGCGTTCACACAGCACATATACTGCTAATTTACTGGTAATGTTACAACTTCCCTTACTGGTAAATTGCCGGAAACAATTTACCGGTATATTTGAAAAGGTCCTGTTCACAAATGATCTGGTAGTATGTGTGAAAGGGGCTATAATGTCTATGGGACTTTTTCAGCTATAACTCATTTAAGGCAATAATCTGTCACATCTGTCATTAAAGAGTATTATCTCTCTCTCTCTCTCTCTCTCTCTCTCTCTCTCTCTCTCTCTCTCTCTCTCTCTCTATCTCTCTCTCTCTCTCTCTCTCTCTCTCTCTCTCTCTCGTTCCTGTCACACTCTTAATTATGCATGTGGACTGTGCGATCGCTCTTTCTATTCACTCTATTAAGATTCCTTTCCTCCACTTCCTCTTCCTCTCTTTCTCCTCCTCCTCCTCCTCCTCACCTCTGTCTAATCCTCTCTTCTCCTCAGCTCCTCCTCTCAGGCCCGCAGGCTGATTACCCAGTTTTGGCAGCAAGTGTGAGTGAATTATTTAAATCTCTGTTAAGCCTGAGAACATGCATCCATGTGAGAAATACTGTAGATCACACACCAGGGTCGAGGTCAATTCTAATTTAAATTGCAAGTAAAATCCAATTCAAATCTCATCAGCGGTAGAGCTGACAATGAAACAGAAGGTCTTCAGTGCTCTTAAGGATTGGAAATGGATGGGGGATATAACTGTAGAAATGTTGCACTATGTAAATTAGAATCAGATCTGACACTTACATATGATTTATGTGAGTAGTAAGTATAGGAAGGCATAAGGTTAGTATAGTTAGATCATTATTGAAATGATTTTTTTAATTATTTGTTTTAGTTATATAAACTATTAAATAACTCTATAACTGTATATTTTCATGAACATTTTAATAAGCTTGACACAGAACAGGAAACTGCTTGGAATTTAATGACTGCTTTTGTTGTAATATTGAGTGTTATAACAATGTATTCATAACCAAGAAAAAGTCTTGGGGCTTTTAAAAAGAAGCTTATAAAAGATGACTAAATTAGTATTTGTCAAAACTTTGGCAGACAAATTTCACGGTTTTCACAAATATCAAAATTCAACAATTTTGATACGCATTAATTTAAGTCCTGGCAGACAGACTAGTTTGACAAAAAAGACAGAAAAGCCCTATGAACCACAGGCTTTCTGGGAACCTTTTTTTTTTTATCGGCTCAGATCTATTTTGTCTGCTTACCTATAATCCATAAATGCACTCCAGGTAATTTCTATGAAGACGAAGTGAATGCAGCCCATCACAAATGCTGCCAGTCCCATATCAGTCTTTTCTGTCACAGTCAAGACCACCTGAGGTGCAAATCCCATGATCAATATCTACTTGTAGTTCATTTCTATTCTTGATTTTCTTATTTTGATAGAAAGGATATGATCAAACAATGCAGTCCACTGCTGTTTGGGGGAGAAGCCCACAATAATCACAATATCTGAATAGGATAATTCATGAATTTAGATGAAAATTCAGAAAATGGAAGAAAATGGGGTGAGGGTCTTTAAATAGATGTCAGGGGTTATGTCTATGGGTTAAGACATGGACGTAAAAGTGTTGTTGTTGGTCCATCTTTTTGTTCATAAGAGTTAGCACCTAATTTTAAATGTAATGCTTTACAAAAAAAACACTAATATTTAATGTAAATAACTTCATTTTTATCTGCATTCAGTAGGCCTGTGGTAAACATAACTTGACGATACTTTGACGTTTAGTTCTACACTGCACACAAAAAATAAAAAAATAAATAAAAAAAATAAAAACACCACCCTGCCCCTCTTTTTGTTTTCAATATAAAATTATTAAACATTAATAGTCACACAGATGGGGTTCAGGCAACACATACATTAATTATATTCACTGTATTTCTATAACAACACAACATATAAATCCACCCTGCCTATCTTCATTTCCATTTAAAAAATATGAAACATTAATATGTGGTTCAGGCAATATGTGCATATATACTCCGGTTATCTTCACTGTATGTACATACTGTATATAATAAAACTAAATATGACATAAAACATAAGAAGCTATACAAAGACAATCAAACAATTCAGTCAAACGTACAAAGTCAGCGCTCTAGTACAATAAAGATAAATAAATATAAAAAGTTTTGAAACTTCACTTTGCCCTGAGCCAAAATGATATGCCCGGGAACAAATAATAGACTCATGAGACCAAAGATTGCCTGTTAGATATACACATGACTAATTATATCTCATGTTTAACCACCACAGAGACATCAGAGCCAGCAGAAACCATCAGAAGGACTAGCCAAGATAAGGCTTTTCTCGAGCGCTGAGCGCCCAACTCTAAAATGTTGGAGCAGCTTTCTAAATAAACCGCACATTTGAGCTTTAAACAACATTCTCGCCTGAAAACCTCATTTGTGACTGCCACCATTATGTTCACTTCAAGGACTTTTAGTTTGTATTTCTTCACTTCATAAATTCCTTTGTTTGATATCCCGCTACTCTTTGGTTACCATGGTCATGTCATTATTAGTTTGTTAGTTCTAGCTGTGTTCTATTAATCATCTTGTTTAGTTCACTATATAGTTGTACCCCTGTCTTCACTCTTTGTCTGGTCACGTTCAGTTGTGTTTGTTTACGCCTGTTCCTGAGTATATTTGCTTTCAAAATTCATTGGAACTTTATTCGTCTGTCTGCCCACAAATCCCCATGACAATGATTTAATAACAGTAGTATTTTTTTAAATGACACTTGCTTGACACAAAAAGACACATTCTGGGATGTCTGGCTGTCTCAGGTTCGCACAAGTCACCTCCTGATGCATCCTCGATGGAGAAAACATCCAGGGATTTGATCTGTACTTGGCTAGATGTGAACTTTGAATTGGAACAATACTCGGATAGCAACTGATGACGTTTCACAACTCCACAAGAACACCACAGATAAGAATGTATATTGAGAAATGGCAGTAATTAGGTTCATTATTTTTAGGTTGGTTATCCGATGAAACATTATTACAGTGCTAAAAAGTGCAAAAGAGCAAGAGATCATTGCAGAGATGTCAGAGGTTAGTCAGACGTTGGATTGAATGTGAATATCAAGTAATCTTTGTATTCTGGCAGGGATGAACTGTAACAGTGTTGCCAGCTGGCTGGTGTGTGAAGCGCCTCACAATACCACACAACAGAGAGACAGAGATTTCATGCCGAAAAGAGCACTCATCCTCTAGTAATCTCTTCTAATTGGAGCAGAGTTAATACGGGAATCTAAAATAAATGTCATCAGTCATATGCAGAGGCCTGTCCACGTCTCTCTTTAGAGATGATTTCACTAGAAAACAAGAGCTGGGATGAGTGGCATTTGAATCAAGTAAGATGAAGAGCGAGCTTTTCTACCTTTCACTCATCAGTCCTGCCACCCCAGGCTGTGTAAATTGGCCTATTCTGAGACCCAGAGAAAAGAGGTTGTGACAGTTCATTGGGAATTTCATTTTTCTGGGTTGTGGAGTGAGCTATATATAACACCGTATTTTTCACCATCCTGACACGTTTGCATCATGTGGAGACCTCTTTCTCACAGGCTTTTGTAATTGAGCCTCTGGCTAAAGTTCTTCTACTGTGTTTGATCACCTTCGTATGCAATTAACGCTCATTTAAACAACAAATGTGTGTGGGCCGGCTCAGTGGAGAAAAAAAGGACAGAGGATCGGAGCGGTGATCCATTTATTTGTAAAGAAATTCCTCCCAGGTAACGGTCTCGGCAAGATCCTGTAAACCGAGGACATGTTTTAAATGGAGATGTCTGAAGAAAAGGCATTGTGTTTGAATCATAAAACCCGCACTGCATTTTATGTATGAGAGACTTTATCTACAGAACGTGCTGCACTGTTTTAGTGAGCAATAAAGATGTAAAAATATACAATCTGGTTGCTGGCGTTTCCCCCAGCTGCTTTTGTTTTCTCGGCAGGCCTATAAATCAAGTCTTACAACTTTTGTCATATAGAGTATGGGAATAAATAAATACATGATGCATGTTTATACGTTGATTGTGGTGTATTTACAAAAATCTGTCTGCTTCAATTGAGCATGAGTTTTGAATCAGACTTTAATTTTTTTTTATAGTGTTTGTTTCCCAGGCCTTGCTGTTGCAGCTAAATGAGATCAGTTTGAAAAACAAATGATGAAGGAAGAGTTTGATCCAGTTTTGATGTGATTTTTAAACTCTTGTAAACTGTTGTAGTTTGCAGCTAAGGAAACCACAGTAGCTGATATTGTGTTTGAATGAGGTTTCTAATGTGAAAGTAAGTAATCTAGGTCACGATTAATGAAAAAAGAAAATACTTCACCGAAGCTCTTAAACAGCATTCAGAAAATATTCAGTAATATTTTTATTACTTAAAGGGCACCTTTATTATGTAAAATTCACTTTTACATGGCGTTCGAACATAAATGTGTGTTGGCAGTATGTGTACACAACCACCCTGTATTGATAAAAATCCACCCAGTGCTTTTTTTTAAATCCGCATAAATCATAAGCACTGTCTCAGAACGAGCCGTTCTCAGATTCGGGGCAATGTGACGTACTTTTGCACAAGCCCCTCCTACGACTGTTGACACTGCAGGTTTAGCGTAGAGCCGCCCTGAGTGAGCTGTACACAGTCCGACATTGTTCAAATCATGTGACACTGAAGACATCACAATATAGAAAACCTTTCTATTCACATTCACAATATTACTATTTTCACTTGTTGACATTTGAAAAATCTTACAAACCCCAAATTTTCGTATTCAAATTCAGTGATGCCAAATGCAATTTATTATTGTGTGTCATGTAACAATTGCAACACTTGATTATGCAGAATATTGAATAAGTAAGTTATGACTTTGGATTCTAAAAACTATTTGAACTATTTGTTGATACTTTAATAGTGCTTCTTTTTTGTTCTAGATCCCATATGAAAAAGACCAGTGTTAACATTCTTCAAAAGTCCTCATCTCATCTCATGAAGAAAGTCAGTCATACAGGTTTGGAATGTCAAGAGGGTGAGTAAATGAAAGCAGAATATTCATTTTTGGGTGAACTATAACTTTTTTAGATTGTCAGGGGAAACAGTTTTTAGTTGACAGGTTTGATGTGGTTAATAAAATAGTGGCAAAGCGAGTCTGTAGTTTCTCTTTTAATAATTTGGAAATAATTATTTTAAAATGATCAGTGTTGACGATTAATTCCAGCCTTTTTCTTTGCCCGCCTTTGTCAGCCAAGCCTGAACCTGCACCTAGATGCAACCAGTCGGATATTTTTCCGCGGCATCTAATCTGTTGTTAAGTTGTTTTCAATTTTCTCTGAATTCTGGACTCTCAATGAAATTGTTCTACATCAGAAGGTAGAGCACTTAACCTAATGATGCAAAGCAGCTTTTTGTGAAATACCCCTGGAACAACACCGCTAAGACACTCGCATGATACTCACTGAACCAGCTTCACCCACAGGCCAAAGTCTCAGTCTATTCGTTCAGCTCTGTGTTTCAGGGAAGAGGGATGTAGGCTATCTGTTTCTCCAGAGAGGTCTAGTTGAGCTGTCTGCAAATTGGCTTGTTCGGCTGACCTTTCGCTTTGATTAATGCGCCCGTGCTGCCCCACTTCATTGGTGGTTAAAACTCCTGAACCGCAAAGCAGGGATGTGACGGGCTCTTTCCCATCGGCCCTGCCTCATACCCAGGGACCTGATATTCATCTAGTGCAGTTATGTTAGAATGGTTAGGCTAGAAACTCACTGGAAAGCATCACGCTAACAATAACCACTTTTTATCTCTTCTTTATCATGAAGCGCTAAGTGCTTTTCACAGATACAACAAATGATTAAAAGAAGTGTGTAGCATCTGTTAAAAGGCACAATGAGTTGGCCTATAAGAGGATTTGTGTGTGTGTGTGGGGGGGAATAAAGGCTTTAAACATCTGATTAACAGCTGTGTCTGATTTGAAGTGCTCTGAGGAATATTCCTCATTCCTGGATAATCCTGTTGATCTGATCCTGATAACACGAATATTTACAGAGCTCACAATGCGTTGGATATTCTGCTTAGGGGTTTCTTCTAATGTAGTGTTAACCAACTTTTTTTGTTTCTTCGCAGGTACCTCCACATCCTTTATCAACACCATTGTTTTGGATATAATTTACCATTATTACACACTCATTTGCTTCTGTTAATTCTATCAGAGTTTAGAGTAGGTGATACGTTGTTTTCAAATGCCATAGAGCATTAACCTTTTAGCATCATTCACCAGACATTTCATTTCACAACTATGAACGTTCAACAACCAGAGTAATAAAATGTTGCCAGATTTACGTTCATTTGTTTCAGATAAAACTGAACGTGCTTTTAGGGTCACTTACTGGACATTTCGATTTGAAAGTGTCACGAAACGTGCAAGAACCAACATAATAAAGTTTTGCTGAAATGTTGCAACAGGCATGTTTTCCAATGATCCAAAATTTCCTAAATGCTTTTCATTGACCTTATTGTGAACAATTCATGTTTAATTTGTTTTGACCTTGCAAGCTTGCATTCAGATCTGCCTCAATCCAATCAACAACCAATGTATAGAACCAAGTACCCGTCCAACAAGTCAAAATTTCAATTGTTACATTCAAAATGTAACAAACAGTGATGAAATCATCTTGATATTTGCACACTATTTTCTTCCTTATATGTATTAGCCTACTGAATTGTGATGGGTGGTGTCTGGAATATATTCTACTTTTATAATATATTATAATTTATAACCTTTTATTCCTGCATTTGGGCCTTACTTCTAAACTGTTGATGATGAAATGTTTTTTGTATCAGCTTTTATCAGCTTTTGTGTTCCACAGAAGAAAGACAATCATATAAGTTTGAACCAACATTAGGGTGAATAAATGATGACAGAATTTTCAATTTCTCGTCAATGTATTTAGGCTTAGAACAACTTTTTGTGTTACTCTCCAATGCTGGAATCTGAAAGCAAAGTTTTACACTATTATTTTGCTTTCAATTCAATTCAAATTTCTTTGTATAGCGCTTTTCACAATACATATTGTTTCAAAGCAGCTTTACAGAAAGTGCATTTCAGATATGTACATAGAAAAATACAGATAGTTAATCATGTATTAATTTAGGGCATAACACTGGAAAATGCAAATCTATTTTAGATTAGAATCTAAATCCATTTTTCCCCAGGAAGTATCTCAAAGCAGAGTGAAGTTTAAGACCTTTCTTAAGGTGAACTGGACATCAGATAAGATCACTCATGCTAGATTAAAAGCACAAATACACCTGAGCTGGACAAGTTTGGTATCCAATTACGTGCAGTGCAATTTCCAAATTGGATTCACCTGACTAGAGACTCCATATACAGGACTGCTGCCCCTTTAAATTACACAGCCATCCTGTCTCTGGTGTCAGCTAGAAGACCAGAATTAGGGACTCAGGAATGGATAATCTTGTTTGCTTTTCCCTCTCTTGTATTATGACAAATTAAAGAGGTCTGAAAGCCATATTTCTCAGAGTGCCTCCTTAGCTTGTTATTACCTAACAGACTGAGGAATTGATTAGTATTGATTTTCTGTCATGCATTCACTCGGTTGCGGTAAGGCCGTCAAGGACCTGGACTAAAGGTGAACTCATGTTCTGGTTAAAGTATCAGACCACGGAAAAACAGATTTAGACATCATTCACTTCTCTTTCTCCAGTAGGCCAAAGCGGGCAAATGTTCTTTGCTTTTTGACCCTGCCAACAGTTATGTGCATTCAGTGATGTTCGATTGGTGATTATGCTCTAAAAATGTTTGCCATCCTTTCAAAAAGCATCCAAACGTGAAAGAGCTGCTGTAGAAGTGAGTCTTTGCCAGATAATGTAAGATGAGCAAGGTTAGACTATTTTAGACTATCGGCTAAAGTTCAGTGGCTCAGACGTGTTTCCCTCTGGCCTTATAGGAAATGAAGACAGCATTTATTGTCCAAATTCCTGTCAGCTCTCTCTGATCCTCCAGCTAAGAGAGGAGATATGGTCTGTTAGCCATTAGAGACTTTTTTTGTGAATTTCGGTTCCATTTTTGGCTGTTTTTTTTTTTTTTTTGTCGTCGTCATGGCGACAGGATTAGTGGGTTTTTAGGGAGCATTCTCTGGCAAACAAACCATTCCCTCTGGCTCAGTGTGATGGGTAAGTGTGGAACGTTGATGTTTTGGGATGTATGAACACAGATGGTGACGGATACGGACAGGTTGATGGAGGAGGTATGAATTGTCATTTCCTTTTCATTACCAGGGAGTATGGGGTAAAAAAAAAAAGAAGAAGCCATTTCCACTTTCTAGAAGCTTTCTCATACTCCATTTCTTAAAAGAGGGTGGGATAAAACAATGGGTTGTGAACGAACCCAAAACATCATTCACTGCATGGGTAATCACCATAAATGTGTTTTTTTGCAGGGCATACATATTTGTTCTTGGATATCATCCTTTCTTGAACATTTTTGTGGCTTAACTTAAGATACGGTTTGGATTACACAGATCGTTTTATTTGCTTATATTGTAAAATCGGTTAAAACTATACATGAGATTTATGATTGCTTTTTTGGTATTATGGTTGGTTTTATTCCAGTACAACCATTCCACTAATGGAATGCCGTGTGGCTGGATCTCTGTGGATTCCGCTCCATCAAGGGTAAGTAACAGAATGCAATGCTAATGTTCCCTATGGAGACAACTACTCTACTTTTTGAGGCAACATCCATGTTTTATCACAAATTAGACAGGCCAAGTGGCTTGAATGAATTGTTTTACAGAAATCAACTCCTGCCGATTTGCTTCAGAATCTAACCAGAGCTAAAACGTTCTAAGACATAGAACAAGCCTGAATGATTTTAACGAATAGATTTAGTTTGTCAGTAAAACTCAGGCTTAATATATATTGCTACGGCTCTTTTCCCTTACAAGCGTCTAAATAAATGCTTCCACTTTGCAGTAAGCTCCACACTCATTAGGGTTGTCTTTGATCCAAAGTTCTTTGTAGTTTTCCCGCTTTTAGAGCGTATTGTTGTGTAATACGCGCATGAATTCATTATTGGGACCTTTATAGTGTCTGCAGTGGAGGATATTTTGATATTCAAGTGGTGCCTCATTATTGATTTCCTCCTTGGCTTGCATTGCACACGAGCCATTCAGTTAATGTGGCCTTTAGAGGAGAAAAGCACTGCTAATGATACACAAACAAGCTTGTAGGTTATATTATGTCAAATAAAATTGATGGATTTTACACAAATATGCCTTCAGAGCGCATATATAAGAGCATTAAAGATGAAACAATATACATAATTGGTCCCTGGTGATCACATCTGATCACACTCTCATCAGCTGGTGCTTAAATGAGATGTTCAGTGATGTTGGGGCTAGCAGCTCTGAAACTCCCCATGCGAATGCTTTGAACGGTTTATTACAAACAGCACTGAAGGAGTTTTGAGAAATGGAGATGTTGTGCAAATCACTGTCCACAGTTCATCTTTTTGCTAAATGTTTGCTGTTGTTCGGTACATCAGAATGCAACAGTGCAAAGGAGAACACATATTCAACTCACATTTCTTCTCAAAGTAAAAGAAAGGTTTGTAAAAATGAATTAGTCGGTGCAGAGGCTTTTAACTCAAACTCCAGGAAGTCTTAGTTATTGTAAATGAATAGAAAGAACATATTAACCCTGTGTTATGTCTGCTGTATCTGCTGAACAGAAATGATAAACTTCATTTACTGCAGTTATTTATTTATACACTCTAAAAAATGATGGGTTGTTTGGGTCAAATATGGACAAACCCAAACTTTGGGTTAAAAATGTAATGTAAAAATCTAACCCAACTCCTGGATTTGTCCATATTTGACCCAAAGTTGGGTTTTTAGAGTGCACGATCTGTTCACATTTACTCCACTAACCTCGGCTTCTGACTACCCTAATGGCTTAAAAATATATTTAATTGAAGAAATATCAAAGACAATACAAATACAATATATTAAATGCTAGGAGGAGGTGTAAACAGTATTATAGGAATACACACTCTAAAAAAATGTTGGGTTGTTTTAACCCAATTTTGGGTAAAATATGGACAAATCCAAACATTGGGTTAAAAATGTCATTTAAAAATATAACCCAACGGCTGGGTTTGTCCCTATTTACCCAAATTTGGGTTGAAACAACCCAGCAGTTTTTTAGAGTGTAGTGGTGGCAAGTAACATACAACTGCAGAAAAATTGTAATATGTTTTTTTTTAATATTATTTCAATAAAACATTTATTTAAAAAATAACATTTAAATTTTATTGTTATATTTAAATCAGTTAAAGGCAGTACAGCAAATGAAAAATGAATTACTCTAGGGTCAGAAGAATTATTGGCACCCCTGGTAAATATGATCAAAGATGGCTGTAAAAATAAAACTGCATTGTTTATCCTTTTAATCTTTTAATTAAAAAAGTCACAAAAATCTATCCTTTCATTGAAGTAAAAGAATTGAAAGTGGGGTGTATATCACATTATGAAATAAATGTTTTACTGTTACCCGACTCTCGGACACCCCCAAAAGGGCATTGTGTATAATTCACACCCTGATTACAATTACTTTTTTTGTTTTGTCCCTCAATAAAGAGAAGGGCGGTGAGCGCTTTAGTATCTCAAGTAAGACAATTTTGCAATGTCAATAATTCACCTCACAGATGGAGCAGGATTTATTTCACCTTGAGCAAAGACGGCTCTCTCGGGGTCTCTAGAAGGTTTTGTATTCTAGGGCCCACAATGACCCTCTTCTTGTGTGATCCACACTGGTACTTTATCAGAGAGCGTTCAGCTTCACCCTGTCCCCGACCCTTTCATGTTAATGTCCTCTGAATAATTTATCTTTTGTCCTCTCTCCCTTTCTCTCTACCTCTCTCGCTTTCCTTGCTCCTCTCATACACAAATCAAAGGCTTTTTCCCAGGGGACATTTTCTGATTTACAAGCAAACTTCTCTATATTGTCGTGGTTTATGTGACTCATTGCGCACACATTAAGCTTTCTTTAGGACAGCAGACGACAGTGGCTCTGGTATTGCATGTCTGTTTAGTGATAACATGTAAAACTGAGAAAGATGCAGAAGTGTATCTGAATGCAGAACACAAACATCCTTATTATAACTCAAACTTCCTCCCTCTTAACCAGGTCACTGAGGTCAGTGCAATAGTGCAAGATGTATTGGTCTGCTGCTCTGTATTGGTTGGGATCTTTCAAAGTTCGTCTGTCTGACGAAAGAAGCAAAACCTGCTGCTTACAATGACTTGGATATTTTTTGTAAAGCTATTAAGGCTGTTTGCACCAGCAGCCACATCACTCTGTAGCCCAAGATGGGTTGTCTACTGAAGCTAAGCAGGGTTGAGACTGGTCAGTACCTGGATGGGAGACTTCCTGAGAAAACTAGGTTGCTGCTGGAAGAGGTGTTAGTGAGGCCAGCAGGAGGCGCTCACCCTGTGGTCAGTGTGGGTCCTAAAGCCCCAGTATAGTGATGGGGACACTATACTGTCAAAAAAGCTCATACTTTGGATGAGACGTTAAACTGAGGTCCTGACTCTCTGTGGTCATAAAAAAAATCCCAGGATGTCATTCGAAAAGAGTAGGGGGCCAAATTTGCCCATTGGCATCTATCCATCATCATCATCATAATCATCACCAAATATATACTGATTGGCTTCATCACTCTATCTCCTTTCCACTAATAAGCTTTTGTTCTGGCTCCCGCCACATCCTCCAGGTGGATGCTGCACATTGGTGGTGGTTGAGGAAATTTCCCCCCTTCCATATGTAAAGTGCTTTGAGTGTAGAGAAATTTTAAAAAGTGAAAGTGAAAGTGACACGTGATGGCCAAGTATGGTAACCCATACTTGGAATTTGACCTCTGCATTTAACCCATCCAAGTAAGTGCACACACATTAGGAGCAGAGTAGTGAGTAGTGAACACACACACACACTGCAAACGTGAATACACACACCCGGAGCAGCGGGCAGCCCTGAGTGGCGCCCGGGGAGCGATTGGGGGTTAGGTGCCTTGCTCAAGGACACCTCAGTCATATTCCTGCCGGTACTGGAATCGAACCAGCAACCTTAGGGTCACCAGTCCAACTCTGTTACCATTAGGCCATGACTGCCCCCTGAAAAAGCCCTATATAAAAAGCCCTATACATGAAAAGCCCTATATATAAATGTAGCAAATTAATATTATTATTATTTCAATCAATAACAATGTCAATCAAAACTTTGATTCTTAACTTTAGCTTTGGTTGAAGCTAGGTAAATGTATTTTATTTAACACATTTACATTTTTTCACAAAACAATTTAATATTTGTTGTCCCCCTGTTGAAGCCCCCTGAAGTAGACTGAACCACACAGGAGTCTCTACAGGACTAAAAACGCATTTTCTCCAAATGACTCGTGCTTGGAATGACGTGCAACGTGAGGGAAAGACTGGAAAATATAAACATTTCTCAGTGCTCAAAAACAGTCATGTATTTTAAGCTGAAGTCATGTTTGCAGTTTATTTAATTTAATAGACTATTGGCACACTTCGAGCAGACAGGGCCAGTGATGTCATCACAGCAGCTGTCCCCGTTTTCATGCTGGTTTTGGCAGCCTTTGTCTCAAATTTAACTGGCCCACTTATTGCCCCACCTGTCCAATGCACCAGTAGGCCTACTGCGATGGTACCAATACATCAGTCTAGATTCACTCATTTAGACCAGTTCTACATGCTTTAAAAAAGACTATTACACTAAAAAATGCTGGGTCGTTTCAACCAGACTTTGGGTCAAATATGGACAAACCCAGCCGTTAGGTTAAATTTTTAAATGACATTTTTAACCCAACATTTGGATTTGTCCATATTTGACCCAAAATTGGGTTAAAACAACCCAGCATTTTTTAGAGTGCGTGCTAAATTCAGACCCCTGGCTTGCTGCCCATATAAATATGAACATTCGGCATGCAGCATGAAAGGTTTAAGGGACAATTTGAGATGGAGCACCAATGAATTGCAATCAAACCTGTTCACTACATCTGATATTAATGCAAAAATACAACGCATTGTCGTCTTTGGCTTGCTTGGGGTTTAAAAGACACTTAAAGAGATAGTTCACCCCAAAAATAGTTTACTCACCCTCAGGCCATCTAAGATGGTGTCATTTTTTTCTTCAGTAGAAGAGTAAAGACGATTTTTAGCTGAAACCGTGGTCCTCTGTGATTTATATAATACAAAATTAATACACATGGCTCCTGATGATTAACTGGTCTTAAAGTAACACTAAGGATTTTTCCTCTTCGGTCGCCCTACTGGTTGGAAACGAAATTGTCCATTGCCGCTGTCGTAAATAATTTAGCCTACCGTCGCACGCACGCTCGCTGTTTACCCAGCACCGGCTTTAGAATGAACGATGTCCACAGACAAGGTAGAGTATGTTACATGATTTCATGAAAGGATGATGTATTGCGACATCAGAAACGAAGAAAAACGAAATAATGACTATTGTAGCGCTTGACGTAAAGCAGTCGAATTTTGTAGTTCTTTTTGTGCACGGGTTCCTACCCGAAACCCGAAGTTACATAGTGCCAGTAAAAGCGATATAGACCACGTCAGGCTATGGCAGACGAGTCATTTAACTTATTTTAAGTCGATGTACCATCACAAGGGTCTTGGAAATATATTATGAAGGTTGAAAATTGTTACTTAGTGTTACTTTAAGAATTGGTCTCATTTATCAGCATGTCATGTTATTTTACTGTTTATTACTGTGAAGCTGCTTTGATACACTCTGTATTGTGTAAAGCACTATATAAATAAAGGTGACTTGACTTATAATGAATAACACAAAACTGGTTTCAGGTCAGCGTGCAAGGTTGGCGAGCATTGTCACCCTCCAGGTTTAAGGTCATGAGCATTGTCTTTGGGCTGAATGGAATCAATATGATTGCCTGGTGTTTTGTAATTAATCTACAGAGGGCCTTGGAGGTACCAGAGGCCCAGAGGAAGACGGGATGAAGGACACACTAATTAAGGCCCGCGTAAGACCACAGGACGTTCGCTGCTGTGCTGTGCTGTGCTGTGCCTGCTGCCTCTGAGTTTGATTGTTATTCATCTTGAATGCTGCCCGATGACTTGAATATGTGGGCTAAATATGTACATACTAATGCAGTCTGGGGTGCACAGCAATCTGACTCAGATGGGTATTATACAGGTCTATTTTACCCACTGTATGTGGCTAAATGGTTAGCGCGTGGTCTATTCGCATTGAATGCATGCCCAGAGGAACATTTTATTGCTCGGGTTACTGTTTCATAGCTCTTAAAGGGGTTTAAAAGTCAACCTTGTCTCTGATATTTTTCTTATATTCGTAGAAACAAATTGTGTGTAGTTTAAAAGTTTGGGTTCTGGAAAGTGCTCAACAAGGCTGCATTTATTTGATCAAAAATACAGTAAAAATGGTAACATTGTGAAATATTAAGAACTGTTTTCTATTTTAATAGATTTTAAAATGTATTCATGTGGTGGTAATACTGAATTTTCAACAGCCATTACTCGTCTTCAGTATCACATGATCCTTCAGAAATCATAATAAGATGTAATATTTATTGTTGATGTTGAAAACAGTTGTGCTGCTTAATATTTTTGTGGCAACTGCAAATGATATTTTTCAAGATTCTTTGATGAACAGAAAGCTCAAAAGAACAGCATTTATTTCAAATAGAAATCTTGAATGTCTTTATCACTGTTGATCAATTCTTTCTGAATAAAGTATTAATATATTTTAAAAAAATCTTGTTCCTTTCCTTCCTTCGTTCATTCCTTCAGTTCTCTCTTTCTTTCTTTCTGAGACTAATCCAGAGAGTATAGCATCTGATTTGTTATTGTTTTTCATTGCTGTTATTGTCTTTTTCAGTTTATTATGATGTATTAAGGTAACTATTATTTTGTGCCACATACTGTCCACTAACCCAAAACCCTTCAACCTTTCGAGTAAAGTTTCTATCCAGCTCAAAGCGGAGTGCAGAGTTGAATGCCTGCGTAATCCATCCCATGTGTTGGCTTTCCTGAAAGCACACATATAAAACCCCACTCTTGTGGAGGGACCCTACAGCGAGCCTGTGAGTAATGCCACCAGTTTGACTCTTTTGCAGCAAGCCTGTGCCAAGCTAATGAATAACGCCGATGGCTACACGCAAACCTCTTCCTCAGGATTTGAAAGATGTGTTCTCCACAACCTTGCAGCCAGCAGCACACAGAGTTTTTTCTCGGAAATGCAGAAAAGGCTGTGTGTGTTTGTGTTCTAACAGATTGCATGCTTTTGATTTATTTCATAACTTTTAAAGTGAGGTGATGCTGCCGCCCACAGCCTCGAGCCTGTTGTTTCTGTTTCTCTTCACTCGGGTCTGAGTTTACTCTTCGTCAAATAAAAAACAGAAGAAACAGGACCGCCATACAGTGCTGGGTTTGGTTTGAAAGCAGTCCAGGTGACACACATGAGGAAGAGCAACACACTGGATTGGTTTAGGAAAGTGGGTAAGTGCAGTAAACACATTCATCTCTTTGTTTGTCAAAATGTTTGGCCTTGATTTTAGTTTTGGGATTAGTTCATCTTAGTCTCATCAGCCAGGTCATTGCTGTTTTCTGCAGGAGCCCCTGGCCATCATGTTGGGCATCTATATTGTCCACAGTAGCAGCTGCGACTCGCCTCGGGGACCGAGCACTTGTCTCACCACACATGGGCACGTAAGACCGAATTAAAACCAATGCCAAATACAGTAACTGAGACACAGAGGACGTACTGTAGAGGACATTGCCTTTCCTTCACTGTGCAAGTTTCACATGAAAATATTGAATGTCTTCAGGATGTAAGAATTTGTGGTGACACTTTACATTAAGGTCCCATGTACTAACATTATGTATTAACAGAAAGCAATATTTTACAGTATTTATAGATCTTTGTCAAGGTTAGTTAAATAAAAAAATACAACTGTTCATTGTTAGTTCACTTTTTCGATTTTTGAAATTAACATTAACAAGGATTAATAAATGCTTTAGAAGTATTTTGTTAGTTAATGTTGATGTTAACAATTGGAAACATTGTAATGTGTTACCGAATATGTACTTAGTACATTTTTATTAGAGAAATGTCTCATTTTTGTACTTTAATTTTTCAGAAACATATTCTATTATAATTATTGCTATTATTGTAAAGCTTTCTTTGCATGTTGTCCAAAAGTTTGGGGTGCAATAACTTATGCTCACAAAGTCCATAATATTGTGAAATATTATTCCAATATAAAATAACTGCTTGTCACATGATAATATCTCTTATTACGGTCGATGCTGATAACATTTGTGCTGATTAGTTTTTTTATGCGCATGAAAATATTGAATGTCTTGAAGATGTATAAGCTGTGTATTAATAGATCAAATGCCGCAGAATGTTTTATTTGATATCTAATTGATGCTTTATGGATTGATGCTTGGGTAATGCTATTTGATGAGCATTTCATATAAAGAAGTGATTTGAATAAAGACCAAGATTTAAACCTTTAAACCACAACAAGCTGTTGTGCCCCTAAGCAAATCAACAATAGGTTACTAGAGATGGACTGTCTTTGGATAAATATTGTTTTCTAAATGACAAATAACCCATGAGCATAAAGTATTCACAAGCCGGAGGCAAACATCAATAGATCGAGTCCAGTTATTAGTCCATTTAAATAAGGCTGTCTGTCTGCCAAACATCACAACAAATATGAAAGTTTGACAATTTATGCATTTAAATGGATACTTAACAATAAAATCAATATCATATGAAGCTGAAAATCATTGTTGCATGAATGTTATTTAAAACACCAGGAGTTAACTGAAATCAGATAATTAAACTTTTGTGGTTAGCATCTTTCTTCACCCTTCACCCTTTTTTTCTATTTCTTGAACAATGCTTGGTCTGTCTCAAAATGAGTGTTTTATGTTGTATGGAGATCATTTAAGTAGCTATTTCTTTTAAATCAGAATCTACTGCCAAATGCAATTTATAAACCATTGACATTCCCTCCAAAATATCCAAGGTTTGCTTATCGCTGGCAATGATAGCAACAAGAGAAAGCCAAAGTCTTTCCACCCTTCTCAAACATGGAATCTATTAAGATGCAGCAGGCATTTTTAGTTGGCTGACTGAATACTATGTGCATTGATATTACAAGACATGGATTATAGTTTTAGCATTGCATGTTTTTGGAAATTGTGAAATGTTGTAAGAATGTGTCTCGTTGTACTTTTATTTTTCGGAAACATTTGTGTTGGGGGAAGTTACTTTTAAGTAATGCCTAACAATATTGCGTCAAGGATGATAACGATAAAGATATAGGCTAGTTCTAAAAATCATTCTCAATATTAAAAAAGAGCTCAGACTACAACGATAACGATATAGAGAAACAATATAGTCGTGATCAGGGCCATTTGACTGCTTTAATTGGGATAAAATTCTCCAAAACATCAATCATCCTAAAGAATAAATGCATGAGAGTACATTCATAAAAAGAAAACAATGTATTTCCTTGCAGCGAGGCTGACAGAGAACGTGTTATACTCGCAGTTCAATCGCGGCTGGCTGGATTGAGCGTCAGTAAGCAACCAGTCGTGATCAGGGCCTTTTGACTGCTTTAATTGGGATAACCAGCCCCAAAACATCAATCATACAAAAGAACATAATCTTATCAGCAGATGCATATTAAATGAGCTAGCGAGGGAGGAACAGAAAACACAAAAACTGCCAAAAATAAAGGGTTTCTGAAACTTGCCAAGGCAGACTGCCAGGAGTGACCTGCCAGTGGCGGCTCCTGCCAGCCAGCTGAAGATTGAACACCTACTGGCAGAAAATGAAGCAATAAAAAAACAAATGGTACTCACTGCAGAGTCAAATGACATCCAGCTCCTCCTCTCTGGACGTCTAATGGGGTGGAAGTATAGAGTTGTAGATAGGGTTATGTTGGGGAGTGGTTGGATATTCTAGCTCCAACCATTAGGCCCAGATTACACTTGCTTCTCCTCGCTGGACGTCTAACAAGGCGGAGCTAGCCGTAAGCTCCGCCCATTTGCTCTGCAGTGAGCAGGCTCTCAAAAAAATGAAACACAATTGTGATGTTTGTCTAAAGCTGTTTTTGCTTATTGGTATGGTTGAATTGGATCAACAGTGAAGACATTGGTCAATAAAGTGAGATTAAACACATAAAGTATATTTGTGTAATTTACCATATTTCATTATTGCCAGTTTCTGAGTATATTCTGAGTTTGCATTTCACTATTTTTATTCATTTTGAGGAATACTGAATCTGTTTTTCTGCAAGTGAAATGATTGTAGTCTAGAACTACAATATAGCCAGCATGTTCACACAACACCTCACACACAATTTCTCTCAACGTGTCAGGAGAGCTGTTAGTCATAAATGGGATAACTTGAGTCACTTATTTGAAAAAGTAACTCAGATATGTTGTTGTAAATTTAAAGAAAATGCTTTAGCTTACTAGTTTATCTTATTTTTATTATTATATTAGTTAGCATATATTATCATCACTGTATTTATTTACAACATTTACTCAATAATATTGCAGTCCATTTCAAGTGAAAGTGAGAGCCATATATTTTGAACTGTATATTTTGAAATGTAATATTTTCGCACTGTTTACGCTCAACCTGCTAAAGGCTTACTTATAGTTGAATGGCACATTTAACTGGGTTAAGGGAAAGTATTATAACTGAAAAAAAAATACATATGTCACCTTTAAACCATTTCATGCAGTATAAAAGGATCATACTGGCAGCAACTTGATCTAATAACTCAGCTTGCCCTTTCTAGAAACTATGCCCCCTAATTTAAAAGGAAATGTGAATGCTAAAATGAGCTGATGGTGCTGCTGGTAGTCAGTGACATTTGTTCTGTGCTCACACAGCTCAAGTTCTTGAAATATGTCTTGGAAAGAGTTTGGGCTCCATCCAAGTATGTGAGGAAATTTGGCTCAATGATCCACATTGTACACGGCTTCAACCAGGGAACCATAACAATTCCTCTACTCTGTTTTCCTCCTTTCCAGCTGAAGAGTTTCTCCTACCATACGGTCAAGAGGCCTGTTGTTTCTGCTCAGTTAAAAGCTGTATGATATCATACCTAATTGAATTTGATTCCTGATAGAGGTAAGCCAATTTTTTATGATCCAGTATAAAAATGCGAATTTACAGATAATTATATAATAATATAGCTCCGAAAAGAATCTGGGTATTTAAGTCACACCTGATGAATTCCTCTTAAAATGAGCCCTATATCTAATTGCATTATAATAGGTAACAATACACTACTGTTTTAGATGTGCAATATGACAGTCGTCTATGTTCTACATGTTTTGCTCTAGATACATGTGATTGATTTATACTGTGATTGATTTAGAATTATATTTATTTATTCTTTATTCTGGAAATGCAGCATACACTGAGCCCAAGATACATTTCCCTAAGGGGACAATTAAGTATATTGTATTGTAGGCTATTGCATTGTATTGTAAGATTATTTGTCTTTATCTATTTCATCTGTCCTTGCTGAATAAAGACATTTGTTACAAAAATTTCAACTAAATGCTATTCTTTTAAATTCCCTATTAATATTGATTTCAATACATTTATAACATTGATAATAATAAGAAATATTTCTTGAGCAGCAAATCAGCATATTAGAATGATTTCTGAAGGATCATGTCACACTGAAGACTGAAATAAAGATGCTGAAATTTAAAGGGTACCTATTATGGCATTTAAAATGTTCTTAAAGGTGCCCTATAATGTGAAATTGAATTTATGTTGGCATAGTTAAATAACAAGAGTTCAGTTCATGGACATGACATACAGTGAGTTTCAAACACCATTGTTTTCTCCTTCTTATTTAAATCTCGTTTTTAAAAAACACCCCTGAAAAACAGGCGAATCTCCACATAATACCGACAGTGACGCAACAGTCGGGGATCACGCCTCCAAAGATTTGCATATCCCACCCCTCAATGACAAGCACTGCACAGCCGAGTCATCGGAGCAAGCGAGGATCAGAGGGAAAATGGCAGATCATGGAAATAAATGCTATGTTCCAGGCTGTGCAGGGGATGTGAGGACTTTTCATATCCTTCCCACAGAAAAGAAATGTCAACAGGCGTGGTTGATGTTTATATATAATCGGATACCGCAACAGTTTAATTCGAAGTTGTTAGTTTGCTCTGCCCATTTCACCACGGACTTATTTTAGAACCTTGGACAATATCAAGCTTCTCTCAGCGTCTCAAACTGAAGAAGGGGGTAATTCCAACTATATTCCCGCAACCGGTAAGTAGTGATTTTATTAACGATAATTTACACTGTGTTAGACCCAGCGCAAGATCCTAGTACAGTAATAGCAAACTCCAAGTAACGAGCATAGCTGCTACATAACTAACGTTAAATAGGCTAATTCTCAGTGAATAAACTATACAGAAAGCGATCAAAGAACAATCCACACAGCGCGAGTTTATCACTGCACAACGAAGCTCTTACTGTATGTCATCATTTGCATTAGTGAAAGCATGAGAGAGAGAAACTGCGTTGTCTCGCGATCAACAAACTGTCATCTGCTTTTGCTCAATGCTCATCACAGCAACATTTTATGTGATGGGAATAGATCTAAATACTTTAAAAACATCTCACGATTCGTTAATCTCGATAGCTGTAATAGTTAAAACGTATTTAACAGCAGTAGTGAAAGTATTCGAGAGAGTTTCACGTGTCTCATTTCATATGCAAGCAGGTCAGCCAATCACAGCAGTGGCCTGTTCTCACAGCAGACACGCCCCTTCAAACAGAGTGTTCAAATCAGAGACTAAAATCAGACTAGGAAAAATGCCTTTTATTTCTAAAGTATGACTATTTTTGATCTAAAAAACATACTAACATTATAAGGGCAACCCAGAAAACATTATTAAATAATTAAAAAAACCATTATAGGGCACCTTTAATATTGTTCTGGGAGTCCCCAACAACAGTTTTACAAGCATGCAATGACAAAAAACACTTTTGTTGTCTTATAATATGCATTTATTTTTACCTGATTTGCTCACCGACTCCCAAATGAATCGTTTAGCGAGTCATTTTTCCAAACCCCGCCTTTGCGTGACGCTAATCTGTGGTGATATGTTAGACACCCAGCCGACGGGGTGTCATTGGTTGTTGCGCTAGATCTTACCCAGATACAACAGTGCTATTTTCTGATTGGCTAACAACACCAGACGAACAACACCAGAGGAGACCAGGGTTGCCAGGTCTGCACAACAAAACCAGCCCAATTGCTCATCAAACTAACCCAATCACGGCCAAAAATATTCAAATAGAGTTCCCAGGTGTTTCCTCAATAACAATCATGTTCCAGTGGATAAAACAATCGCGTCAACCAGCGTGCACTACACAAACAACCCGCGGAAACAGTGCAGGCATACAGACCTGGCAACACTGTAGGAGACGCGCTTGAATCCTGCCGATTCCACAGTGAGTGAGTTTTGGGCACTGCGGCATATTAAATATATTACAAATAGTTTTTCAGCGTGAGAAATACAATGTGTGGCCGGAGAGCGTGACAAAAGACCGAAATGAGTGACTGTCACGCTCAATGCGTGATACTTGAGAGCTGTGACAACTCCATTAACAACGACAAACACTTCACATATTTCAATACAATTGACATTGAAGACCTAAGTTAGCTGCTAGAAGCTGCGCTGTGCCTGTGCGTACACAACACACAAAATAATTATAGAACATGATACAAACATAAAAGCAACAGCCTACTTACAGATTGTGATTCGGAGAAGGAAGCTGATCCAAATAAACTCGGTACTGAACCTCCCTCCTTCAGTATCAGCCATCTCGCAAATTCATACTTTATAGCATTTAGGTTTGTGAAGCAATCATCTTCAAAATGACGCGAACACAGAACAAGTTCGGGCTATAATACTTCTGTGGTATAGTTATGAACTGTAGCCACTGTCTTCAAATGCTCCTCACTGGGCAGATGAAAAAAGTTTGCTTTTGCGTCGCACTTCAAAACACAGCAGCGTCTCGTCGACATGATGTTTTCCCTGGTGTCTCCTAATGCAATGAGTGGGCGTATCTTATTCAAATAACTTGTACAAGTGACGTACGAAAGTTAGATAAAATGCATCGTTCGTCTATCGATTCATATCAACGACTCAGAGTCGACTCTTACTTTTGAGAGACAATAACTTTGTATACGGTGAACTTTCATATTTAAAACTTTGCAGGATGTTTTCGTTCACTTAGATCTATGTTACACACTACATGAAAGGTAATTTTCAAAATTCCATGATAGGTAGTATATTAAAATACAAAACTGTTATTTTAAATTGCAATAATATTTCACAATATTACTGTTTTACTGTATTTCTGATTAAATAAATGCAGCCTTGGTGAGCAGAAGCAACGCTATCTCTGGCTAATTCGTACGAATTTGTACGATTAGTTTAAACCCCAATAATGGGTATTTTTAGGGGCGGAGTCAGAGGTACGTCATTCATAGGAATTCATACGAATTGGGCAACTCGTAAAATATGCCTGATTTTGCAAAGATCGTATACGAATTCGTACGAGTGAGGTCATATGAATTTGTGCGAATTAGCCACCTTGTAAAATACGAATGAATTGCCATGAGATAGGGTTCGCAGAAGAGACTTTTTTCTAAAACATTACAAACTTTTGAACAATAATGTATAGCAAAACAAAATGCATCTACAAATAAATAATGCTAGTATGCTAGTAAATATTTTAAATTTAACACAATTTTAATAATTTCAAAACCGTATATGTATTGTTTTCAGTATATGTAAATCAGTTTTTTCAATTTATCATCTAATGAAATTACATACATTTTAAAGTTTGTCCAAATACTTTTTTTGGCTGCTGTATAATATTATATAACGGAATAAGCTGTTAGAACTTCAAGGCTTAAAGGATTAGTTCGCTTTTAAAAAAACTTTTGCTGATAATTTACTCACCCCCATGTCATCCAAGATGTCCACGTCTTTCTTTCTTCAGTCGAAACGAAATTAAGGTTTTTGATGAAAACATTCCAGGATTTTTCTCCATATAATGAGCTTCAATGGGACCCAAACGGTTCAAGGTCCAAATGACAGTTTCAGTGCAGCTTCGCGTTCGTGACGTTCGTTCGTGACCTTTTCAACGTAATTGCGTATCACGTGACGTCACATGAACGCGCATCACAGAACAGAGCAAGGAGAGCACTTGTGCTAATAAAACTTAAACTTTTTTATTTATTTTTTTAAATAACCGATCATTTCGCTATAGATAAGACCCTTATTCATCGTCTGGTATCGTTTAAAGCCCTTTGAAGCCGCACTGAAACTGTCTTTTGGACCTTTTTATGATCAGAAGCTACCGTTTGGGTCCCATTGAAGTCCATTATATGGAGAAAAATCCTGGAATGATTTCATCAAAAACCTTAATTTCTTTTCGACTGAAGAAAGAAAGACATGGACATCTTGGATGACATGGGGGTGAGTAAATTATCAGCAAAAGTTTTTTTTTTTAAAGTGAACTCCTTTAATCTCTGTCCAGTTGAAACCGACATCTAACCAATCACGATGTGTACTTGTAACCCCTTCACTCCGCTGTGTTTACCGCACGACGGTGAGGAATCACCGGGCCGCTCTCGTCTGTTCGGCCCCATTGTTTGAGCCATAACAGCACACTGTGCAAATCTCATCAGCCTGTTTCCTGCTTCTGGCTCTTAGCTCCTGTTTGTTTTGACAGAGACACAATACATCAGAGAGGATGGAGAAATATTTATCATCCTGCTTTGTTTCGTCGTGCCTCATTGTGTTCTGTTCAGTCGCATTGTGTTTGACATCAGTTTTTCATTTTGTAATCCTTGACACATCAACACAGCCATTTAGTCAAAAGGCTGATTAACCGTTATGGCTATAAAATGGCATATACAATGTAATCTGTCATGTTGTTATAGGGTTCACCTGTGATTTAATAATCAGTTGAAGGAATGGCTCATCCTTTACTCGCTCTCATGTCAATTCCAAACCCATGTGACTTTCATTGTTCTAGAACACAAAAGGAAATGTTTAGCAGAGTGTTCACGCTGCTTTTTATGAATGAACATGGGGCTGAAAGAGCTCCAAAAAGGACAAAAAAGCACAGTAAAAGCACTATAAAAAGTGCATATGATTTGTGCACTAGTCTTATGAAGCCATACAATAGCTTTGTGTGAGGGAAAATTTCAAAATGCAAAGCAATCTTGTTCGAGTAACAGAAGATTAAATCTTCTGAGATGATTCTCATTGATTCCGTGTGAGCTGACATACACTGAAAATATTTTCTCTGTATTCTGTCCCCTCAGGCTACTTGTGTGATGATTATATTCTTTTTGTGAGCGTGTTTGTTTGTTTGTGCGCGTGTAAGTCTTTGACAAGATTGTCAGCCTCTCTGATTCTCTCAGGATTTCTCATCCTGACCTGTTTCACTTTAGAAGATTGGGCCATCAAAGCAGGACTGAGCCTGGGCTGATAGTTATTAGGCTTAGCAGCTACAAGCTTTCTCTGCATTTATATTGCATGGGTGGCATTTTGCTTTCCCTTTCATCTCCTTCTCTGTCCCTCTTCTCTGTCCTCTTTTTCGCTTCTCTCATCTGCCGTATCACTGGGAGGGATTGATTGCATTGGAGTTTGAGGAGAACAGGAGGGAGATAAATTGCTTTCACTCTCTTACATTATTTCTAATTGCTTATATGCATGTCAGGCCGCTTGTATCCATTTGAACTTAAACATGTCATCTTAAACAGTCAATATGCACTCATATAAAATGTGAAAAATCATTGTTGTTGGTTGTAATAAATCCCCTTTAAAGTCACGTCCCTTAAAAGTAAATATATACACTCCCAGACAAAATTTGTAATAAGTATGATTTTAATTGTTTTTTGAAGGAAGTATTTTGTGCTCACCAAGACTGCATTTATTTGATCAAAAATACAATAAAACAGTGATATTGTGAAATGTTATTACAATTTAAAATGACTGTTTTCTTTGTGAATATAATTTAAAACAGAATTTATTCCTGTGATGCAAAGCTGAAGTTTTAGCATAATTGCTCTAGTCCAGTATCACATGATATGATGATTTGGTGCTCAAGAGACATTTATTATTATCAGTGTTGAAAACAGATGTGCTGCTTGATATTTTTGTTTCTTTGATCAGTAGAAAGTTTAAAAAGAATAGTATTTATTTGAAATAGAAATATTTTGTAAATGTTTATAAGAAATGCATTTACTGTCACTTTTGATGAATCCAATGCATCCTTGATTAAAGGTATTTAAAAACAATCTTACTGAGCCCAGACTTTTGAATGGTATTTGTATATCTTGAATTATCATCACTTGAACCAAGATATTTTCATTTGTATAATTAATCTACAAACTGAAGTGTAAACAGAAAAAAACATGTTCTCAAAGGATGGTTTGATTAGTTTATTGGAGTTGGAGGGCTGTTTCCAAAGACTGTTGAATTTATTGCTGTAGTGTAAATCTGCTGTTAGATTGTTTTTGTTGTTGTCATATTTCAATTAACAAACTTTAGATTTTACATTTAATAATTAAATAAACTTTTAAACATTTAATCTATCAAAAGTCTTCACTAAGTTTGGCAATATTAAATAGATTATAACAGTTTATGGATATATGAGGGATAAATCTCTTTATGACTCAGTGCATGTGTTTCATGAATGTTTATGCATTGTATGTTTACTTTGCTATCTTTTGTTTTTATTTAGGGACGTCTTTTCTTGGAAAAATTACTCATAATAAATTAAAGTCATATATTGTCCGTCCCCATTTACATAGCGTGTGTGTTGTGTGTGTGTGTGTGTGTGTGTGTGTGTGTGTGTGTGTGTGTGTGTGTGTGTGTGTGTGTGTGTGTGTACACAGGTAGCAGGAGATAGCGTTGCAGAGAAGCATGTTACGTCTCGTTAAGCTATCAAACCCTCATTTGTGTGTATGCACGAGGGTGTTCACACTCTCTCTATTGTAAATATTGGGGTTAATTCCCATGGTAAATGGTAGCTGCAAACCATCTGTACAATCGTTAATCACAGCCAGTAACTTTCCAAAGCACTGACACTCTTCTTATTTAAATAGCACCACACACACACACACACACACACACACACACACACACACACACACACACACACACACACACACACACACACACACACACACACACACACACACACACACACACACACACACACACACACACACACAGTACTCGGTCTCACAAAGACAATTTACTGTTCCTGGCAATCTCGCTCAGGCCCTGAGCCAGCACTACTGGTGTTACAGCAACACACATTACTGCATGGATTTTTGCTATTCAATTAACTGGTTGTAAATAATGCTAACCATTCATTTTCTGCAGCATTCCTCCCAAATCATTAGAGCGCATAGCTTAAATAGCTATAGGATGCAAATTGTAAAAAACAAACAGTATGTGAGACTCAAATAAATTTTTTAATATATTTTATCCTCAACAAAGCATTTTTTTTTTAAATATAATACAATAAATATTATTTGGTATATTATTACAATAACAGTACAGTAACAGAACAGTAAATTGTCTTTGTGAGACCGAGTACTGTGTGTGTGTGTGTGTGTGTGTGTGTGTGTGTGTGTGTGTGTGTGTGTGTGTGTGTGTGTGTGTGTGTGTGTGTGTGTGTGTGTGTGTGTGTGTGTGTGTGTGTGTGTGTGTGTGTGTGTGTGTGTGTGTGTGTGTGTGTGTGATATATGAGGACACAAATGTGTATAATGACATGCATATTACACTGGTATTACAACTTACACGTGATATACTGTATGAGGACCTTGCATGAGTCCTCATATTTCAAATAGCTTAAAAAACATAAAAAACTATGTTTTTTTAAAAATGTAAAAATGCAGAATGTCTCCTGTGATGGGTAGGTTTAGGGATAGGGGCAGTGTAAGGGGATATAATATATAGTTTGTCCAGTATAAAAGTCATGACGCCTATGGAGAGTCCCCACAAAGATATAGCGAACCAGACGTGTGTGTGTGTGTGTGTGTGTGTGTGTGTGTGTGTGTGTGTGTGTGTGTGTGTGTGTGTGTCTGTGTGTGTGTGTGTGTGTGTGTGTGTGTGTGTGTGTGTGTGTGTGTGTGTGTGTGTGTGTGTGTGTGTGTGTGTGTGTGTGTGTGTGTGTGTGTGTGTGTGTGTGTGTGAGAAATATACTATACTATACTAAGTTTAGGGTTAGTAAGATTTTGGAAAAAATAATTATTCTTTTCATTTGAATACTTTTATAATTCAATAAAATGGATAGCTTCTGATCATAAAAAGGCTTAGTGTATATAATATGAAAATAGTTCTCATGATCAAAATCATGTGAACTGAGGAATCCATGAAATGTCAGATGAAAAGACCACTTTATCTAAAAATCTGGTTGTCTTTTTTTTCTTGACCCACATACTATGGTTAATCAAAACTATTAATGCATTCCGTTTATTTCAGACAATTTTTCACATTTCTTAGAATGGATCCTCTGCCCATTTTCCCAGGATACGTCGAAGATCAAAGTTCATTTTAATCGTTGTGACATTACGTCACCTAAACAAACGGAAAAAAAAAACTTAAAGCACTGAGCCTCAGGAGCAAAATCTAAACGCGTATAAATCATTTTCTCATTGGAGCGCAGAGGCCGATAGGAACACGGCCTGCAGACGGTACTGCAGGTTTACAGGGAATTCATTAAACTCTGGTTCAGTTTGCCCTATACTATACTTGATGTGTCTATGCTGCATCAGAGTCTAACAAGTCAGCATTCTTTTAAAGCTCAGGTTGCTCTATAATTCATGAATCTGAGATTTTACACTGGTCTCACTGTGTGGCCTGTTCCCAAGAAGGGCAGGAGAGTTCAAATGCCTGCTGATAAACACTCAGCATACTTAGCCCACCATAACTCATATAGACACGTGCGTATCTGTGTGCATTCTCTAACATGAGTGTTAGAGAGGGACAGATAGACACTCACTGAAGGTGACTTTATAGGCTATACATGACAAAGCATGCAATGATGCATTTTACTCAATGAAAATAAGTTTCAAACTGAGGGGCCTTTTCATGACAAATGATATTACGTGTTCAGATAGGCGTGCGCCAACTACTGGCCTGGCAGCATAATACAGCATTTTTAGTAGGCTAGTTTTTGCAGATCCATGTGAATGAGGATCGTTTTGACAATGTTGTCGTCTATACTCGAAAATCGGAAGATTTCCGTTTTTAGTATATCGTTGTAGTGTAAACACCCTGATTGTTATTCCTAATTATTTCTATATATAGTCTATGTGCAGGTTTCTATCGGTCCTGCTGCATGTCGCATGCTTCTTACGAAGAACTAGATACTGGATTTAATAGAGTTTTTAAGGTGGCATTGAATCTTTAGAAGATATTCTAGGGCAGGGGTGTCCAAACCTGCTCCTGCGGGGTCACTGTCCTGCAGAGTTGAGCTCTAACCCTAATAAATCACGCCTAAACCACCCAATCAAGGCCTTCAGCTGCGTCCGAAATCATATACTGCCTGAGTAGGTACTACATTTGAATTTACTTTGCAACCAAATAGTATGCTCTATAAAATAAATATGGGTAGTATGAAAGAAATTCGGACATGCTACAGCCACCATGTTGTTACTGTCACGTGACCCACCAGCGTCGTTGTGTTGCTTCACTTCCATTCATAAATCCTCATGTGGCCTCACGGGATATTAAAGTGTCCATGGGATGCTTAGCCTACTTCAGATTCTCAGCCAAAGTAGTAGATCATTCGGGGACTTTTCGCATATTGTTTTTCAAATAGTCTACTATGCATTAAGATTTGGAGCATTGTTTTTCGCGGGAGATATTTAAGTTCAGACACAGCGTATGAAACGTCCAAGAAAGTGCGTTGGAGCTAAACTCTGCAGAACTCGACAGCCCGATCTAGGGTTTGTTTGAGACAACTTTTTTATGTCCTTGGCAGTTTACAATAACATTATTTATTTTTATGTTTTATTTATTTATTATTTATGAGTTTATTTAACTCTTTTTCCGCATTTGACGGAATTTTCCGTCATTTACAGGGTCATTTATGAGACGCGTCCCCGCCATTGACGGAAATTGTAGGCTTAGCTTATAGGCTTTTCACTGTTATAAGGTAGAGGTCGCTATGACACATCAGTTCTGAAAGATTACTGAATCTCCAGATCAAAAACACAGACGAAGAAGAAGCAGAAACAACAAGTGATGCAGATGCAAATCTAAAATAAAGCGATCATCAACATTAAACGGCATATAAACAAAACTGCCTAACGTTACCGAAAGAAATGTCGACCCAAGGTACGTTAACGACTGTGTAAGCTTTGGGGTTGTTGATGGACTCGATCAAACATTACTCCATGTTTTGATCATCGGTCTGAAACCGATCCAGACAGAAAATACTATATGATATAACGTTAGTAGTCTGACAAAAAAGCGATTTTCTCAGCTTTTTGCTCAAAATGTTGATTTTTTATGAAACACCCACATTCAAATGTTTATTTATTCGCTAGCACTACTTTTTTTTTTTTTTTTTTTTTTTTTTTAAAGCAGAGTCTCCATTCTTTCTTTTGATAACGTTATATTGCATGTTCAGTATTCTTACAACAATGAAACTTTTGTGAAAATGATCAAATATGCTGGCTGGCAACTTTTTTCTTAAACTTAATAATATAAACTCTCCTTGGTGACAAAATATATTATGCAAAATTGAAAATGAAGTAAATATGGGACATTTTGTGTTTACAAAGCACACTATTAGCAAATATCTATGGTCTTGAACCAAAATTCTAGCAAACTGACCTAAAACAAATCAAGTGTAACCCGAATGCTGACCGAAATGGCTGCATGATTGTTTTTTGCACTATTTATGAGCAAGCAGCATAATATTTATGTTGTGTCGCACTTGCTGTATGATATTGTCACACATTGGTCAACTAGCCTAGTCAAAATGAGTCACCTTCCTTCCTGTTTAATTAGGCAGTTTTTGCCCAGAACAAGCTGCAATGTGAACTAGGAATTATGACAGTCAGCTGCATGAGACTATATGTGATAAATATCCATCTACAAATCATGTGTAAACACCAAAATAAGCTTTGAAATGCAGGGCCTTAAAGTGCACGTGTCTCAGCCACTGAAGTGGAATGTGTCAGACATCTTGACCTGTGACCTGCAGCTTGTGAGGTGTCATCTGTCATATTCTGTAGTGTGTGTAAGTGCAAAACCCTGCACAATCTCTTACAGTAAAATGATTTCACTTTCACGCCACTCTTATTTTACCAACCCAGGTCTACAAAGATGAGAAAGTCCTGAGAGGAGAACGGAGCGCAGAGGTGCCAGAGCAGTTTCCATGACTCCCCTGCAGAACGCCAGGGATGCTGTTAGAGATGAGTTGTAGCGAACATGACAGTATGGTGGGTTTGGTCTGTTATTATTGTAACTTCCTGTGGCTAACCACTGCGCTGTGGGTGTGCACACACTGACACACAAACGATCAGACACCTGAGATGTTCCCAGAGTCCTGATGACTGATATAACAAAAGTGTCCATGGGAGTCTATGTTTAAGCAGGAAAAAAGGCAACCTTATTATTACCTCAGCAACAAGCAACCAATGCTATAATATTAACTTGCTAGTTATTCAAATTAGTTCTCACCCAGTTGAATGCATTGAATTTTAATATAATAATAATAATAATAATAAAGGTTAATTTATAGCACTTTTCCTTAGCTCATGGACACTTTACAATTGATATACAAAAAAGAAAATATATTTTACAAAAAACAATATCCACAATAATATAGCTATAATAATATTTTGTATGGCCTTAATAGCTTTCATGTTAAGTTTATATATGTATCTGTTGAATTTTATCTTGTTTAGAAATCTTTTATTCATTTTGATTAAATTTAAGTCTCTCTTTATCTGTTACATTAACCACAAGCTAAGCTGATGATGTAAGGGATACTGAAAGCTGATTGGTTTAAAAGATTACCTCTCAAAATGATTGGTTGTTTATGCAGAACAAGACACGTTTAATTATGAGAGAAGTTTACTAATGAGAGAAGTCCTTATTCTTGCAGTGATTAAAGAGCCCATTTCAGCCACCTAAGAAAAGAAAAATCTCGCTTTGTTAAAGGCACAGTAGGTAAGTTTAAGGCCATGAGAGGTCACATATTCAAAACAATAACAAAAGTGTAGCTTGATGATAGTCGTGAATGAGCGTGGAATCACAGGAGTTGCCGTCTTCACCTCCACAGCCAATGGAAAGCAATCCGACGGGACTCAAGCAGAAACCATGTTAAAGTAACACTAAGTAAATTTTCCTCTTCGGTCGCCCTACTGGTTGGAAACAAAATTCTCCATTGCCGCTGTCGTAAATAATCTAGCCTACCGTCGCACGCTCGCTGTTTATCCAGCACCGGCTTCAGAATGAACGATGTCCACAGACAAGGTAGAGTATGTTACATGATTTCATGAAAGGATGATGTATTGCGACATCAGAAACGAAGAAAAACGAAATAATGACTATTGTAGCGCTTGACGTAAAGCAGTCGAATTTTGTAGTTCTTTTTTGTGCAGGGGTTCCTACCCGAAACCCGAAGTTACATAGTGCCAGTAAAAGCGATACAGACCACGTCAGGCTATGTTAGACGAGTCATTTAACTTATTTTAAGTCGATGTACCATCACAAGGGTCTTGGAAATATATTGTGAAGGTTGAAAAACTACTTAGTGTTACTTTAATGGATGAGCTAATGTTTTAAAGTTTTTAGAACATTACTGTGGTGATAAGAAAAACATAGTTATGATAGTTAAACCATGGTAAGTACAAAATAAATATGGTTTTCTGTCGAAAAGGTATCCAAACAGTTGCTCACCAGTCTCAAAGAAATCACATACAGTATGTGTATCCATTTAAACATTGTTGGAAACGTTTGGGATAATATAAGTACACAAGTCAACAAAATATGACATTGTTTTAGTGTTTTTTGTGTGGATATTTTAATCCAATCTTACATATTGTGCATTTAAATAAATTATTATGACATGATGTCCCATAAGTTTGACTTTTTATGTCATATATCTGATGTAAAAATGACATAAGTAAATTATTGCATAAATCAAAAATATCAGATAAAAAGTTTTTATCTAATAATTATGACCTAATATCTCATATCTCAATTTTTTTTTGTCAATCTCGACTTTTTATCTCATAATTATGACCTTTTTGCTCATAGTTTGTCATGATTGTGTTTTCCAAAGTATGATTTATTTTCTTTTGTAGCATAAATGGGCTTCCATAATTTCTTATTCCACACAGGCTGCCACTGGCTTTACACACTGTTGGATTTCATGTTTCATACTTCATATTATTTCGTACTTTATATACTTTATTTTCATTCAGTTCTTTTTAAGGAAACATTGGACCCAGCGGCCCTGGTTTATGACGCTGGTAATGAACCTGCTCTCTTTACACAAGACTGGGAAATGAGCAATTGAGTTATTGTCTTTCCCTCCTCTCTACTGAGACTTCACATAAACAAAAGCATGAGGGATAATTTGATCATTAATAAGCTTTGGGAAAATCAACACCTGCTTTATCAGTTATAAAGCATGCTGACACTCACTGCCTCTCTCTCTTTCTCTCTCCCTCTCTCTCTCTCTCTCTCTCTCTCTCTCTCTCTCTCTCTCTCTCTCTCTCTCTCTCTCTCTCTCTCTCTCTCTCTCTCTCTCTCTCTCTATATATATATATATATATATATATATATATATCATCCCCCCCCACCCTCTCTCTCTCTCTCTCTGCAGATCAATGGTAGCTTCACCCTTTCCCTGATTGATTCATAATTGATGAGAGCCTTTAGCACTGTACGGGAGGGATTGATCGAGGAGAGCGGGTCTCGCTAACAGCTCAGTAATCCTCACAAATGTGGCATGGGGCCGGTCAGCTGTGGAGGAAGTTTGGCTTGCGGTGTGTCCAGTTGGTAAAAGCGAGATTTCCATGGGTCATTAGTCACCGGTTGTTTTGCGTGTAGGTAATTCACACAGGCAAGGAATCAATTAGCAAGGACACTGCTTCTCTTAATTAAACCAATACATTGTGTGCAGGGATCAATGGAGCCACTCTCCAGATGCAATTGTTTCATATATGTTTGGTTTCTGTTGGATTATTACTGCGTGTATTTCTTTCTGTTTGTTTCTTTTTTCTTGTGGGGAAACAATTATTTGCTGGTGCTGTCTGGAGGTGTTTAATACAAACTATGTTAACTACATAAACATTAGCTTTGCTAGTCAAATGTATCAGAACGTTATTAATAATAACAGCACTACTTTTCAAATATATATATATATATATATATATATATATATATATATATATATATATATATATATATATATATATATATATATATTATATATATATATATGTGGGGGTCCCATAATTTGGTAGGATTTACAGGTTATGACTCATACTAAATTGTTTTTTTTAAGGTTATATTTAGGGTTAGGGGATATAATATTGGGTTTATACAGTATAAAAATCATTGTATATGATTTAAAACATGCCAAAATATGTCAGCCTGGAGGGGGAAAAAAAAAAACAGTTTAAAACAGCCTAAGCTGGGTGTCTGGTTTAAGCTATAGCCTGCATGGTCAAACTGGTGTTTAGCGACCTGACCAGCTGGAATATGCCAGAAAAACTTACATACCAGTCAACAAACCAGCTATGACCTGTTAACACATGTAAGCTGGCTTAGGACTGTCAGCAGAGAGGTTGTCCTCTCTTAGTGAAATATTCACTGAAAACATGATTTCAGCAGGGAAGTGAAATGGATTTTTTAGTGTTCATAATGAAAACAGCAAATATACTCACTCACCTTGAGAAAGCAGCGTGGGTTTAGTATCTTGAGACAGACAGAGGAGGGTAAAGGAATTATGCATTACACAAATGTTAAAAAGCAAGACTTTCTTTGAGAAACCCAGCAAGTGACAGATATCAAAGTAAATGCTGGGCTGAATGCATGCAGGAAGGCTGCATTTGATACTACATAACAGAAACACGGTTTTAACTAAAGAGAGGAGAGAGAGAGAGAGAGAGAGAGAAGAGAGAGAGAGAGAGAGAGGAGAGAGAGAGAGAGAGAGAGAGAGGAGAGAGAGAGAGAGAGAGAGAGAGAGAGAGAGGAGAGAGAGAGAGAGAGAGAGAGAGAGAGAGAGAGAGAGAGAGAGAGAGAATGCTAGACTGAGGATCCCCACTGGGAGGACAGTCAGAGGCCATTCTCATCTCTGTTCTGTGAAAGCACTGCAATGTTCACACACCTCTGTCACATCCTCTCTTTATTACAGCAGAATTGCTGCTGTGCACAGGATAGAAGGGGACCCGAACTGATGTACAGAGGGCCAGAATTCCTCTCTGTGATTGTAAGGATTCTCTGAAGTTAGGTTGTAGCTGTGTCTTTTGTCTTCTCTGGAATGTCGAGACATGAACTTTAATCGAGTGCTTATACTTCTGTGCTACGAATTAGTGACAGTCTATTAGACAGATTTAGTCATTTTGAAATCATAGACATTGGTTGATTGATAGCAAGCACTCCCTTGGGTGATTAAGTTGAGTTAATTGAGTAAAGATAATTAAGCTTATTAAATATTGTGATATACAGTGATAATAGTAATGCTGTAAAATATTTCAATTTAGCTGTTTATATTTTAATTTGTTTTATTCAATCATGGCAAAGCTGAATTTTCAGCAGCCATTACTCCAGTCTCCAGGGTCACATGATCCTTCAGAAATCATTCTAATATGCTGATTGGCTGCTCAAGAAACATTTGTTTTTATTGTCAAGATTCCAGCCTAATGTTTTTTTTATGGAATCTGTGATACTTTTTTCCCCTTTTTGGATGAATAGCAAGTTCAAAAGAACAGCATTTATTTAAAAAAATAAATCTTTAGTGATACTTTAAATATGAAGATGTAATTTAATGCATCTTTGCTGAAAGAAATATACTTTGTTTAAACATAACTGACTTCATGCATCTAAAAATGTATGATGCTTTTTGATATATTGTTGACATGAGTGGATATATTTTTAGATGTATGAAGTCAGTTCTCAGATGTCTCACATCCTTTCACACATACATGCTCTTTTTCATGTTAATTGCCTTTATATTTCAGGAAATAACGGGGAGGAGGAGGAGAACAGGACTGGGAAATGACATAGGCCAGATTCAATCTAGGTTCCCTACAAGCAGTAACCTGACTCCGCCAGATGGATTTGCTCCGCATATCCATCTGGAAACCTTCCGTTGAAGTAGTTTTGGTAAGGGGCGAAAATACTGGTTAGCTGATTGGCCTATGTTGGTGATAGACGGGCCAAATCAACCAATCAGATCAACGAAGCATATGAGAGCGACGACGAAAACACAACCACAAGCCAGGGGTGTATTCCAGAAAGCAAGGTTAACTTACCGTCAGATAAACCTTGAACTCTTGGTTGATTAACCCCAAACTTGCTTACTCTGGGTTTGTCGGTTCCAAAACACCTGTGAGGAGTTAGTTTAATCAACCTCCTATTGGTAACCCAGAGTTAATGCGCGCACACGGCGAGTACATAAAGACATTTTCAATGGATCGCAGATTTCAGGAGTCACCATGGAAACCAAGGGACAAAAAAAGTGAGCGACATACTTCGGTGAAACTGAGTTGGAGGTTTTAATGCTGGCTTATGAAGACTACAAGCCCGTTAAAACTAAAAAAAAGCAATACTGATAAACGGATACAAATAATAATAATAAAAAAAATAATAAATAAAAAAACGGACAGAGTAAATGCGTGAGTTTAGAAAATTATAAACGGGCTATTTTCCCCTGTCATTAGCCAAAAATTATTTGGGGCATGTAAAAATAGACAAATAGCCTATTTACTTGTTGGCCTCCATACATTTCTTAATATTACAGTAGTAATGCACATAATTGGCTAGTTATATGTTAGGTTCTTATAAGGTGTAATCCTTCTGGAGCCAGAAGAAGTGTGAGCCAAGTCAAAATGAAAATGAAAGTCATAAACATTCTCCAGCAAGGTAATATTTTCTAAACTTACTAAACTTGTTAGTGACGCCATGTAATTTAGTATCTAATGTAATTTAGTGTTCTATGTAGCCAATAGAAAGAAGGCCGAGGCCCGTAAAACAGGTGGGGGTCCTCCACCTCCCCTCACCCCAGCTGAGGAGCTGGCACTGTCCCGTAATAAAGGGCGACCTGTGGGCGATGGGATTCCAGGGGGCCGTTCATCAGACTCAGCTACCAAGACAGGTGGCTTAGTAAAATGTAGTTGAGCCATATTAATACTTATTGATTTATTGATGTTTTCACTGTTTTTGTCAGTATTTTAATAAAGAAAATCATCATCACTGTCACCATTTTAAAAAGGCATTTTGAATGCATTTTACAGTCATTGATTCATTGTGCAGTGTGCATGCTGCTTTGACTGCATGCTGTATACTGTAATCTTATTACTAGTACTCTTAGATGTTCCTAATGCCCTTCTTTATTAGTTGTATTTGTTTAAGAATATACATTGAGTATTGAATATGCATGATTATCTTGGTTTAATTATCTTGCAGTTGCTGATGGCCACATTGTATTATTGGATCATCCTGCAACACCACACTCAGTCACAGTTGTAAGTGATGATCGTCTTTAGGTATCTGTTTGCTAGCTAGACCAAGCATCCTTCATTGTTTTCACTGTAGGATGACGATGAAGAGACCACTTCTGCTGTGACAGAAACAGAAAATGTGGGGAGGCCCATAGAGGTATGATATATACAATGCATTCCCCCTTTTTTACATAAGAGAATAAATAAATTGCCATTGTCATTTTACAGAATATGGCAGGAGATTTTTAATACAAATGAGGGTCCATCTACCTCCACACAGAATCTTAGCAGTGTAAGAAATGTTCTGCAGTTCTCCTTCCTCATTTAAATATTTGGTCTGTGTTTATATTACAGTCTTTTTCAGTCTTTCTAGTTGCCTGCCAAAGAGCTGTATAAGGTCCCCCTTAAAAGCAAATCAGAAAAAGTGACATGGAGATGGACCTTATACAGCTTCAAATGAAGGAGAAAAGGCTTAACCTAAAAAAGGCCAGACTTGAAATTGAATTGCTGGAGCACCAGCTTAAGGTGGGAAACAGTATGTGAACATTAATCTGTCATTTGTTGTTGAATGAAATCTAAAGCAATAAATACAAGTGTCTTTTGTTACAAGAAATAAAGAAACAATGAACAACACTTGACTGTTAACTGGTTTTAATTAAAGTGATTTTGGCAAATCATGTATTGTACCACCCTGCCATCTCTTTGGTCTACTGGGTTCACTGGGGGGGGGGGTTCCTCTTTGCCACATATTAACTAGTTAGTGGGGACCAGTAATGATGTTATATGAGGAGTTATATCATTAGAAACATTTCATTTTTTTCGTTTTCATTTATATGTTTATTTTACAGGGACAGTGCTCATTAATTAACAGTAAAATAACTGTAAATGAGCCAGAGTTAGCTCAACAGGCTAATTTTCATCTGTTGTCCCTGGCCAGTTATTATAAGGGCAACCTAAAATCAAGATATAAAAACAAAAAATTTCTTTTTACAGTCCACACATAATAACAGCATAAAAAAGTAATGATAAGACAGATACAACACACAACAATAAGTAACGAGCAACATCATCACACAACATAGGCTAAAAAATGATAGATAACCAAGTTTGACACAGGACAATCTGCTAGCAAGCAACAATTCTCAGTAGGCAGTCAGTAGTCTAATGTGCACATAATTATTTAAAAAATATTTAATAATTAAAAATTATCGTGACTGTATAAAGTAGGGATATATAGTGCTAATTAAAATGGTCAGGGCACGCCATGCTCTGTCACCTCTCTGAAACAAACTAACTCTGCAACATAACCTGCTCCGGAGCAGGTTATGTTCAGAGAGTGAGTTGCTATGACTACTAACATACCCTGAAAGTTACCTCCGTTTTTGGAACCGAAAGTTGAGGTTATCCGCTTACTTACTCTTAAACATACCCGGGTATGTCACATAACCTGCTTTCTGGAATACACCCCGGGCTACTCTTGCTGCTGCAGGTAAAGGCTCGTTAGCTCTGTAATTCCGTAATAACTCTGTAATTCCGATAAAACTTGCTCGATAGCCACACTGATGCTAATTTCATCCGCTGAAGCCGCCATGTTCTTAAGACTGAACTGTCGCGCTTCTCGTTGCGTCACACCTCAACCCGCCTCAAAGCCAACGCTGATTGGACGTTCGTTTGGTGAACTGCTCCCAAATTTTCTTTAACGGAAAGTATCCAGACTGATCTGCGAGTGAAACCTTGAAAGCTCGCGAGATCAGGATGGTCTCACGAGGCTATACAAGCAGCTCTTCAAATGGTAAAACCAAATCACCACCCTCTGTGCCAACGCTCTGACATGATAAAGGCTTTTTACGTTTAACAGCATTATTCTATAATTATTCTGCATTGTTCTTGCACGAAATCATGCACAAACAGTGTCAAAATGGTTTAAGAATTTCCTGGCTTAAGAATTTCCATTCTGACTATATGTTAATGAAGATCATTATGCTCTTATGTTGCACGTCAGCTGTCACTCTAGCATCAAACCATTTAGTTGTTATACAGTGTCAGTTAGACATTAGACTTTAACTGCATTTTGGTGCAGATTTGTCATTTTTCAGTATCAAAACACACTGGTTGACCACTAGTTTCAAGAGTTTTATTCTAAGGAGCTTAAAGGAACACTCCACCGTTTTTTCATATTAAACTATGTTATTCCCTTAAGTAAGACGAGTTGATGCATACCTCTCTCGTCTCAGTGGGTGCACTAAATCGCTCTGGCGCGCGGCGACACTTTAATAGTCCAGTTCATTCATTAGGATCCAAACAGAGATGAAGTTAGTTCCCTATTTAAATACAGTTACACGAGTAGTTACACGACCAAGTATGGTGACACAAAATAAAACGTGGCGCTTTTGTAAGCAGGTAAAATGGATAACTATAATGTATGGTGGAATAGCACTTGGGAGCACTTCGACTCGGCGCTGTGATATCATCACTCCTGAATGATCCGGGAGTGATGATATTACAGCGCCGAGTCGAAGTGCCACGTTTTTTTTGGTGTCGCCATACTTGGTCGTGTAACTACTCGTGTAACTGTATTAAAATAGGGAAAACGTGGAGGTGTTTGGTCGCTTCATCTCTGTTTGGATCCTAATGAACTGGGCTATCAAAGTGTCGCCGTGCGCCAGAGCGATTGAGCGCACGCACTGAGACGAGAGAGGTATGTATCAACTCGTCTTAGTTAAGGGAATAACATAGTTTAATATGAAAAAAAACCTTTAAAGGAATAGTTGACTTAAATATGAAAATTCTGGCATTGTTTACTCGCCCTCAAGTTGTTTCAAACCTGTATGAATTTTTTTCTTCTGCTTAACACTAAAGAAGATATTTTGAAGAATGTCAGTAACCAAACTGTTGATGGACCCCATTGACTTCCATAGTAGGAACAAAAATATACAATGGAAGTGAATGGGGTCAACTTGAGGGTGAGTAAATGATAACAGAATTTTCATTTTTAAGTGAACTATTCCTTTAATCAGATTCAGTCAGTCATGCAGCTAACCTGTTCTCTATTTCTACTCCTACTGATATTTACATTTTGATAAGACAACTCTTCCAAATATCTCCTCCAGATTTTCACATTAATTTACATAGCCGGTGTAATATTTGGAAACAACAAACTTTTGCTCACACACGCACATGGCAAGTGTTTGGAAATGTCATGAAATTTATAAAACGCCAGATATAATTTATTTACCCGATCTAGTTACAGTCTCCTTAGCTTGGCTCTGAATTTCTGTCTGACTTTGTTTCTCTCTTCACACTCTCTACTCAGTACATACATACAGTGTCTGTCTTTGTATCACCTCAAGTGTGTTTATATGTGTTTTTGTCTCTTTGCTTCAACTGTGAAATGTGTGAGAAAATGTTGCTACTGTTAGTTCCACTGTTTTCTTAAGAAGCAATTACAGGGGCCGTCCAGGGAGAAAGGATGGGCATCATGTTTTGACATTCTCCTTAGAGATCATCACGGATGAAATGCTCGCAGCGTTTAGTCATCACATTTGCGCCGACTCCGATGTCAGGCTCTGACTTGCCAGATTGTTATCAAGGAAAATACAAATGGTTATCAGAGAAAGTACCGCACAGTCTGTTAAGAGGATAAGCATCAGTATGTTCCACAGAATCAATCAAAAGCCCAGGTATGTTGAATTTGTCCACACTTCTCGCCGGGATCTACTGTATATTCTCAGTCAAAGCCTTATTGATTTGTGCAGATGTCTTTAAAGAAAAGCTGAACTGACATAACACAGTCTGTCGGGATGTTAGTTTAGCTTGAAGGTGCGGGGAGGCGAAAAATCAATAGAACTCATTTTTGAATTTCTTCAAAAATGTTGAGCTAAGCCTTTGACTGATCCCGACGATGTGACTTTCTTGAGAAAAGATTAGTCAAACTCAAAACAACAATGCAGTTTGTGAGTAAAGCTATTCTTAAAGGTGTGAAAGAGAGAAAGAAATAAAGCGGATTCACATTTTAAATGGCATTTACTTTGACATTTACTGTATACCTTTTCACATTTCATTTCAGTGAATGACTAATTTAGGGAGATGCATTCTGTAAATTAAACTCTGCTTCAAACCTCTTCCAATAATTTCCACTATCTTTCTTTAAATAGTCAATCTCACATTCGGTTTATATTTCCTCAGTGATAATGATATATCTTAGACACCCACTATCTCCTTCTAACCCTGCTTGACACTCTTCATTTCCAATACACCCATACAGTCCAGCAGAGTTTGACCTTTTGCAAAATGTAACCAAGACATTTTGAACATAGTTACATGACTGAGGGGATTACTGGATGGATGGATGGAAAGAAAGAAAGATGGATTGATCTGTTCTTTATTTTCATTGTTTTGTTCTTTCTATGGATGGATGGATAAATGGATCCGTTCTTTTTTCATTTTTCGTTCTTTCTCTCTCTATGGATGGATGGATGAATTGATAGATAGATAGATAGATAGATAGGAAGAACAATGGATAGAAATTAAGAATGAAAGAAAGGAATGGGTGGATCCGTTCTTTATTTCCATATATCATTCTTTCTGTCTATGGATGGATGGATAGATTTATTTATTTGAGTGTCATGAGACTCGACAAGCCCACAGCGATGTAGTTCTGATAGCAGTGCACATTATTGCAAGAGTGGGGTTTAAAATAAATCATTTATAAGTCTCGATGACTTGGATGATCTTGAAACTGTGTGTGTGTGTGTGTGTGTGTATGTTCTCTAAAGGACAGATGCCCGCTTGCTGCCTTAAGGCAACCTTACGGTGTCTAAGAGCCTATAACTGCAGACAGAACGTTGAATTATTATATGGAAAAATGAGCTAAGACCCAGACTGCAGATGTGAAATAAAAACACACTTTGACCTGTTGCCAAGTTTATGTTTCTGGGACTACATGACATCATGTGCACTTAAATGCAGGTTTACAAGAAGTGCTTGAGAATGAACAATCGGCAATAATTGTGATGACAGTAAATGGCACAGAATAGTACTGATATTATTTCAAGTGCACTTATTCTGTGACAACATGCGTGCTATTAGGTACATTTTAAATTATTTGCATTTCAGTAATATGCATGTTTAAAAAAAAAAAAAAATATATATATATATATATATTAACCCATCTGACTTATTAATGAGCCACCTGCCATTTAATTGTAAATAATTAATTGGGGAGGCCTTATTTTTGTTTTTATTTATTTGATTCATATACAACAATTGAACCGAAAATAATGTATTCCCCTGAATAAATGAGTGATGTGTGATTGTGGGCACTTTAGTGAGTCCAAAGACCACGTTATCTCCTGCTGTTTTAGTAATGCCTTCCCTAAGGACTGTGTGTGGTGATTGTGGCTTGAAGAGTCTTGAGTTTCCTCCCTTGAGCTTTGTGTCCACATATCTAAACTGGGCATGTCAATGTGATGAATGAGTTGTGTACAAACTTACAGTTAATCAGAACTTACCGGTTTTAAAATAGTTTAATGACATGATTGCACATAAAATGCCTCAGTTGTGCAAACACTAAAGCAAATAACATGAATCATGATGTTAGAAATATTTAATTGCTGATAGATAAATAGATAGATACACGCACGCACGCACGCACGCACGCACGCAGATAGACAGACAGACAGACAGACAGACAACACACACACACCACAACACACCCCACACACACACACAACACACACCAACACCCACACACACACACCACCCCACACACACACACACACACACACACACACACCAGATAGACAGACAGATAGGCTAGATACATAGCCTAGATATGTCTTTTTAAAAATAATTATAATTTCCTTTTAATTCTTTGTGCACCTAGGTGGGAGGTTTTTACACTCCAACAGTGGACAGACTACTTCACAAGCTCTGTGTGCTATAATAAGGGAGAGTGAGTGTTTAGGCTACTCAAGCAGTCTGCACTGCATTGATGCGCATTTGTCCGCTGACAGCTCGCTAACTGCGCGTCTCTCCACCCGCTGACAGACGACAAACACCCTGCGAATGACATGCCACGAAAAAAGAAGTTAATCGGAGTAATATAATAAACCAGCTCACTTCCTCTGGCAATCGCAGAAGTGGCGGAAGTACGTCAGTTTGCTAGACTCCGAGCATTTACACTTCGCAGTGCGATTTCTGACGAGCAAGAACAGAGAGAAGAGGAGATGTGAATCATCCGCTGTCTCTTTAAAGCCACTTAGCGAAGCTTCACGTATTCCGACAAACACGCCGACGTCTTTCCCTTCAGCCGCAGCGCGCGCGGGCAGCGTTCAGGAATGGACGCGTTCAACTTACTCTCTGCTGGATAACCAACTCTTTTCCTGGTTGGATATGATTTGTTTTTGGTGGATTGTGTGCTGAAGAAGGATCTTTGAGGGATATAACAGCGTTTTCAGCCTGACGCGGACCGTGTTGTCTCGGATGGTTTCGTGGCGTCTCTTGACGCTGAAACTTGGCGATACAATAAGTTCCTATTTTGAAATTGTTTGACAAACACGCGGATGCCTATTTGTTTTGTTTCTGGCGTAGTGGGTCATGAATCGGGTGAAGATTAAAGCAGGGCCAGCGTCATGAATCCAGCGCGCGGTCTGCAGTATCTACACACACTGATGTTGTTGTATACCATTGCAACAAAGTTGCCGTGCGCGTGGAATTCACGCTACTGTAATTAAACAGCCATTTTGCACCTGTTTAAATGAAGCGAGGCGTTTCGACACTGTGACGCTTTGGCTTGGATTAGGCTACACGCCTTAACCTGCATGGATCACATTTGTTTGTTTATCACATTACGGAGCTTAACATCCAAGGTCATGCTGTAAATTGTTTACAGGCTTCAGTATACATGGATGTGTTGTATTGATTGTGTGGAATCGACTGGTTTTTACGTGATCAAGTGACATTTTTTTCTTTTTTGTTTTTTTACGGGGGGGAGGGGGGAGGACATCGCACCGTTTTTAAAATGGAAGGGAAAGTGAAGCAGAGTCGGAGATCCCGTTCGCAGCGCGAGAGGGGACGGAAACGGGAGGCACGCGCCGGGGAAACCCGCAATCGAAGCCCCTCGTCTGGTTCCGAGCGAAGTCCCGGTAAAAACGCTCCGCCACGCTCGACATCCTCGAGCAGAACCCCGCGACCCCCCCGGAGGAAGAGACGCGAGTCCAGTTCTCAGGAGGAGGATATTATTGATGGATTTGCTATTACCAGTTTCGTCAGTTTGGACCGTCTCGAGGTAAGAACCAGTTTAAATATTCTGAACACGTCTGACCGTCTATGGCCGCTGCGACGGTTCAAGTTTTTTGTGTGTGTGTGTGTGTGTGTGTGTGTGTGTTCATTATACGGTTGTGTGATGACATAACCGCTTCTGAGGGTGCTAAACAGGTGTTTGGTGTTGTTGTCACTGTGTCGCATTCCAGAAGTTCCGTTTGCCAGTGAGCGTTTATGATGACAGAACACAGTGATAGTGACGTCATACAGGTCACGGCTTTTGATTTTGCTCGCTGTCACTCTTGCAGAAGTGTGTCAGGAGTGTTTGGCAGGCCACTTCGAGGAATACAGTGAATCATTTTGAAGCTTCTGTTAGAATAACAAGAGAAACAATATCGACTTGAGTTTGTCAGGCTGCTGAAATGATTCATGACATATCGGGAAGTTGTGGTTTTTATGGTTTTGGGGGCTTTTTATGTAGGCTAGAGGAGCTGTAAATGTCTCTTATAAATGACACTTGTTGACATGCAGTTCCTGTCATTACTGTTGTTCCAGATGACAAAGTTTAGTTGTTCCAAGTTTCTGTTGTTATTCCAAGTTATAAAATCATTTGCACCTTGAGTAGCTACATATTTACGACTCAATGTGCTCATATCATTTTTTTTTGGAGGGTTACTTATGTGGCCTTTGCAAAATATGATCTATATTTTTCTTTAACTTCATGACCTTTACACTGTGACTAAACGAGTATTTAAAAGCAAAATAGCTTCAGTGATTATTCAGATTATGACAACAGTCTTTTAATGTGACTTTTTTTACAGTGTTCAGACAGTAACACTGCCTATACAATTGACATTTTTCATTCAGAAATTGTAAACAAGTTAATCATAGGTGTATTGTACTTGTTTTGTATAAATTCCATTTTATTAGATTTGTTTGAAAGCCTAATAGACCCTGACCACATCATTAACCCATATGCATATTAAAAAGCATAATTATCTCTCAAGGTTTCCTCAAATGAAGTAGCCTACTGTAAACAAACCATCATACACTCAATGTGGGCTGTATTTATTTAGTGTGTTTGTATGTGAGTGTGTGTTCCCAGACATGATCATTGATTCATCAACTGGTGTGTTTGATCTTTTTGTACTGATATAGAAGATTATAAGGGCAAGGGAACACGCATAGTTGTGCAAACAGCCTTGAGTTGACGGAGAGTTGTATAGCTGAATTGATTGGTTATTGGCTAGCAAGTGTGAGTACATTCATGACAAATGACAGTTACCTAACATGACCAGTGAACCGTAAAACAGGGCTCAGTCACATAAACAAACATGGATATACCACTACATTGACTATGAAAACAGTTGTCATAGTGCCTCTCGGGAACAAGTGATTTATTTAATGTATTGCGGTTAAATAAAAAGCCGATTTGTGTTCATTTAAACATTAACATGCTAATTGAGTGGTAATGTGTTCACAGTTCAGGCATATGACCCTGATAAATAGGCATTCCCTACCATGATTACTATTAGCTTGCTTACATTTTCATAAACATGTACAGTTTTGTTCATATGTGTGTTTGTATGAACAGCACATCACTTTGTGTAAGTATTAAGATGTTCTAGTTGAATACTTGTGTGGATGGGAATCCACCCACATGCAGTGTAATTCAGGCCACTGCAGATAAAAACATCTTTCTTTGAACTTTTCCTCATATTTTGAATGTCTGATGAATGGTTAAGTGACTAGAGGTCTCCATCTGGCAAAGGAAAAGAAATCAATCAGACTCATTTGTTTACTACTTAATGATTTTCTTCTGAATCAGCTTTCCTGCATGTGTATGAATTTTCAGGGATGATTTAAATGTCAGCTATGGGATATGATGCAGTGTGGTAGTAGAAGCTTTGAGATGTGTTTTAGCAAAATTACATAATGTCTCCCAGCTCTTTAAGTCCTTCGGTGTAATGAAGTACTTAATTGATAAGAAAGCTGCAGTTATTTCCCCCTCATGAGAACGAAGAAGCTTGTGTTTTGTGTGTATGGTTGTGCTGGATACATGATCCTTATAGTTATATTCTATATTTCTCTGGGTTTAATATTACAAGTTGCAATTTGTTGCATAATTTTGCTATGTGAACAGTTTCATTTTGCATTTCTGCTTTATTCTATTGGATCTCTGCATCTGTTTTGACCTCACTATAGGATGAAAGAACAAAAAAAATAGTTTAATAGTTAAATGAAGGCGATGCTGATGATATTGGAAGCTCAGGAATTTTTAATAAAGTATTGCACTGGATGTGACATTTCCATGGTGAATTTAGTTCAAGGGAATGAGATCGATGATGACGAACTTCATTCTTATGTTGTTAGACATAGATGTTTTTGTATTGCCTATCTTAAATTTGAAATATAAGAGAAAATCACTCCACCTGGTCCTACCAGCTGGTGTCCACACTTGCACATTAGCTGCTCTAAATGAGCCTATAAGCTATTGATGACTGTTCTAAACATGAAGAGGTGGAGAAAAGTGATTGCTAATGAAAACTATGATCTAAGATGCTCTTTAAAAGATTGAATTGAGGTCATGTAGTGTATCATTAGTATCTGTTTGACAACTTAATGTTCTGTGAAAGACTGTCAACAGTAAGTAATAAACATTTTCAAGGCTGAGTTTGATTTAGCTTATTTTACACCTGTACTATTTTCCAGCAATTTAGGTTTTTTTTCTTTTTTTTTCTCCATGAAGCACCCGCTGGCTGAGAAAGCTGTTCAGGGAAGACAGAAACGACAGACTAGCGTTAGTGCTTCTCTGAAAATTGCTATAAAAATAATGGGAAAGAAATTGAGTAGAGTCATAAGTGGCTCATTAAGTAATACAGTGTTTTCTTTTTAAACAGGCAGACCTTATAGGCCAGGTTTCTCATTCAGTGAAAATTATTAGTGTTAAACACTTGCACATTTGAGGATATATATTTTCCGCTGTGATTTATATGCATATGAGTGAATTCCTTTTTTTTTGACTCGGGTAGTTCCCTTTGACACCATGGAAGTGTTTGCTATAAACTTGTTTCTGACTTGTTGGAGTCTGTTCTGACCTTTGTTTTCAGGGCTTTTGGTTGAGTTGTGGTTGTGGTTTTCTGTCTGTTTCTGGGCGTTGATGAATCATTTCCAAACAAGTTTCAAGTCATCATACCTGCAGATTTGTCGACTAGATATTTCAAACAAGGCCTAAATCAAACCAAAGGGATGACTTTTAAGCTGCTTTATTATTGGCTTTTTTGTTGTTAGTGTTACCACAAAATGTATATTATTTCAATCTTTTGACATGAAGTATGAAATCATGTAATATTGGTAACTTGGATGTCACATATGGCCAAAAATTATTTTTCTTTTCTTTAATAAGATTCAACATATTTGTGTATTTACTCTCTGAATTTTTTTTATTTTAATAATAATAATAAAATCTCAGAGTTCAGAGTATATAGGCTAACTATCATGGATTGCTGTATTTACTTATTTTTCTACACCAATACAACAATAGTTGTCAACCAATATATTGGTGAGGCCGATATTTGGCATTTTGAATGATCAGCATTGCCAATAATTTTTTTCTGTTTGGCCAATAAGTGTTGGTGTTGCTATCTAAAGCAGTGGTGTAACGAGCCAACGCCGGGCCCTTATGCAGGATTATAAAGACGGGGCCCCCTACTACAGCACGCGATGACGCAATGTCCACGAGTAGGCTACCATGAATGGGACAGAATAGGACCATAGAGACACAGCATATAAGAGATGAGATGACTGACAAAATCAGGAGTAGCCTACGCGCACCAACAACAAAAAAATCACTGGTGATTGTGCACCATAACACATGAAAAAACACTGCTAGTGATGGCATACCATAACGCATATTGTTACTCACTGCTATGACTACACACACATAGACCTAGGTCCAAATACATAAATAAAGATGCTCACTTACATTATAGCTGCATTTTCTGGGCTTTCCTCTTTGAGAATATGCATGTTCACTTATTGACCCGGGGATTCCCCAGTCCCAATTCAAAACAAATGACACCCAAATCCATCATCGTTCGTTTCACACATGTATTCAATGATCAGTAAAATATGTTGTTGTCATTATTTATTCAAATAAATTTGAATTTATTTCAGTTATAAGTTAGTCTCGATAAGACTAACTTTCCAGACTAACTTTTTTTTAATAGAAGCGCTGTAGCCTCTGCCCTGACTGAAAATTTTAGGAGCACTAGCAGAAAATGTAGGGGCACACCTTAAATCAGCTTGCAATGCAATTATTAAAATGTTCCACAAAATAACTGTAATACTGACAAATTCTTTAATAAGAAATAGACTTAACGTACAGATATTACAATGTGCAGTTTTATTTTAAGTTCACAGGGCTCCAGACTAACATTTGAGGGTAGCAGCACCGGAACCACTGAGTTCTACAAAAAATATCAAGTAGCTCTGGGCCTGACAATAAAGCACTACGCTTAATTTAGTGTGTAGATGAAACTTTAATTATTATCATAATGCCTTAATATTAATTCAAAAGCAAAACGAGTAAAAAAATGTATATTAGGGAGAGAAAATGGCCAATAAGCATCCTACTGTTTACAATGGTAATTCATTATTTTTTTTTTTAAATAAGAGTTTTCCTACATCTTAACATTTTTAGAATTGCCTTTACAGGGACTTCTTAACATTTTTAGTTTAGAGCAATCTTTGAAGGATGAACAAAAAACAAACATTAAAAATAACATTTGATATTATAGGTTTGAAGTGCTGGAAAAAGATGTGTAGTACTTGTAAGCGTTTGAATATTTCTGTCACAATATAGTTATGGGTTAGATTTACTATATTAGCCTAAATCAATGGTGAATGTTGCTGATTTGTGGACTGAAAGCCTTCTATAAGCGTTTCTCCTGGTTTCCACGTCAGCGTTGTTTGATCTAATATCTTTGGTTTATAACTGAGAACTGGAATGCTGAATCGGAATGTTTCTCACTGGATCTCGCAGCGATGTTGTTATTAATTCTGAGGCGAATTCAATGGATTTCTTCACTGGATCTCCAGGGTCTGGATCTCCCAATAACAGTGTCGCGTGATCGAGATCGGGCCTCGACTGGCAAGTTTGGGGCCCTCAGGGGGCCCTGCGCTGTTTATTATTTGGCCGAACTAATAAACGGTCCATAAAACATAAATGAGTAGCGTATTTTCGTTCCGCTTTCATTTTGTTTGCATTCACTGCTCGGCAACGTTGTGGTCGCACCAGCGCGACCTAATGCATATTTGGTCGCACCGGCAGGAAAAATGGTCGCAAAATGCGACCAATTGGTTATTATTTACTGAAAATGATCGGTAAGCCTTTAACAAGAAACGGTAAAGAGCAGTAATATTACCTACTGATAGTTTTTCAAAAATCTGAAAAATGCAGCAGAGGGAACAGTTTTTTCAGAGTAACACTTTATTTTAAGGTGACGTTATTATATGTTACTACATGTGCTTACTATAGTAATCACAGTAAATTATGCATAATTGCAAGTAACTAACCCTACATCAAACCCTAACCATAACTCTATGGTAAGTACATGTAGTTTATTAATGTTACTCCGTACTTATTTGAGTAAGTAGCCTACAATGTAAATACGTCATCTTAAAATAGTGTAACCGGTTTCAGTACAAAAAAATTGTTCAATTGTTTTAAATCCATACAAAACTGAAAATAAATGGTCAAATAAAAAGCATATTAAAACCATAGTCATATTCACAATGTTACTTTATTTAATATTGCCAGCAAAATCATCATGGTTATATTGACAATTTAATATATTGTTCATATATATATATATATATAAGTCGTACATGTACATTATTGTTTCTTAGTTGGCACAGTCATAATGAGAGAGTGTGTGTCTTAGAGCATTTTTCTTTATAAATGACTCTTGCTGTGAAAGTAATTAGCGTAACAATTGTCGACAAGCTCCTGCTCTGAACGTGAGATAGCTGCCTCTGCTCCATGGGGAAAAGCCTTTATGGTCTGACTGATACTAACAATAATTGCTGAGAGTGCTATTCCCACATTGAAATAAGATATGGAGATGGGAGAGGTTCTCTGAGGCCTGTCTTCCTCTCTCACACACTCCTTCTCTCTCGATTTCCCTCCCTTTGTATGTTTTAGTACATTTGTGGTTTGTTGATTGGTGTGAAATGAAAGGCTCTTATGCCTGCATAACCTTTAGATTTAACCTGGATCTTGATTGGTCGAGCCTCAGCAGGAAAGGTCATCAGACCCATTGCAAAACGTTATTCTCTGGATATGATGATTTATTAAAAAGATATGCTCCAAATCTGAGTGGACAGGCTGGTTGATTTATGTATACAGCTCATTTTAATGGGATGATGCCCTTTCTTTGTCTGTTCAGAATAACATGTGTTAGTGTTGTTAGTCAGCATCTGCATAATTAAACAGAAGTTAAGCGACCGCGCTGCCCTTTCACCACAGCCACTTGCTGCTAATTCAAGAGGGGTCATCTTGATTGTTTGGCTGAATGTCGATTATTAGAGCATGTACTGTTTAAAGTGCCCTTATTATGCTATTTTAAAGCTTCTTAATTTTGTTTTGGAGGTCTCCTACAATAGATTTAAATGCATCCAAGGTCAATAATACTTACATTTTCTTATAATATACATTGCGGCATCACAATGTCTGTAACGTTTCGATAAAATATTCGGTATCTCTAAACCCCTCCTTTCCGAAAGCCTGCTCTGCTCTGATTGGTCAGATGGCCCAGTCTGTTGCGATTGGTCTACCGGTTATAGTGCGTGTCGGAAACAAAGTGGTCAATAGTAGGGGTTGTACAGACCAGTCAACTAAGTTTGACGCTGATTTCTATAGTATATGCTGCAACAGTAGCCTATCGATCTCAGCGATCAGGCTATAAGCTAAACCTAAAATAAGTTCGATCTCAAACTTCAGGTATCAAGTCTAACAGTAATTACCTTAAATGCCTTCGTTAATTGCTTATCCACAATCGTTTCAGATTATCAAGTCGTAGTCAAGGGTGAAAAGCTACTTATGCTTGCTTTTCTGCGTTTGCAGTCCATTTATCTGCTATAAGCCACACTCATGTAAGCATTGCCAATCTGTCGTTACTCGTCAGTTCAAGCGGCTGAAAAAACACATTTGACAACTTGCTTTAATATACAAGCGTTAATACAATTATCGCTTCCAATCTGAAGTGCGCCAAGAGAAAAGTTACTTTTTGCTTAAGACCAAAGCATACTTGCTGTCCGCATACCGTCGCGTTCATTCCAAGCAATCGAATAACGAAGTCAGTAAAAAAAAACTCATCCACGGTTAGCTAAAACCACGCGTAATGACTTCGTTACATCTGTTTGCGACAAGAGGTATAAGATTGATTTAAGACAAAGGGCATCATTTTGCACCTTCAGCAAACTTTGCGAACGTTTTGCACAAATGTCCGCATATCAAGTTTCATCACGTTCAACGCAATAATCGATAAGTATCAAATCGATAGGGACAAGAACGCTTTTCAATTTGAGTCCGATATTCATGAAATCATCAATCCGAATTTTACTGGTTTCCATAAGGCATTTTTCATTCGATATCACTTAATGCAGATAAAAACGTGTGGATGGAAACATAGCTACAGATACAAACAGTAATATTGGCGTCGGTTTTATCAACTCGAGCCAGTGTTGTCAATTTTTGGAAACGCATGCAAAGTGGATTTGCTTTCTCAGCGCAGAAAACAACGTATTGTCAACATTATTCTCAACCAGGCCTCAGCTACAACTACAGTGTTTGAGGGCGGATCAAAATACACCATAGGCTGGCATTATGCAAATCTGTTACAAATCTACGTAGGTTCGAGGAGGAAGTAAGGCTGGAATTACTGACAACTCGTTTCGGGCAGTTTAGAATCGGTTCATCTCCATTTTTTGTGTACTTTAATCTTTAAACCTTTGCTGACCTTTTATATTCACAAAGAGCCTTATTACACACTACAAAAAAGCATTATAGGGGCACTTAAAAAAAACAACACGCAACAGTAGTTTAAATGTACAGTCTGTACAGCAGCGCCACAGATGCCAGCTCTTCTCTCTGTATTCTAGCTTACAGCTTAATGACTTCCTGCCAGGGCTTAAGTATGTGCTCACTTCATAAATCCCCCCTATTTTCAGCCCTAACCTCCCCTCTCACACACTCCACTCCAGGTGCTGATGAAACCGTTCCCCTTCTGCATAATCATATTTCCTCTAGCATGAGCCAAAAACAGCCAGCGAGCCAAAGCTGCTTTTCATTGGAGCTCTCCGCCGTACTCGTCCCTCGTGATTCCATGACTTTTCAATGGTTAAGTGGGAGACTTAGATTTTGATTAGATACACTTGGTATGCTTGTACAGAATTAGAAATAAGTAATAATAGCAGTGCCACAGCTTTCAAGAAAATTGACATTGATAAAACATAACCACATCATTTTATTTCCATCACCATAATAATCGTCTAACTTATAACGGCTACAGATATTTTTTACATGATTTATTATGGTTGCATTTTATTTTGATGGTCCACTTTAGACACTCTACTACCTATAAGTAACATCAACTACATGTCAATTAATGCCTAGTTCACACTACATGATTTTAAGCCTGATTTAAGCCCGATATGTAAGTTAACGAGCTCTCTGACAGGTCGGGCTGTAATCGCATGCAAATCTGCGGGTGATCCGCACTCGCCAATCTTTATGTGTGAAATACTAAACGACGCATCAAAAGCGCTCGCTGACACCTCGCCGACGCCAGACAAATATCTAGCATGCTAAATATCTGGAGCGTTTCGCCGACTTGATAGCCTTTGGTGTCACGTGTCGTGACGAGCAACAGCCAATAATCAGCTTGTTATCACATTACACAAGCCTTTTGTATTTGATCGTTGTCAAACCACAACAGGAGCACGCAGCTGCTTTTTCATTATAAACATGTTCTACTCACCTCCAACTCTCTCTGTAGCACAAACAATCCCTGCTGCCCGCGTGTGCTTATCCATCCTTTCACCCATATTCTTTTTTTCGGGGTTCTAAACAGATCATTGCGCAATGATTTTTTTTTTTTTGCACTGGCAATTTTGTCCCGGTTAAATAGACAAATCCTATTTCGCGTCATTTCCCATTCCACTTCTCTGAGTTTTCTCGTGACAAAATGTGGTTTGGGGACCGGATAGAGTCGTTTGTCAGCTTGTGTAGTGTGTAACACCCTGTTGCAGATCATTTACGTAGTGTGAACACCACAACCATCAAGACTCCAGAGCAAACAGCACAGTGATCTGCAGACGTTTAAAGTTGTGTAGTGTGAACTACGCATAACACATATTAGAGTATTAGGGTTAGGGTTCGGGTAAGTAGAATAAGTTGACGTAGTTGGAAAGTTACTTACAATTAGTAGAATGTCTGTTGGGGAAGCATCACAATAAAGAGTTAGTAGATATTAAGCAGACAGTCTACTAATACAGTAATGAAAGTTAGTTGACAGGTAGTTGCAAAGTTACATAGGCTATAGGTAGTATAATGTCTAAAGTTGACTACAAAATAGTGTTACCTGTATTATATTTTATGGTAAATATATTAACTTTTTTTAGTGTTTTTGAAATGTCTCTTTCTCACCAAGACTGCATTTATTTGCTCAAAAATAGTAAAAAAAACCCGTAATATTGTGAAAAATTGACTTTTCTTATTTATTACATTTTAACATATAACGTATTCATGTGATGGCTAAGATGGTTGTGCTGCTTAATAGTTATGTGGAATCTTGATTTTATAGATTCTTTGATGAATAGCAAGTTGAAAAGAATATCGTTTATTTGAAGTAGAAATCTTTTTTTTATATATTATAAATGTCTGTACTTACTCTTTTGATCAATTTATGCATTCTTGCTGAATACAATTATTAATTTCTTTCAAAATCTCCAAATTTTGAATGGTATGTGTATATAAAAAAATTCACCATGAACTAGGCTATTGAAAGTGATGTTTTTTTTAATAATATATAAGTGTAGTTAATTTTTTTCGCAGTTTGTGGTGCATCTTTATAGCTGTGTGGATTTCCATTGAATATAATTGTAAGTCTTAGCTATTCTTCCATTTTACTGTTGCTGTGTAGCCTCGAGCGTACAGATGATCTGTGGTTAGTGAACATTGACGTGCAGCGTCAACACTTCCAGAGTAGACAACCTCAAGCTGTCACAGCATGACTCAATGCTGGTCGATTCTATTGTAGAAATGGCGTTATTGTCTGTAGGCAAGTTCTGGATGGGGGTTTAATGCCTTGGAAATACTATGTTATAGAACAGTTGCTAACAATTCACAGGTGTGAAATGAACATTTAAGAACAGTGTGTTCTATAACAGTGGTTCTGAACTCTTCTGTTGTAAGCAGCAAAGAATAATGTCGATCCAAATAATTAAATCATGAATAGTTTGTATAGTGAAATAAATAGGCTGATCTTTTTTATTAACTGGCTTATTTCTAAAGCTTCCTTCCACCTATTCTTATGCGCGTTTTGGTATATATCGCATTAAAAAGGATGAAAACGACAAGATGCACATCAATTGTAAAAATGCGCATAACTTGTGTGCTCAGTTGAGGTGGATCATTTTTTTTTTAAATTACAATTTGAAGACATGCACATAAACTATGGTTACACATTTACAGAGTAAATCCCTCGATGCACATCAAAAAAACTTGCTTGACTTTGCCTCAACAGTGGATGTGATTGGATTACTGGACTAACTAGTGGATCAGTTTCATTACAGCATCTCAAATGTTTGTTTTATTTATTCTGAAATGCCTGAGCCAAAGTCTGTCATCAGAATGGTTTGGTTAAATTCCCTCCCACCCATGTGACTGTATCAACACACGGCTGCGTTCACAAACACCAGGCGATGTCCAAACGCACGATAACATACAGCGTTTATTGCATTTTCTCTGCGCGTTCTTATAAAATAAACTTTTATCCCAGAACTTCGGTGATGACTTGAATTATTGTAACAGAAATAATGATACTGTGCAAAATGACAATCTTATTCACAGTATAATAACTCTTTTTAACACCATGTACATCCCGCTCTTTATTTTCTCATTCATGTACATTTTTTTATCACTCCAAAGTATCAATAACTTTAAATAGTACTGTGCAACATGAATAAACATGCCACGTTATAAACGATTTAGAAAAATCTCTAACGATAGACACTTCTCAGCCTTCTTTTTTGCGACAGATTGCCTTTCACTTAGTTGAACTAGCCTAATTAGACAAATGGGAACAAACCATGTGATACCCCTCATTGTTTGACCCAGACTACTAAATTTGTGTTCACTCACAAAGAGGATAAACATGGTTTGACCACAATGTGATGTGTGGTATTATTGGCTACTAAAAGCATGAACATGCAAACTATAAATCACACTTCTGCTGTTGTTTCAGCATACCAGTCTGTCATGTTAATAATTTTGCATATTGGTGGGCTAATAGAGTTCATGGTAAAATCAGTTAATTTCAATGTTTGACTTTTAAGGACATTTTAATCACTGTTGTTGTATGATAAACAAATTTGGTTGTTTGTTGGGGTCGCTACTTTACGGTCCTGAAGCAAAACCAGTTGAGAACTGCTGTTCTAATGTATGGCTTTAGTTTTTGTATTATCTAGTTAGAATTGTTGTCTTGGAAATACTATGTAGGGTGTCTACAGCATTGTGTTTTTTCCATATAAATGCCATTAGATGCAATACAGCATGTTTTTCTTGTGGTGAAATGGTTTTAGTTGGGGCGCAGCTGTTATATTGATGTTGTAGGTTTTCGACTGAGCAACAGAGAGGCCCTCACTGTCTGGCTGCATTGAGGCTGGAAATAGCACACTGCTACACACACACACACACACACACACACACACACACACACACACACACACACACACACACCACACACACACACACACACACACACACACACACACTGCTGCCACAGCACATGAGTGACACTGCACTGGAAATCAAAGAAAAACACCCTAGTCTGCAGGGAGGGACACAGTTGTGTTTGACTGCCGTCAGTTTCGAGTCAACTGTATTGTTACTGGAAAATTATTTTTTTGTCAGATTTGACCCTTGTGACGAGACATCAGATGACAGCAGTGATGGATGCGGCTTTGACACATGCACTTGAATATTATGAATTCTGCTTTGCATAGGGTATTTGCATAACATTTTTTTTTTGCATTGTTTCCTCGAGGTTCACTTTTAATGCTAATATTTACCTTTTTGTGTCCTCTCCCTGATCCTTTTACCCAGTGAGGTCTGTAAGACCTAGTGAAAGCTATCTGCTAGCATTCCCATTCTTCTCAGTGCTTTCAGGTGAAGTTCAGTGTTCCCTAACTTTTAGAGTGGTGTCCCCTGAGGCATTTAACAATAATATCCCTCTGCGTACCCCCTCTCTTCCACTTAGACTGCAGTCACATTTTTTCAATTAAGGGACAATATTTGGCGCTTTGAAGGGATTATCAGGTGCAAAGTTTTCTAACCCTAAAAACATGTCATGTTTTATGTCAAATTCTTAAAATTCAATTAATTTAATTATTAATATAATAAATAAAGCAATAAATTAAGCTAAATCAATAATTTCAACCACATAAAATCTGTATCAGCAAAAGCCATCTTTGCACAGCAGAAGCACAAGCTGCATAGATGCATTTACACAGTGTATTTTTTGTATCAAAGAGAGTTTGAGTCTTAAATCGATCTCTATGCACAGCCTGTGTCTATATTTGTTATTCATGCTAGCTAGTGCTGCAATCTGACTTTGTGCATTGTTGAGAACGGCAGTAATGTAGTGCGATTTGCTAAGACAGCATACTCTGCATGCATGCAACCTATCATATGCACGCTGCTTGTGTGAATGCAGACAGTTTTGACCACAAAATAATTTGGTAATTTGATTGGATATCATGTATTTGATCATTTACGGTGCTACCATTTTCCTGTTTTTGCACTAGAAGCAACATTTTGTTTGTTAGAAATACATCCTCCGTTTTAATGTTATTTTAAGGTGGGGTAGAATTAAATGAACGCATTTTGTTCACCTACCCCCTCTGTCACCTCACATACCCCAGTTTGGGAACCGCCAATGTAGTTAAAGCATTTAACAGGAATGGTTAAATGGCCCATGCTAACTGCCTTTTATTACATTAAACAGGCCTTTTTTTTGCTACTGTAATAATTTTAAAGCTTATTAATTATACCTCATTAAAGGTTTTGAATGTGTAACACCATTGTCATAACAACCATCCAGATTTCAAAAAGCTGTTTTTGCAGGTTTGTCTCCAATAGTGTTTTTGAAAGGTAAAGCCTCTTTTCATAGTCTTTCATTTCAAACGATCAAGGAAAAACAATTTTTGGACATGAAAAGCTTTGCTAACTTAGACAATATATAGTTTGTTAGTTTTACGTTTGTTGTTAGTTAAGTTACTGTAGCCATTCATTTCAATAATTCTATGTTTTTTTTAAATTCAGTCTCTTATGCTCACCAAAGCTGCATTTCTTTTGATTAAAAATACAATGAAAACGGTAATATTGGGAAATTTTATTACAATTGAAAATAATTACTCCAGTCTTCAGTGTCACGTGATCGTTCAGACATCTAATATTCTGACTTGGTTCTCAGGAGACTGCCGTTTTGATTAATTTAATGCATCCTAAACCTAAAAGTTTATGTTATAACCCCTTTAACACATTTTTAGTGAAGTGGAGGTTAAACGATTAAATTATTGTTGGATTCCTTTTTTATTGTAACTGGCTACTTTTTGATTTGGCAGTTTCTTTTTCCTAGAGGATACAGAAGGACTACCTCGGTTTGGTCTTAAGAGCTTTTCACTTCACTTTTCAAAGACGCTGGGTTCCTACAGCCCATGTGAGACAAGCAGGGTGCCTTGGGCAGGTTTATTCTGTACGCCTCCGCGTGCTCTTCCAGAACTGGCACACTGTCTGGCTGTTTATTGGTTTTGTAATGGGATCCATATCAGGAATTTTTGGCAGACATAAAGTAAATGAGCTAACACACATTTGGACCCCACAGGCTAAATAAGAGCCATTGTTTAGTGCAGAAAGCACAATAGTGTTTCTGTCTCAACGCCACTGCCTTAACGCTTTACAGAGCCAGAGAGAGATATAACAAAGCTTTGGTCAAAGTAATTGCTAATTGTGTGATTTCCTGACCTGAAGCTTTTGGAAAGTGCAAAGCATGTCTGTTTAGTCTTGGAAATCACTGTGATTCTCACCGCTAGCTGTATGTTTTACTACACAACACCTATTTTATTTGTTGGTCTGGATTCTATGGGGAAGGGGAGATGGGGTGGTTGGCACCAGTCCTGCAATAATCTCTCCTAACCCTGCTGACACATGGGTGTGGTACACGTACACACTTCACACGCAGCTTTAAAATGCCTTTGTGGCGTATGCTCCTTCGAAATATTCCTAGAAATTTTCTAGAGTGCTGCTGGCAGAAATACGGTTCTTTAGCTTGCGAACCAGAGTGCTGACCGCATTGCGGGCATTCTTAAAGTTTGCACGTTTATTCACTTGGCTGTTGAATTCTCTGGACAGTTCTTTCGGTTAAGACACCTGGAATGAATTTCACGTGTATCAAGTTTCCCAAGGCAGAGGTGTTGGAGCGCTGGTTCCCAAACTTTTTCCCCCATCTACACGCACCCACATAAAGACACTCTCAAACATGACCTTGCTTGCAAAATCCTCAAGGATTTATTTGAATCACTGTAATTAATACTGTACTACAACTTCTCAACTTCAACGGGCTTCTCTTTGTGTCTGTAATGTTAGTGGAGTCTTAACATGTTCAGCTTTATACTGTCAGATGCTAATATTTTAAGGCGCACACAACACTTCTGTCTCTCTTCTGTACTCACCACTGTACTTGTAAATCCAAGGACTGGGTATGCATCATCATATTTTGTTTTATTTAGTCTACAACTGGATGTGACGGCCGTCTCGAGGCTCCAGTCTACTGGATGTGACAAAGTAAATCCATTTGTCCTTTGTGCCAGAAGTTGCACGACCGCTGGAGTATATCAGAAATAGAACGAGGCATCAGTTTACTGTCTGGGATTTGTTGTCGTGTCTCGGTATATCCAGTGTAAACAGCATCACTGATTATAATGGGTTCTAGTTTTGTTGCATCGCGCAGCTCATGTGTTTACTCTTTTAGTTGTTTTCGGTAGTTTTGTCGTTTGAAGTCAATTCATTGTCAGCTTTACGTTTATCTGGCACTGGCAGTCCTTTTATAAACCTGTCCTTGTATTAGTACAGAACCATGCATAAATCATTTTGATTTTTACAAAGCTCTTTACAGTATTCAATTCTAATTCTTCAATTGCACCATCTAGTATTCTGTTATTGCACGGCAGGAACTGTTAAAACTGAGAACAGACTGCTCAAGCAGGTACTGCGAGTCACCTTGAGGTACTAGAATGTCAAATTAATATTTTGTGTTAAATTATTTACTTTATGTGGCTAGTAGTAAGCGGAGTGTATATATATGTGTGTGTGTGTGTGTGTGTGTGTGTGTGTGTGTGTAGTAAAAGGCAGGATAATATCTAATCTTTTGACTATTTATTTACTATCCCTTAAGGCCATTGCACACTGAGTCCGAAATTCGCATCCGAAAATTTCGCACGTTAAAAAAAAAAAATCGACCTCACGTTATGTCAATCATGCTTGCACACTGCCTCCGAAACTTTCGTCCGTCATAAAAAAATTCGGATCAGGTTCGATTTTCTGCGTTTTTCGCATCCACAGCCAGCATTTTGAGTGGTTTTTTGACTATTCAGACCCACCGTACAAGCGAACGACACAATCCAGAATGGCATCTGACACGTTGATACACTTGGTCTCGCAGCACAAAGTACTGTATGATAAACAAACCTGTATACAGCTGTTCTGTATGCCCAGCGTTTCTGCTGGCCGTGTGTGTGTGTGTGTGTGTGTGTGTGTGTGTGTGTGTGTGGTTTTTTTAATATGTGGCTGCAGTATTGCTAGCAAAGCATCAAACTGTTCCATTGACATTCTAAAGTAAATTTGGAATCGCTCGGGATAATTGCGCAACTCCTTGATGAGCTGAAACTCTCCTTCCTCTCGGCACAAGATTGGATGGACCCTCTTTTTCTTCTTTTTCTCTTTTAAAGAAGAGAGAGCGCAACAAAATCATCCTCACTGCTTGACAAATCCTTTTTGTATTTTTGCGTTTTTTCCCGCAAAGGTTTAATAAATACGCATCGGACTCAGTGTGCAAGGTTTCTGTGCGTGACGAATTTTTAGGCTGATGAACACGAAAAAACGCATACGAAAAATTCGGACTCAGTGTGCAATGGCCTTTAGCCTTGCAGCATCCTCAACAATATTATGTAGCACAACTGTTTTCATCATTGATAATAATAAGAAATATTTCTTGAGCGTCATTAGAATGATTTCTGAAAGATGTGGAGTAATGAGGCTGAAAATTTAGATACTTCTTTAAAAAACATAAAAAATCCTACCGACCCCAAACGTTTGAACTGTAGTGTACATGCCAGAATTTTTCTGTTCCTTTAAATTGAATTGATAAAATGTCAAGGACTTGACTAATATAAAACAGACATGATCTCAAAAGCTTTGGTAACACTATGCACTTGCACATTCTCAAGGGTTTCCAAATGGAAATCTCAAATAGTTCTGCAATAATCAGGAAGCAATGGCAGCAGAGTTTTACGCTCTGTCGCCTGCTGTATTTTTTCTTCCTGTTGCTGTCTGTCTATTTCATCCTCTCTCTCTCTCTCTCTCTCTCTCTCTCTTCTCTCTCTCTCCTCTCTCTCTCTCTCTCTCTCTCTCTCTCTCTCTCTCTCTCTCTCTCTCCTCTCTCTCTCTCTCTCTCTCTCTCTCTCTCTCTCTCTCTCTCTCTCTCTCTCTCTCTCTCTCTCTCTCTCTCTCTCTCTCTCTCTCTCTCTCTCTCTCTCTCTCTCTCTCTCTCTCTCTCTCCTCTCTCTCTCTCTCTCTCTCCTCTCCTCTCTCTCTCTCTCTCTCTCTCTCTCCCTCTCCCTCTCCCTCCTCAAGTATGTGTGTTTATGTATGTGATGGCATTTAAAACATCTTGTTAAACATAATCAGTTTGTTAGCAGACTGCTAAAAACAGCAGTGCTCACCACTACCCACATACTCACACAGATGCACACAAACAAACCCAGTGTAACTGAAAACCTGACAAGATGCCAAACTTGACACAGATTTATTTCAAAAGGCAAACTGTTGTGTGGTACAGAACAAGGAACAAGGCAGCAGGGATGTTTAAATGAACAGTTCTCACATCTTATATCATTACAAACATATTTTCCAAATCTTTTGAAGTCATGTGATAATTCATTTTCTAATAGTTATCGTGTCCTCTAGTGAGCTCTCTTTGTAAACACAAATCATTAGACTGGTTTTCTGAATTGAATCCGCTGATTTATAAAAAACTATCCTACCAGTACTCTTTAACAGTTTCCTTTAAAATTTCTCTTTTTGATTTCCACAAAGTCATACCGGTTTCGAATGACTTAAGAGTGAGATGGAGTGACACTACATTCTGTATTGTTTGTCAAGATTGATACATTTGGCATTCAGCCATCCTTATGGGATGTTATGAAGTTTTCATGCTGCTAAAATTCTCTCATTTTCTTTTCCTTTCCCTAGGGCTGCATTTTTGGAGCGTTTTTTCCTCTCACTGCTTTGTTCATCATAGTATATTGATTTCTCTTCTATGGTTTACAGACATGGGCTCAGCATAAGCTGTCAAGATTATTTTAAATTTATAACTTGTGTTGAGTGCAAACTAAACAAGTTGTTTGGTGGCCCTCTGGGGTTAAAGCGGCCGTTTTCACTGAACTGTCCGAGTAAACGGAGTGTCGGATATATTCAGAAAACATCAAATTTAGCATCTCAAACCCTCTCTGATATTCATGTGTGTGCCGCACACATCCTGAAAAGTGAAGCCAAAGCATTTTGCGAGTCGAACTTTAAAAATCCAATTGCACTTCAAATTATTTTTTCCAAAAGATAGTTATTCATTTTAGGCAGTTCGTATGTTCAAGTGTTTGTATTTCTAACAAATAGTTTTTTAGTTAGTTATTTGATGCTATAAGTATGGGCAGGACCTTGATATCGTGGCTCCGCGGCTCTGAATGACGTTATTGGCAACGACCATATCTGCGATTATTTTGGCTTAATTTTTCTACAGCGGAAGGAAGCAGAGACATGTCATCTAACTTTTTTTTACAGTCTAAGCAGTAAACGCATGACTAGACAGTCTCTGCATGATAAGCTGCGATAGGAGAAAGTACTTTTAGTTATATCAAGTTGAACTCTGCAGCTGAGGCAGAACACACACACATAGACACGCTCATGTCGTGCTTGCTGATGCAGCCCTCTAGACTAGGTCATCTGCGGTCCCAGTCAAGCGATGGATGACCTTTCCCAGGACGCACGCCTCTCCTCCTGTACTGGATTTTATTCAGTTCTTCTCTTCAGCAGAACCCCATCAGTATTCAGAAGAACGCTGGCATGACTGTGTGCTTGTGTATTCACCCTTGTAATGCATGTTTGTGAATGACAAAGATAAAAAGGACGTGAAAGAAAACAAACCAACATGCCCCAAAGCAAAGGACGTCTGAGAGATTCTGCAGGGCACTGCCGAGAAAATGACAAGGACGGATCTCTAAATAGCATTTAGTGTTGTTTTACAGCTCCTCGCGAGCAAAGGAAAAATGGCAGAAAGGAAATCTGTGCATCAGTAGATTCGAATCTGTTTAATGCCTAGAAGGCATTCTAGACCTGTACGCTACAGAGGCTTTTTGTTCTGCTATTTTTCCTGCGTTATATCTCCATAGTATTGTGCATTACATGCACAGCTTGATAACAGTGAGTTGCATGTTTTTTAGTTGCTGCATCCACTGCAGAAATCTCTAAAGAATATTGATATACTGTTGTTTTGACAACTGTGAGGTCATAGTACTTTTTCTCTTTTCCCCAGAGAAACAGAGCAATGCCAAAGCATGACAGGCCTCTGCCGAACCCAGCATTCCTCTACTCTCAGACACCAAAGCTGCGTGTTTCTGTCCTTGAGGTAGTCGCCGCTTTATTAGCGTGTTTATGTTGAGGCTACACTATTTATTGTTGTTTTATGCTTGACTTAATAAAGTAATTGGTTCATTGTATACACTGTTGAGAGAATGGGAATGGAACTGGTTTGTCATTTAGCAGATGCTTTCTTATGCAGAGCAACTTGTAACGCTACAGGGACATTTAAGTCTTTGAGTTGTATGGTTAAGGGTCTTGCAGAGACATTATAGTCCATTAGTCACAAGAATTTTACCTTTGACCTTTGGGTTGCAAGTTCAGACCTTTAAAGACAACATTAGAAATGCATTTAAATTCTGTAATGTTACTTTTTTTTTAATTTTTCAAATATACAGTAAAACAATAATATTGTGAAATATTTATTTTAGCATCTATTTTATTCCTGTGGTGGCAAAGGGGAATTTTCACTAGCCATTACTCCAGTCTTCAGTGTCACATGATCCTTCAGAAATCACTCTAAAATGGTGATTTGGTGCTCAAGAAAACATCTCTTATTATCAATGTGTAAAACAATGGTGCTGCTTATTGTTTTTTTTTTCAAGATTCTTTGATGAAAAATATTTATTTGACAAATATATTTGATCAATTTAATGCATTCTTGTATTATTAGTATTATCTTGTATTATTATCTTGTATTAGTATTAAAAAATGTAATGGTAATTTAACTCAAAATCAAGCATAATATATAATTGTGAATATCTGAAGTAGAAAAGTTGAAAGAAATTATTAAATCAAACCTTTTTTGTGTTTATGGTGTAACATACACTAAACTGTGCAAAATTCAACCTGTTACTTTTTTAGGTTATTGAAAATGTCTTGTTTTCTTTAAACTAACATCACTCCTTAATCTCACAAAACATTTGGATTTCCTACACAAACTAAATTTAAAGTAATGCTTAAAAATATCTAATACAACACAAGTCGTTGCAAAAGTTTTCACATGAAACTGATTGTCTAAACATTTCACAAAGATGCCCTGTTTTGTACTGTGCACAGAGCAGTTAGTGGCTACTGTGGAAACATTTAAAACCGAACATGTGACCTCATAATCATCACTTGAAATGACTGACAGCTGAAATGGCCTCAAGACGTGTAATAAAAGAGTCTCTATTATGTCAGACGTTAAGTGTGGCGATAAGATTTTCTCCTGCTGGAATAATACTGACTCTGGCCTAATGCTGTCTGTGATGGACTGAATGTGCGTTTCTTAAAATATCCATTTTTCAATCCTCCTTATGATGGTTTTCGCTAGTGCAAGTGTGAGCTTTTTGCAAAGAGAGCCCTATGTTTGAAGTAGTTGCCAGACTTGACATCCAGAAGCAGTTTTGACAGTTTGAATGTCATCTGTCTCTATTTCTCTCTCCTCGTCTGTCCTTCTCTTTGACTTTATTATTGGAACAGTGTTGTTTTTCTTTCTAAATATCAGTGCTTCTGTGCGCTCGCTGTCAGTTGCTTGACTTTCAGTGTAATTGAACTTCCAGATGCCAAGGACAGAGACACATTAACATTCCTCTCTCTCTCTCTCTCTCTCTCTCTCTCTCTCTCTCTCTCTCTCTCTCTCTCTCTCTCTCTCTCTCTCTCTCTCTCTCTCTCTCTCTCTCTCTCTCTCTCTCTCTCTCTCTCTCTCTCTCTCTCTCTCTCTCTCTCTCTCTCTCTCTCTCTCTCTCTCTCTCTCTCTCTCTCTCTCTCTCTCTCTCTCTCTCTCTCTCTCTCTCTCTCTCTCCTCTCTCTCTCTCTCTCTCTCTCTCGCACTCACCCCCCCCCACACCTAAATTAAATCTGTACGTCATATAAAGTGACCGAGTCTCTACATTTGGACTAAACCGCTCTATTCATATGGATTAGTTTTACATTTTCTTTATTAACTTTTTGAAAGGACAAAGTGGTAGTTGCATAGACTGTCATTGGAAAGACTCGATTTCATTTAAAATATCTCATTTGTGTTTTGAAGATGAACTAAAGTCTTACAGGTTCAGCCTCGTGTAGTTCCAAACCCGTATTACTAACTTTGTACAGAACACAAAAGAAAAACTCAAATTAGACACAATTTACTTTGTTATGGACAGTTTTTTTTCCCTTTCATACAGGTTTGGAACAACGTGAGAGCGAGTAAATGATGAAATAACCATTTCTTTTGGTGGAGTACACGTTTAGGAGACTTGAAGTTAGAGTTTTTGCTTTGAGGCATCATGAGCGACAAACCGTTGGCGGGTTAAGCAGAGAAACCCCTCATGCTCTCGCGATTCTCCTGATACCGTTGAGTAGGAACACCAACTAGCAACCAGCAGTACTGGGTGACCTTCAGAGATTAAATCGCACCCTCTACGTTTGTTTAATTCTAATCTTGATTAGATTTTGCACGTTTGAGAGCATTCTACACTTTTTCTCTATCTCTCTCTGTTTATGTCACGGTTTTAAGACTAAGCTTACTCAGCTGTAGCTGTGGTGTGATGTGGGTTTTGATTTCCTTCTCTGCTGGTCTGTTGTTAGATGAACTGCGAATGAGGCGCTTGATTCTAAACCGTCAGCAATTTATTACATGCTACAGGGAGAGATCATAAAAAAAATCTTTCACTATGACATTCAAAGAAGAGAAGTATATGGCAAACACACACATATGCACACATACTGTACTTACCGTGAACTAAAAGAAAACTAGCTGGCGACAACCGGCATCCTTGAATAATGCATTTTTGTAACACTTATCTTGTATTAGTCTTGAGGGAAGGGGCGAAGAGAAATCGCTGCGGATCGCCTCATGCCGTCCCTGACCTGATGCTGCCTCAAAATTGTATAATGAACATAAATGCGTCTGTGAATAATTTAGGGCTACAACTCATGATTATTTTTGTAATTAATAATAAGTTGATTATTTCTTTGATTAATCTGATTGATCTCCATCTGTCGGTGGAGTTAAAATTGGACTCTAGATGTGTGTGCGTTTCTCTTTTTCCACATTTCATGGGTCATTGCATTACCAACAACAGTCTCCCCAAAGGGAAGGTAATGTGGAACGCAATGGCCCACAGCGAGCTGATTTTACCTTACGCTTAGAGACACTTAATGCACATGTGCGCAGTAGCATGTTAACGCTCAGTATTTTAATCTCCCCTTGAGGGAAGCACTGTAAACACGACGCCTTTGCGCGCACACACACACACACCACACTTGGCTAAGCTTTATAAAACGGTCTTAAGTGTATTAAAACCGCATTCAAAAGCCTAGCAAAGCTGCAGGTTTAGTATAGCAGCAGCTGTGGAGTGTTTTGACCAGAACTGTAAATCCTCAATTCTGGAAGGAACATCATTCATTTGTTATCAGATTTATCAGGCGAGGAGTTGTCCGGTATCACTCGTCAAGAGCAGCCCTGTAAAGCTGAAATATAGAGAGAGGATGAAATAGTATATTTTCGAGCGAGTCCTGTCCTTGGAGATTCAGAGCGCTCAGGGTTTGGCCTACAGCCTCACATCTGTTGAGCAGAGCACGGAAAGATCCAACCCAGCTCTCTGTCTTTCTCTGTCTCACACATAAATATCTGTGTGTGTATGGCAAAATACCGTCTCGCCAAATGATTTACTGTTAAACGATGTGCGGAAGACAGTCTTTTTCATAATTGAAATCATCTAGGATCCTCGTAGCATACTTGCTGCCTCATGGGAACTATGACGGTATTGCACTAATAAAAAAAAAAGAAAAGCAGAAATGTTTATTTATGTATGCCTGCCTGACATCCATCCGTCTGTACTTGGTTACATCCAATTCTGTATCATATTGTTTGTAAAATAAGTATCTTTTTATATAAATATTCTGACCATCTGAACATGTATGAATGGACTATAAATCTATTCATACATGCGCTACAACTCAAAAGTTTGAGGTTACAGTAGGCTACAATACAGTAAAAACAGTAATACTGTAAATATATATATTTTTTTTCTATTTAATATATTTTAAGTTGAATTATTCCTCTGGCAATGCTGAATTTTCTATGACAGTAGTCCAGTCTTCAGTGTCACATGATCCTTCAGAAAACATTCTAATATGCTAATTTGCTGCTCAAGAAACATTTATTATTATTATCAATGTTGAAAACAGTTGTGCTGCTTAATTTTTTATGGACATTTTCTTCCAGTTTTTTTTTGAAGGAATAGAAAGTTCAAAAGAACAGAGTTAATTTTGCTTTAAACATGTCACTTTTGATCAATATAATGTATCCTTGCTGAATAAAAATATGAATTCTTAAAAGGAAAAAAATTACCCCTCACCATCAACAGTAGTTTAAGTTGGTTTTCTATCTGCCGACTCAGAATTTACTAACTTACTCAGTTGTGTATTCATTTGTAGACCTTTTTTCAACCTTTCACTGTTCATTTAGGTCTGAGACTTGAGCGCCTGCTGTGATAACTGCTATATAGAACCGGCTAACACTGTGATCTTTGTGCAGTCTTAACATTTATAATCTAGAGTAGAGAATCTTAGCCTCTTGGCTGAAACGGTAATGGTGGGTTTAATTCGTCAACACAAGTTCACCACAGACCATCTCTCTTTATCGCACCCACACACAGCCCCACAGTTCTGTCAGAATAAAAAGGGAGAAGTTTGGCCATCTGCTAGCAGTAGGAATTCACGACACACACAAGAAGCCATTGTTCGGGAGCACTCCTAAGCCACTGCGATTTGCACAGTCCCTCTAAAGCCTATTGTGAAGGAGTTAGCATGACGCTAAAGCTGTGATGGTTGCCTTTAAGGGTGTGAGGGGAAACAGTTGAGAGTGATTTTCCTTTAACATTTTGGTGGGGATAGATACTGTCTGGACAAAGTGTACAACAACAAACATGCCAGCATTGGTCCAGAAAAGCTGATGTTTTATTTACACTTTTTATACACTAAAATAAAGGTTCCAATTACAGCAAAAAAAAAAAAAGTTGTTCAGCTTGATGCCATAGATCAGATCTCAAGATTCTAGTCCTTTAGAAAACTGGTGATTTAAGTCAATGCAAAAATTATATTCACAACCAATTGCCTTTCTGTAATGTCATTTATTTCTAGATATTGCATCAAAAATGTAGAATAAAACTTGACTTGGATCAAGAAAAATGTTTGACATGATGGGGGATTAAAAAACAAGACCTTCCTTCCTTCCTTCCTTCCTTCCTTCTCTTCCTTCCTTCCTTCCTTCCTCCTTCCTTCCTTCCTTCCTTCCTTCCTTCCTTCCTTCTTCCTTCCTTCCTTCCTTCTTCCTTCCTTCCTTCCTTCCTTCCTTCCTTCCTTCCTTCCTTCCTTCCTTCCTTCCTTCCTTCCTTCCCTTCCTTCCTTCCTTCCTTCCTTCCTTCTTTTCAATTTTGATTTAACTTTGCCTTAAAGGGGTCATATAATGCCATTTTCATACAAGTTAATTTGATTCTTTAGGGTCTAAATGAAAAGTTTGTAATATACTTTAATTAAAAATTCTCATTAGTATTTTAAGAAAACACTCATTTTACCTGGTCAAAAACAGCTCTGTTTTCAGCACGCCATTTAAGTGCATATGCCTTTTAATGATAATGAGCTTTGCTCACTCCGCCCCTCTGTTCTGCGGGCGCTTTGACACAACGCACGTGGAGTTTTGACTTGACAACAGTTGAGGCCGGGTATATTTTATTTTGGAGAAAGAATGTCAGCAGGATTCTCTCTGAGGACACATCTGTTCAACCGTATCAGTTTGTACCGGAGTCGGACCCGAAACAAGATGACGGCCGCAAAGAAGTTCGACAATTAAGTCTCGAACAGGACGTTTCTGAATGGTTGGTTAATGTCATACAGTATGTCACTTTGATCTATTTTTGTATGTACTGGCAGGGTAACGATAGAGTAACTTATGGCGCTTTTCCACTGCATGGTACGGTACGGTTCGGTACGGCACGCTTTGGCGCTTTTCCACTGCATGGTACGGTACGGTTCGGTTCGGTACGGCTCACTTGTGGTGCTTTTCCACTGCATGGTACGGTACGGTACGGTGCGCTTCGGCGCGCTTTAAATGGTACCTGATCTGTTGAGGTTCCAAGCGTACCGTACCGGTACTAAAATGTGACGTGAAACACTGCAGATCACTGATTGGTCAGACAGACAGAATCGTCACTACCAGCGTCATTGGATTTGCGACACGAGACCGCTATACAGAGTCATATAACCAGTAGACAACAGCCAACACGGTAGCACCTGTGTTTTACTTACTTGAAAAAAAAGAAGAGATCAACACTTTAAAAAGGAAATGGCTGAATCGTGGTCGAGGTGCAGACAATCCTCTCGTTGGTTGCCTAGGAGCGGGTCCAGCGAGAGCTGGATGGGGCAAAACAGAATGAAAAAGTGTTCCAAGAAGTAGCAGCTAGCTCAGCTCTTAGCCGCACACGGCTATCACCGGACCTACAAACAGTGTAACGATCAGTCCCACCCACTTTGAATGGGTACTAACTGCAGTGGAAAAGCAACCGAGCTAGCGAACCGAACCGTGCCGTACCGAGCCGAGTCGTACCACGCAGTGGAAAAGCGAAGTCGAACCGAACCGTTCCGCGCCGAATCGAACCGTACCGAACCGAACCGAGCGTACCATGCAGTGGAAAAGCGCCATTAGTGAGATGTACGAACGCTATGTGTTTACTGATGTATACGTAGGCTACTCAGTTTGTAATAGCACAATAACCATAACGCGTTGTTCATTATAAACGTGGGGAATTATATTGAGAACGTCGTACATAGAAAACATGTCGTAATCAGGGTTGGGGAGTAACGGAATACATGTAACGGCGTTATGTAATCAGGATACAAAAATCCAGTAACTGTAATTAGTTACAGTTACTTCAAAAAACGTTGTAATCAGATTATAGTTACTTTTTGAAAAAAGGGGGGATACTTTCAGGATTACAATGGTTTCATTTAAAACTAAATAAATCTGTATTTTGGTATAATAACACTTAAGCGTTGCTTGATTAATGACTCACGAGTGCCATCCGCAGCTGGTGCACGCGCAAAATAACAGCTCTCTACAACAATCTCCTCAGACAACAGTGATGCGCGGGTTGATCCAAAATGAGCGGGTTACCCGCGGTTACGAGTCATCCAAAAGTATTTTTAATGATACGTTTGAAATAAAGATGCCAATTAAATATTTGTAATTTATATAGTAGCATATGGACGCGACAAGAGAAAAGGTGAAGACTGGGCAGTGGAAGCTCCGCAAATAGCCTACTAATACAAGTGGGAAATCCTTTTTTAGGCTATCTTTTGAATGTTAAGCGTTATTAACTTTTAAATAAATGCTGGCGCGGGACAAAATGCCCGATTTGCCTACACGTTGAACTGAGATGTCATTGTACCATTTTATTAGGCTAATAATGCATATAGCTCAGTAATGTCAGTTTTATGTATTTTCTGAGAGGGGGTGGGATTTTTGTTAGGAAAGTCGGAGGAGAGACGCACACTTCGAATAGACTGGATAAACACATGCAGAATCTTAATCGTTAAGAAAATGAAACAAAATAAATGAATAGCCTAAATCAAACCATTATTACACTAGGCTATATTATACAGCATTCAGAAAAAGAACTGTTGGCGCTGCTAAGGGCAAAAAATGCGGGTCAGGAAGCGGGTTGGGTAGCAATAGCCTATATTTATTTATTTTTTGCGGTCCGAGTTGCGGGCGGGTTAGTTGAAAGCGTCGGTCGGGTGCGGGTTGTTTATACATTGACCCGCGCATCACTGTCAGACACAATCACTGCTGCTAGAAATGATGCTGCCCACTGGTAAAAATGCTTTAATTTCTTGGAAATTCCGCTGCTATTTTGTTTTTAAAGAAGAAAATGCCAACAACATGGTTGCACAGTGCAAACTGTGCCTTCCAGCAATGAAAACACTTTCTTAATCGAAGGACTCGACATCCAACCTAAAGAAGCATTTGCATTCTCTGTTTTCCTGTTGAAGAAACATTTCCATTTTATTTTTTCCTTGTCCTTGTCAAGTTAAAAATTAAACAAAATAATCTGTAATACCATACTGTAGCCACAAGCCACTAGATGTCTGTATAGTCCTTTACATAAATATTTATTCAAGGCTGTGAAATTCTTAATAAATAAGTTTTTTTTAAATAATATCTCTATCCTTGAAGTAATCCAAAAGTAATCAGTTACATTACTTTCATATTGTGGTACTTGGATTACGTTACTGAATACTTTTTTTTATGAAGTAATTTGTAACTGTAACGGAATACATTTTTAAAGTAACCCTCCCAAGCCTGGTCGTAATGTACCCTGAGTGTAAATCTTAGCCGCATTCATCGTGAAGCGTGCAAGCAATTTGCAAAAATTAATATAAAAGTTAATACAATTTTACACTCACTTCTGAAGGTGCAGCAGGGACATGAATAGTTGGTACCGATTCTTTTTTCAGGAGCAGCTTCTTAGCAAAACCAGCTAACTTACTGATCCTCGTTTATAAAGCAGTCTGGTGAGAAATGATTCACGCAAACATGAACATTGACGTTGATCGTGGCCTCGTGGGGAATATTCCCATCGAAAACAAACTCAGCCACTGCGTCTTCAGCGGTTCGGATTTAGGAACATTAAAATGACTGCTGTGTTCGTTATTACACCCAAGAACAGAACACCACAATTGCTTAGACGCCATTCTGCTCTTTTCCTGTGTTCATGGGTTATTGTGTTATTAGTTGTCTTAGATACTATCTGAATTATAAGTTTGCATTATATTTCAGTTAATATTTTTTTAAAAATAAATAATAAGAACCCTATGATATTTTCCACAATTAATGTTCATAAGCTGCCGCAAAGAACCATTGAAGAAGCTTTATTTATAAGGTTGTAGAATAGTTGTTGATTTCAGCTTCGCTGAGACTCCAGCTGCTTCAGCGAAACATCCTTCAGCCAGATGCCAGCTGTCAATCATTCCTTTTCTTCCTCCTTTTTTTTCTTTTTTTCAATTGTCTGTTTTTTTTCCTTTTCATGTCTCTACTTCTGTGTCTGTCTCTTGCTACCTGTTTCCGGCCTCTCTCTCTTTGTCTCTAGGCTAAAGTAAAGAGACTGACCTCCAAATGCAACCATTTTAATGACCTATTTTCATTGACCTATAGATTCAGCAGTAGTTTATGCCTCAAAGGTTTCACTTTCTCTTGTTGAATCGATTCATTTGACTTAGAAATTACAGGTTCTTTATTGTTAGAGGTGTTTACTGAGAGACGGTAAATGCTCCATGGTCTATTCGGCAAGACCATCTGTGGATTTATATCGAAATTCTAATAAAACTTTACAAGCTGTGAGAGCAAACCCCGATCAGTCTCTAGAGATACGCGGAACATTTTAGCAGAAGCCTCTGTGCTGGCAGGAGTTATGAGCCCTGGGCCTGTAGGTAAACCACCCCTGCAACCTCTACAGATCCGGTCTAATAAAACAGTGGTTTCAGTTCATCTCCTTCAAGAACAGATAGATCGAGCTGTTGGCAGTACAGGGCATTGACTGAATTTCAGTGGCCAAGAGTGGTGCTTAGGGTTTCTCATTACATTCCTGCTTTTACCCCTGTGATGAACTCTAGAGTTATCTTTTCTAGTCTTGTCAATCTGCTTTGTTCAGGATCATATTATACAGCAGACTCTGAAATCTGATTGGATGAGCCACATTCAAAGCGGTTTTCAATAAAATAGAAGATTTATGCACTGTGACTGCATGGAAATTGTATGTAGAAAGTAGCTTGGCGATTCAATTTTTAATTGTCATACAATGCAGATGGGTTTTAAATTCTTTAAATGTTATTTATTTTTTATTTTTTTACTTGAGCTTATTTAATAAAATATTTTAATTGATTATTAATATTTTAAGTCTTTTATACAATTTTGTATTTTTTTATCTAAAGTATCATTTGTTTAGTTACCATTTTATTTTAGTATTATATATATACTATTGTGCTATTGTTATATTTTATTTTCAACTATTTCTTTTAGGCTCTCGTACATGTGGTACTTTAACCGGAACATATTTTATTGCAGGTAGCTTCCAATACAACATTTAAAATGTTATATTTATTTTATTTAAGATTTATTTTCAATTGATTAAAATGAATTGTAGTTTTAGTTGGCAACAAAACATATTTCATTAACTTATTTTTAGTTGTTTTTTTATCTGCACTATTTTATTGCAGAGCTCTATATTGCTATTGCCACTGTTTTACAAAAGCAGTCTTGAGCTATGTGTTACACTGAGTTTAATATCACTGTACTCATGCTATCTAACGGCCTATCGCTATATATTTCACTACAGAACAGCATACAGCTTTCGTCTTTCATCTTTAGTGATTGGTAGATTTTAGTATGAGGTATTCACATCTTCTCTTTGCTCAATGATAAAAGCTTTTTTTTTCTGTAACTGCATACAATAAGCTTTGGTGTTGGAGAAACATTTCAAACCTTTCCCAGTTCTCTTTCCCCCACACTACTGTCTTTCTCTCTTTCACTCCGTAAGAGCTGGTTGTCACGGGCTCTTTCAGGGAGAGCCGTAAGTGGGGGGTTTAAAAGAAGCTGTCGCTTCTACCCAACAATTTCATGCTAATATTCCAGTCACCCACTTTTAGAAGGGAAGCGAGCAGGGAGGAGGATGAGGAAGAGTGAGCATGTACAGGTGGGCTGTCACAGATAAGGCATCTTTTGCTGTCAGTTTGTGTGTAAGCGAGAATTTGTTTACTGTGAGACTGAAGCGCACTGGCTTTTGTACTGTCGTCTGTGTAAATAATGTCGATCGGTTGTTCTGGAGCACTTTTTGTGCAACCCCATCCCCCTTAAATTTAGAATTTTTCCCAATTGTGTCGCAGACAGTTGTCTGATGTTTGGCCTGACATTTAAATTCTCTGTTGACTCAGATGTATTTGCTTTTATGTTGCAGAGAGAGAATTAAGGTGTCTGTTCTTGTGTCTTTGGTAATAAGATGGTTTCAGTCAGCTCTCTAGAGAGGACACTGCACTTTTTCTGTTTGTTTTAAGTTTGATATTTTCTCTTGCCGTTCAATATTGCTTATTGATTTTTGAAACAGTGCACGTCTCAAAATCCCAACAGGGACTTGTATAGATGACAGCGTGTGTGAGTGTGAGCTGAAGAACTCAGGGACTTTGCGTTTGTGTGTGTGCGTGTTGATGAGAGAGAGAGAGAGAGAGAGAGGTGCAGTAATTTGTCTCTTTCATCATCTCCAGTATTTTCATCCTCTAGGATTTTCTCCTTGGAGATGTTTTCTTTGTCTCTGCTTACTCTGAGGGAGAACAAGCACATCAGTTTATTTCGGAAACAGATATTTCATTAAAGTTGATGGCATTTAAGTTGTTACGAGAGCATTGCTGTTTCTCTTGTGGTCATAACTGCAATCTTTGACAAGCACAGCACTTTGGGATCACACTGTAAACTATCAGTTATATTTACTTTTCACAATTATTTATCACCATTTATTGCATACAAGTGGTTAGAGCTGCTGCATTCTGGATGCATTGAGAATCATGATTTTTTTTTTCATACAGAGATTCACGATTCTGAACAGACAAAATCTTAATTGCTGCAGTCTATTTAAAATGTTTAATTGTTCTGAATGAATTACTTTAAAAATAGGTTTAAGTGAATGATTCAATGACTCACTCATAAATAAGTGACTTTTTTATGTTTTGAGTTTCTTGAATGAATCTCTTGAGTGATTCAATGACACATTCATTTTTTTTAATAGTCAGTAAATAATAATAATGTAAGTGATACAATCATTTGATGCGTCAAATTACTTTCTAAAGGTGATTTACTCTAGTTTGATCGTTTCCGTAGACATCAGTGTTTTTATCCGAACTAAATTTTTATCCCAATACTTCTATATTTATAACTCCGAAATAATGATACTGCGTGTTTGAAAAGATGTTTTGTTTCAAAAACGTTTTTTTAACATTGATAAGAAAATTCAGCCTAGTAATCACATGCATAATAACATTTCTAAACATTATAATTTTATTTTAAATTGTATTATTAGTTCACAATATTACTGTTGTTTTGATTGAATGATTTTGAATAAAGTCTCTTATGCTCACCATGACTGCATTCATTTAAACAAAAAAATTACATTTTATATTACATTATACTCATTCTGTCGGTGTTACCATCTACATGTAAGCTCTATGTAGTGTTGATGCACACTGTTATTTTGTTTTGTCACCATTATTGTAGTTTAGTACTCTTCTTGGTGAACCTGATGGTGTTAAATAAATTGAAGTTGTTGATAACCTCATTTGGTGAACTTGCTTAATGAATTAAATCAATTTGGTCACAACACTTGTTCACATCCTTCTCTTTTTATGGAGAGAGGGACAAAAGTGTAAATGTATTTCTTTTGTTTCATTCATGTGAATCACATAATTGCCCAGGTGTGATCTGCACTCCAGTCATCATTATATAACACAGACCTCAGTCAGAGATCGTCAGAGACTCGCTCTGAATGAAGAATGATTTGTTTGTTGAGTCTCATAAAGGGCTGTGAACAGAAATGAGAAGAAAAGTGCGAGAGAAACGGAGAAGTGTTGTTTTTTGTGCATTAAGTGCCAGGGTTTTCTTTCTTTTCTAAAGCATTTATTGACATGTTCCATAATACCATGATTTTTGACCTTTACCATAAAAATCTTTTCTTTTTTTCCATTCTTAAAAAAAATAATAATCTTTTTATTTTATGTTAGAATGTTATGAAACTGGCAATCATTCAATATCATGGCATTTTATTAAAATACAACTTTTTTTATACCATCAAATATTATAACTTCACAGTTTTTTGTTAAAAATCACAGTTTTGCTTTTGCTTTTTTACTTAAATTGTTAATCCTTTTTAAAATGAACATTTACCATGGCAAACCTTTAAAGTACTATGGTGTTATCATGAAACGATGACGATTTCACATGGTAAAACTAAGAAATATCAGTTATACTAACATATTATTTTACAGTATGTGTACTTAGTGTAGTTATCCAAGAAAATACTGGATATACGCCTATAAGGTAACTACATGGGTTATAGGTTTAGGGATAGGTTCAGTGTTAGTACCTGGTTATAACCCAGTAATTGCAGTTGCTATAATAAGATGTACATGCGGAATAGGACTGTAAAATAAAGTGCAACTGAAATATTTGTATCATTGTACTGAAATTTGGTATATGTATGGTAATGAATCGGTACCCATTTATACGTTCTGTCTTTGCATGTCCCAAAGCGTCATTCTAGCACAGTATTTTTGTAAGACTAATGACTCATGACTTTTATTCCCTTTATTTTTGCAAACCATGAGAGAAGCATTTCATACAGAAATGGGTGAATCATAGTGAGAATGAATAAAGCCGTGGGAGGGAAACACCACAGCAACACCCCACTGAGTTTGACTAAGAAAACAAACTCATTCTAAAGATTTGCATTTGAAGTTCAAGAGCAACATTTTTCCTTTTAAGTTCCTGGTTTATTTTCATAATTGTTTTCATAGCCCAGCTGGAGCTGTAGTATTTCTCCTGCTGTGTGCGTTAAGAGGAATTCTAGGATATGATGTTGTCCGAACGCGTTTTCAGAAAGCAGAGACGTTTCATCTTGTGTTTACCGCGGTGTTAAACCTTTTGTGGTTTAACCGCACCGCTGCTGTATGTGTGTTGGTAAAGCTCCAACAGCAAGTGCTCTCAATCTCACGGTTTTAATTACATGAGTGCAACAGGTTGTGACTTGTTTAAGCGCCTGCGCTCACACACAGACACAGACATTTAGTAATTACTGGCGAGCAATGCCTTGACATTCTTCTCTTTATTTGAACTTGACTGTTTCATTAGTAGTTTGCCCCCTGGGCTCTGGTTAGTACATGAGGAGGAGGAGATAAAGTCTGATCCGCCAGTCATCTGTACAGATCATAAAGCAGATAGTACCTGGGGAGGAGCGAGAGACAGAGAGACAGAGAAAGAGACAGATTAGCACTTGAAAAAAAAACAGACAGTTGTAATGGAGAGGTTGACATGAAATTATAGATATACAAGTAGGAGTTTTCAACACACTTTGACAGCCAGATTAATCTGAATAGATATTTTAAGATAGTGATTCTCAACCCTTTTGACTCTGGTTCCTCATATAATTATGACAAAGCTGTTTTTTTATTATTAGTAGTATTACCAGAAACTGGGAGTATTGATATATAATACATACATTCATTAATCACACTTAATTTTATCATTCAAAGTCTCAAGAACTCAATGAACTGACTGAAGATATATGTCTGTTACAAAGGTGGCCTCGTTTGTTTGTTTGTTTGTCTTTTTCTTATATCATATTTTTTATTAAAGTAATAACTCAATCATTTAGTCCGCCTAAACCCTGCACTTTTCTTACAATCGACTGCAAGGTCACATTCAGCTCAGTCACCACCCTACATTTTACCTTTTTTGATAATCCAGTTTACCCGTGTATGTTACAATACAGAACAAAAGATCTGTCGCTACTTGCGTTTCATCGTGACTTTAAAGAAGTTGACAGTTGATATAATATAATGAACCCAATTGCAGTGGTTACTTGGAAAATAGAAAAACACAAAAGTGACATAGGACTGTGTTTTTGACAGCCAACTTTAAGGCATTTACTTGGATATGGTGCTTTCTTTTATAAATGTAGTGTAGCATGAGTCATGACAGCGTGTTAGTATTATTTGACATACTTTGGAGTAGTAAATAATGTGGTTAAAGTAACATTTTTGATGATGATAATGTTGTACCGATGTATATCAGACAGAGTACTTCTAGCATTACGTTTTGTAGTTTTATATAAGGGTTAGAAAACATGACTGAAACTGCCACTGGAAATGATGGCTAATAGATGGTTACACACACAATACAAGCAAGGATTATATAATACAACAATATTGTATTGTATGTATTGTATTTAATTTGTAGAGTTGTTGGTCTATTCGATTCCCAAGGAAATACTAAAGACAAAGCACTTCTAAAAATAAACTCAAGACATAACCACAACCCACAATACTGTTACAACCGTCTAAGTTTCAAGCAATGTGATTTAGTGTTATGCGAATAAGCCTGTAAAGGTATTAAAGTCACTTTATGTTCTGAGTTACAGTATATTGAATGTATTTCCTTCCTCTCTCTCTCTCTCTCTCTCTCCTCTCTCTCTCCTCTCTCTCTCTCTCCTCTCTCTCTCTCTCTCTCTCTCTCTCTCTCCAATTCAATTCAAATGCTCTCTCTCTCTCTCTCTCTCCTCTTCTCTCTCTCTCTCTCCCCTTCTCTCATTCATCATTCAATTGCTCTCTCTCTCTCTCTCTCTCTCTCTCTCTCTCTCCTCTCCTCTCTCTCTCTCAATTCAATTCAATTGCTCTCTCTCTCTCTCTCTCCTCTCTCTCTCTCTCTCTCTCTCTCTCCTCTCTCTCTCTCTCTCTCTCTCTCCTCTCTCTCTCTCCTCTCTCTCTCCTCTCTCTCTCTCATCTCTCACTCATATCTCTTCTCCTCTCCTATATCCTAGCTCATGAATCTTCCGCCGTCCCTTGAATGCAGAATGCGCTTCATGTAAGACTAGCATAGTCGATGCTAACAGGTATCACTTTAAAAGGGATGAATAAGATATAAGCAATAAACCAGCAAACACATACTCTCTTAAATCATAGGGAAATATATGTGCAATATATGTATGTGTATACCAAGACTGCGTAATATAGTAAAACGGTTAAGTGACGTTTTCTATTATAATATTACAATTTTTTTTATTCATTCCTTGGATGCAAATCTGAGTTTTCAGCATCATTACTCCAGTCTTCAGTGTCACATGATCCTTCAGAAATCAGTCTAATATGCTGATTTGCTGCTCGAGAAACATCTCTATGATGAAAACAGTAGATTTGCTTAATATTTGTATGCAAACTGTGATATGTGTGTTTTGCCATTTAGGCGAAAATCCCCTGTTCACATTAGAGGAGAATGGTCAGACTGGTTTGACCTGATAGAAAGGCTCAAATAACAACTTGTTACAACCGAAGAATGCAGAAGAACCAAAATGTGACTATTGAAGATTGGAAAAATCCAGTTGCCTGGTCTTTTAAGTCTTGATTTCTGCTGCAAAATTCAGATGGTAGGGTCAGAATTTGGTGTAAACAACACAAAAGCATTGATCCATCCTGCCTTGTATCAACGGTTCAGGCTGCTGGTGGTGTAATGACAGTGGGGGATATTTTATTGGCACACTTTGGGCCCCTTAGTACCAAATGAGCATTGTTGAAATGCCACAGCCTACCTGAGAATTGTTGCTGACCATGTCCATCCCTTTACGACCACAGTGTACCCATTTTCTGATGGCTACTTCCAGCAGGATAATAAAGCTCAAACCATCTCAAACAATGAGTTCACTATACTCATGGCCTCCACAGTCACCAGGTCTCAACCCAATAGAGCAACTTTGAGATGTGGTGGAACGGGAGATTTGCACTGACAAATCAAAAACGGTGTTATGCTAACCCTCATGTTTCCAGCACCTTGTTGAATGTATACCACAAGTTGTAGTAAATGTCAACATATTTTTTGGGGGGAATGCGGGGAACAAACATCCTAAATTCAACATATGCTGGTGAAAAGGCTGTCATGCGGTTCTTTTCAACATGGCAGTGCTTTACGTGCGGAACATATTCACTGTTGGAGAGCTGGAGAGGGAATAAAATGTAAAGGAAGAGGGATAGACACAGAGACAGAAGGGAGGAGGGTTTTATTAGCTCTTGTTGATCATTGCCAGGGCAGAAACGGCCTTATTTAGCCCCCACCTAATCATTTCCTGGAATCCAGCACCCCACACACAGGAAGCTACTACCAGCCTTCCTTTCCGCTCGCTGAACAGAACAGGAAACATAGTTGCAGCAGAATGATGGCGGCTATAAATCCTTATTCATTCATTTCCCTCTCTCGCTCTCTCATGAGCTGGCATGGTTTCTGTTTGTGATGCAGCGTGCTGTCAATACTCAGTAATGACAGGAATTAGCCCTGAGGTTTATTGCCTGTAGGTTACATGGCACTTTGCGTTCTAGATTGCTGAAGCACTGCCAGTTGAATCAGGGTTGTATTTTACTGCTTAAGACGGTTTAAGAGAAGTTTGACTGAAATGTGCAGATCCAGGGATTATATGTTCAGTAGGTCATTCAGTAAAAAAACAAATGTGATTGCTGTCTATGTAGCGGTAATTTCCATCAAGTCTCTTGACAATAGAACAGTATGGAAGCTTGTTTCCACCATGGATTACATTTTTTTTTTATTATTATTAAACCATCACAATTGTGACTTTTTTTTTCTTAGAATTGCGAGATATAAACTTGAGACCTTTTTCAGAATAGTGAGATTATTTGCAATTCTGAGGAAGAAAAGTAAGAATTGCAAGATGTAAACTTGCAATTGCGAGAAAAAAAAGTCAGAATTGTGATATAAAAAGGTCGCAATTACCTTTTTTTTATTCAAACAAGCTAGAGTACTTGCAATGCTTATATTCATCTATCTATATATCATACTTTGTTTAACAATAATTTTTGGTTCTTGTATCATTTTATGTAATTATTTAAATTAATGTTTTAAGAATAATTATTTAAACATTTTCCATTTAAATGAAATTGCATGATATTTACTTGCATTTATTTATATAAATGAATATTTTAAGGGATTTATTAACATTCATTCATGTTTATTTTAAGCTAATCTTTTACATTTGTATTTACATTTATATAATTATGTATTTATATGTATGTAAATTATCCATTTAAATTCAAAAATACATACATACATACATACATACATACATATACATTATTATATATATATATATATATATAATATATATATATATATATATATATATATATATATTAGGGCTGGGGTAAACGATTATTAACAAAACGATTAGTTGGGCGATTATTTTATCGATTAGTCAACTAATCTAACGACTAATTGGAAGATTAATTCTGCTGCTCGATTAATAAAAAACCATAATGCATGTCAAATAAATACGAACTAGCGTACCGAATCATGATACTGTATAAGCTGGCTAACCTTAGTCTAATGTTATGTATTTGAACACCGTCATTAGAACTCTATAACCGCCAAAACCGTGTTATTAAAATATTTTGTGCAAACATTTTTTATCATAGAGAATGTTTAAATACTAATATCAGCTTACGAGGGAAACGGAGGCGGAGTTAGTGGTGCTTCTGCTCCTGCTGGAGATGATTCGGGAGAGGTCTGTTCCCTTTTACCGATCAGAGCGCGCGATGACACGGAGCAAAGCCTTGTTTATACTCGACGCGTCCGCACGAGCGGGAAAAATGACGCGTTGGGTGAGCAAGACCGGCAAGACCCCATTTCGCTTGCCTGTGTGCACGGCTTCTTTTGTAACAGCGCGCGCGGCGCCGCGTCCGCGGATGAACGACTGCAACCCGAATCTGCCCGAGCCGTACGTCTCACCGCACCGGCACTCAGTTTGCGCGTCTAAATTGCAAAGGTTTTTTTTGTTAAGGATTTGTTTACTGCGTGTGATTAATTTAATGGAAAGCACATTCACTTCTAGTGGTTTTCGTCCTCCATTCTGCAATGTTTCGGTCTCCCATGTGTGTTTGCGAGCTGTATTGCCGGTGCAAAAAATGAATAAGGCCTGGGACACACTGGCTGCATGGCGTGAGCGTGGCGTTTCTGTTGCGTGTCAGCTGCGTGGCGGCTGCGTCGCGTTTTCTGTGTCTTTGCACATCAGAAGCGTGTCTGACGCGGCGCTGCTGACACGGATCACCCTTGTTCGACATATGGGAGAGAGTTGTGCAAGCCCTATACTTCGTGTTAAGCATAAATATAAAGCCTACTGATAAAGACACTGTCAGTGTCAGCACAGCAGTATTGACAGCAAAATAGACTACAGAATATTTCGTTCTGGTGCAATATTTGAAAATTGATGATTAGGCCTATTTATTCATTTATTTTTAAATTAGACCTATATTTATATCTGAATTTGTCAAAAATGTAATTTATCAATATGTATTCGTGTACAAAATAACATATAAACATCTTTTCCTATTCTATTTTGCCTGGAAACGCTTCCAACACGCTTGCGTGTCGCGTGAAAAATAGGCGTCGGTTCTATTTCTAGCATGCACGCGTTTTCCGCGCGGCTCATGCCGCGCCTGAGACGCGCGTGTCACGCAGGCAGTGTGCAAGCTCTAACCTGTTAACATGGGAGCCGAAATAAAAACGGACACGCCACGCAGCTGAGACGCGCACGCCACGCAGCCAGTGTGTCTCAGGCCTAAATGAAGAAAGCGTCGACGCAAAAATATGGCGTCGACGTAATTTTGACGTCGAAGCGTCGACGTCATCGTCGCGTCGCTACAGCACTAATATATATTATGATGGAGATTTATAGACCCCATCAAACTAGCTGTATAAGGACATATGCTGATGGACCAAAACATATGCTGTTTACTAGGACTTTTTTTTTTAGCATGGTTAGAGAACCAAATGGTTTGTTGCATTGGAATCTTTTTCTTCTCTCGCTTAAAAACACTTTTTTAGCCAACTTGTGACATTGGTTTTATTTCAATGGGTTATTGCACACCCATTGAGACAGAGACTAGCACCAGTTTGAGAGCGCTCAGAAAAGACGGCATGATGTTTGGAGGGATATGAGTGCAGCCACTACATCCTGTAGACGTTCTCTTCCTCCATTATTGCACTCCTGTGTCAAATTTATCCTGCGTTAACCCTCAACTTGAAACAGTCTTGAGTCCAAGATCCTTATTATGACGCTGACCCTAATTTCTGCAGTAAAGCTTTCGGAGACCCTTACCACACATACGCGCACACACTCTCACCCTGTCGTATTTTCTTGAAGTTATTGCGTCCCTGGCAGTGGATAACTCTCTCATGTCATAAATATTGCAGGCTCTGGGAGGTGAAGGCCGGCTTCAGTCAGGATATTACTATCCATTTAGCCGGAGCGTACCACTGAAAGTGCACAAACACAGAGATTAGAGGAACAACAAAGCCCTGTGCTGGAATTAAAGGAACAGCAGTATGCAGTTGGTTAACACAAAACCATTTTCATTTGCCGATCTTACAAGAGGTTAAAGGTGCAGTTAGCGATTTCTGAAAAAACTGTTGATGTTTGAAATGAACCCAAACAAACACATCCCTCCCATAAAGCGAAGATGATGAACGAATGAACAAGGAAGAACACAAACAATTCTTGCTTGTATAAACTCTTGTGTGCTGCATGTTCATTTTGTTAGCCACCAGCATCACATCCGCCCAAGACAAACAGTAGCCGCGTTTCCATTACAGATTTGCGCAAAACTTTTGCGATTTTTTTTTTTTTTTTTTCTTCTAAATGTCGATAAAAAACTATTGCGAAATGACGCCGTTTCCATTAACTGATGTTTTGCGATACAACGTCCTTTTTTTCCTCTCGGGATAAGTCATTTAAACATCATGGCAACGGGTAGGCTTAAAGCCCATAGACACATAATATATATGTATATATCTATGTTATAGCCTATATCACAGCCACCACCACACTAGACATTATTATTATTAATGGAAGGAGACGTGGTGTGTTATCCAAACATTAATGAAAGGGAAAGACCCGTATACTGCGAACGGCATTAGGAGTTTCTGGGTGTTTCTCCCTCATTTCTGCTCCGAGATCTTGATTGTGGCATTTCTTTTAGGTTTAGAATCCAGTATTCCTGTAGCCTAATTATTGTTTCTTTTATGAATTTAATAAAGAACTCTGTCCAAACGGTCAGTGTATATTTGTGTCCATTAGTTTTTCCTTATTTAAACCTGAATTGCAAAACGAAAAATAAACTGTGGATGTTTTTTTTAAAATGCAAAGTTGAACACCAATTTTTTTTTTAACTGTACACAAATGCTGCGCAAAAATAATAATATATCGACTAAATTTCAGATGTTTGTTTATGACTTTTTGCCCCTTTATTAAACATTTAAAATATTCCCAACTTAATACGAAATAAAGTCGATTTTAATGGTTTTCTAAGGCCAAATTAGAACCTGGAAATGATATTTTTCCCGCAGTGCTGAATGAGAAAAGCCATATTTATGTCTCTGGAACCACAGCCCACAGAAAGGTGATTTAGGTGAGTTATAGGCTAATGATAATAAATGTGTCTGAAAAAATAACAAGGCATTTTAATTGTTTATTAAAAAAAACTATTGTTTTCTAAATCAGAGTCGGCTAAAAACAAATCTCCATCTCCGCTGAGGCGCGCCGCGCGAATGCATCTTTAGAGAGAAGTGCACCTTTCATACGGATTACATAAGCAGAAGGTATTAGCTTTCGATTCGAATTTGTTTGTTTTAAAGTGGACATTACAAGCTTTAGCCTACATACTGCTATACTTTGTTTCAGTTCTCGCGCTCCAGTTCACGGAGATCATGAAAGCGTGCATGATTAAACAGTCGGCAGTGCAAATTGATATTCTACTTACCTGACTGGAATATCAATTTGCACTGCCGACTGTTTATTTACAGTACCAATTGTTTACATATACATTGCAATACCGTACTTTAACTGTAATATGCAATTACTTTCCACTGCACTTTCACTCGGATAGTATCTGTCCAACTTAATTTGCACTACTTTAAATCCATCTTTATATATATTCATAGTACATATTCACCTGTAAACTACGTATAGTAATAACCATCTGTAAATTATGTTCATTGTACATATCTGTAAAAATTCTGTTTATAGTAATATCCATCTGTATATTATATTCAGTACATATCTAGCTGTAAATTCTGTTCACAATAATAGCTATCTGTATATTATATTCATAGGACTAATCTATCTGAAAAAATCTGTTTATAATAGTATTCAATTCTATATTTATTCAGTACATATCCATGTACTGCACTTATGGAACCACTGTATATCCTGCACTTGCTGCTATTGCACTTCTGGTTAGACCCAAACTGCATTTCGTTGCCTTGTACCTGTACTTGTGTAATGACAATAAAGTTGAATCTAATCTAATCTAATCTAATGATTGTTTTATTTTATTTTACAAAAGCACAACATTTTCTTGTTATTGTGAGTTTACACACAGAAAATAATAATACATTATTCGCAACTATGATTTTATTTATGACCAGAAATTATAGAGTATGCCTATTTTAAGTTGTTTCTACTGTTGATAGGAAAAAGCAATTCGCGCCCGCACCTGCCGCGCTCAGCACAAACACTTGGATATGCGTCAAAATCTTGTGTTTATTTGTGATAATCTTAGCCCTGTATTATTATTGTCTAACCATTATGAATGACATTTGACGAATTGTTTTGTTCCTTTTTTGGATAAAAGCGTCTTCTAAATATGTAGCCTAATAAATGTTATAATAATGATGATATATTATTTGCGTATACCACGGACCCCAAACACACCGCGTCTTCTAAGTCAGGTGACTGTAAATGCGCAAAAACTGTTTCCATTGCACTTTTGCGAAATATTCCTTTTTCGAATTGCCTGAAAAACCTCCTCATGCGAGCGTAAAAATTTTTTTGCGATAAATGGGAGTTTTTGCGAAATTGATGTGTTTCCATTGAGCGTAATTTCAATTCGCAATTTCAATTTGCGCAATTTGAAGGGTAATGGAAACGCGCCTAGTGACACTCAAAGATGTCCTGTTACTATAGCTAACATTACAACAGTAGAATATCTTAGTTCTGTGCAACATTGCAAAACCAGTGTTACTCGCGTATGGAGCAGAAACAACACAAACTCAGTGTCTCTTTCCAGGCCTTCCCGCTAAGGTCTCTCCAGCACTGGAAAGCTTTTCTAATATTAAAGTGGGTCCTAAAGCTCTTGTCTGATCATAACCCTTCTTTATCCAGTGATATTCCTCTGACCTATTCTCTTTTGTAATGTCTCTCAGCCATCTCTCTTTCTACAGTCTCTTACCAAATTTCCCTATAGCTCACTCTCCTCCCCAATCATGAGTGGACACGCCCCCTACTGCGGATTGGCTACAAGTGTTACAGTTCTCAGTCCCATCCAATTTCAACAGTTGTGAATCTCATAATTTTTAAGCACTTTTGTAAGTTCTTCAGTTAAAATGTTTGTTTCTTGAGCTATCATCCATTTTAGGTGGATGCATTTTACCTGGTTAATGGCATTTCATGTTTTGTTTCATCTTGAGAAGGCACCAGTTGCAACCCCCGCTTAGTGCACCAGCCCAGACGCAGGCCCTGTTCCAGAATCAAATCACTGAGAGTGATGCCGGTTACTCACTTTTTTCAGTAACGAGTAATCTAACGCGTTACTATTTCAAAACCAGTAATCAGATTAAAGTTACTTATCCAAGTCACTGTGCGTTACTATTTTTGTCATTTTCCTTAGTTATAAAAAGAGTTATAAAAATATATATTTATTTCTTCTTGCATCTCGGGGAGTGTGCGCGTCGCGACAAGTCACGTTTTCAGCATGAGGTTCACGTCACGTGTACGTACCACGCAGCGACACAAACGTAAACAACAATGGAGGGAGGAGAAGAGACATTCGCTTTTTCTAGCAGGAAATACAGTCACTATTTTGAGTTTGTGTCTGTCAGCTAAAGATGGCAACATTAAGGTCCGTTGTGAACTCGTTTGGAGTCGCAACACCGCACAGTCAAATTAGAGCAAGTCACGCCAGGTGATGTGAAGCAGAGAGCAGGTCCCCCATCACCCAAACAACAAAAGCTGGACTTCGGTGCAAAACACGTAAGTGGGGGAGAGTTAAAGAAGTTGGTCGGTCAGTTTGTTGTGGAGGAAATGCTACAATTAAACACGGTTGATTCGCGTTCGTTTCGTGCATAGACAGTAAAAGCATTTTGTATTTTTATTAAAACGATTATTTATGTTAAGTAAAGTGAAGAAAGACTATTATTTTTTATTAAAATGAGTATTTATAAGTAAAGTCAATAAAGACTGTCTTTATTTTATTTTTTATAAAAACAAGTATTAAGTGAAGTCAAGAAAGAGACTGTTTTTTGAGGAAATAGTTTTTAAGTTCAACTCTAAATGTCAGGAGATAGATTGTTGATGTTACTGTTAAAAACACACTTCCAATAAAGTGAGTGTTGGCAAAACCGGTTGTCATTTTTATGTTGAGGTGGCGGAGGTGTTGTCGGCAACTGCTGAATGTAACTAATAAAAGTAACTTGGTTACTTTTAAAATCAAGTAACTTGTAAAGTAACTCAGTTACTTTTAAAATCAAGTAACTTGTAAAGTAACTTAGTTACTTTTTCAAAGTAACTGTGGCAACACTGCTGAGGGTCCTAAATATATTAAATAAATTACATATATTTTTGCACAGAGAGAGTTGGCAAGTGATTATTTCTACTGGTTAATGGATATGTTCATCAATCATCACAAAATAATCGCATAATTTAAACTTATTTTCCTTTGCGTTGGTGGCAACTTTTCTGTTTGGCTTTCATTCTATCTATATTACTGTAAATTATTTGTTTTACAAGCTATTGATGGAGGTGAAGTAGTAAATAATCTGGCATTTATCTCTTTAATTGAGAGGAAGTTAGGTGGGAGGGTGTGCGCGCACATGTTGTTTGTTGGAAAAGTGCATGTGATTCTCTTCACTGTATTATAGAAAGTGTAAACAAGCCAGATACTGATGGAAGAGATATTATCGGACCCCTCCATCCTGAATGCTACGCTGTGCTTCATATATCTTGGTTTTTATCTGCTTTTGATTCCAATCTTCAGGGGAAAAGGAGTTTCTGGAAAGCTCTTGTAAATTCTGTATGGTTGTACTGATTTGATTTGGAGATCCATAAGTCAACATAAGTGCAGCTCATGAGAATGAGTAACCAGTGCTGCCAAACACACACTCCACCTACAGCAGATGACAGCTGCAGCGCTCTAGCCATCTCTAGTTACTGTCAGGAGAATAATAACTCAGCACTCTGGTAAATACTTAGAAAACAACTCAAAATAGGCAATAATGTCAATGCTGGGTAAACAACATATGGTGCTTTCATAAACTTTATTTTTTATTTTTTATATTTCTATGCTGACAATGTACACATGATTAAAGGGTTAGTTCAATAAACAAGCAGTTAATATTGAGTAACTTATTTTAAGACAGTTAGTTAAACTATAACTATAATGCAGAGATTTAAAAGTTTTGGGAGTGTGGAGTCGTAGAGAGCTGATCTTTTTGGGTTTTGAGGTTTTGAGTGATGGATTGAAAAGCGACAGTGTCAGTGGTGGTTCTGGCAGTCACATCCATTCTTTGACAGAAGAGGAGAGTGAGAAAAGGGGGTGAAAAAACCAGAGGAAAAACAACTTGACTGCGTGTGTTTTTCTCTCACTCAATCTCCCTCCATGACAGCTCATCGACGAGGAGACTTCCTGCCTGGTAATTGGAGGAGAAGCAACTAATTAATCACGTTTAAGTACCATCTCAGTCACCACGACAACCAGAATCTTACAGGAGCTTCTGCCTGACATGGATGTAATTGAATTAGATAAACCCGAATGCTGTGTCTTTTGGGTGCTGCTGAGATGAGTGTGTACGATTCGAGGACGGCGGGGTAATTATAGCGCTGTTGGAAATGATGCCTCACTTTCTTGACCTCATTCTGAACACGGCGTTTGTTACGTTTGCAGTTCATTTGATTGCTAGAAACTATTTTTGCATTTTATACCAAAAATACTATGTATATTGGGTCAATGTAATACCATGTTTTTGGGTATTTTGTTTGTTGTTGGAACCTTACCATGTAGTTTTTAAACATATCATGCTAAAAATCATATTTTGGAACTTGAAACATGGTACTACCATGGTATTCTTGGAAGTGCTAAAAATACAATGGAAATTTAGTACTATGGTGCATTTTCAGTGCTGTGGTATAACCATGTTACCACTACTATACCATATAGCCTAGTACTGCCACAGTATATTTTTTGTAATGCTAATATGACTTAGTGTTTGCATGCTACTTATATTATGATAAAAAACACGATATCACCATACCTGTACAGAAAACTGTAATATGTTCAAACTACATGATAAAGCCCCCAAAGCATATGACCTTAATTAATTGCATATTGCAATATGTATAAGTCATGTATAGCTGGTAAACATGATGCTTGTCAATAAAACATCTATTTAAAATCATGTAAATAGATTTTAAGAGATGTGTGCCTGTGTTACATTGTATGCTTTTGTATTAGTTGCAGAATGTGTGCGTATTTCTATGTTGAGAAAGTCACAAGTCATTTTTAGGGCTCCTTAACTTTGTGAATATTAGAGCGGGTTATGATATAATTTCCTCTGTCATTAACCTGGTCCTCGGATCGCTATTGGAGGATATGAAAAGGCGATTTGGAATCGTTTAAAGCATTACGGCTCATGTTTTATTCATTAAGGAGTTGATTAATGTACTCGCTCCATCCCCAGTGATCACCTTATGTGCAGGGTAGAGGACAGTTCTTATACAAGATGCTGAATTAATAATGTAAGCAATTTCCTGTGTGGCTTGTCGTGTCCCGTACATGGCAGGGGAACGCTGCTGCTGATATTGATGTTCATTTTTGTTGGGGACACACACGGGTAAACCCAAATCACCGGCTGCACTGATCTGATTTATGGAGTAGAGCAGTGTGCCCCCCCCCCCCCTTCTTTCTTTTCATTTGCAATGGTCCTTTGCAGATGCTCTTATCCAAAGCAACTAATGAGGAAGAGCACAAGTCATTTAACACTCATAGTAGTGAAGTTATGTTAAAAAGTAAAAACAAACAAAAAAAACTGAAGTTTCTTTCATTTCTTTATCATTTTGATTAACAGTTTAATCTATAAATAAAAAGTGATATTTTTTTTTTTTTACACTACCCTTCAAAAGTTTGGTGTCAGTATGATTTTCTTAATGTTTTTGAAAGAAGTCTGTCATGCTCACCAAGACTGCGTTTATTTGATAAAAAACTTTTTTTAAAATGTAATTTATTCCTGTGATGGCGAAGCTCAAGTTTCAGCAACTGTGATACAATATCCTTCAGAAATCATTCTATGATGATGATTTGGCTCTCAAGAAACATTTCTTATTATTGTTAAAAATGTTGCTCAATATTCAGAATTTTTGAAAAGAACATCACTGATTTGAAATACATGTTTTTGTTCACACTTTATTTTAGGGTAAAATTCTTAACTAACTATTAACTACGACTTTTGCCTCAAACTCAATAAGCTCATTACTGCTTATTAAAGGATAATTCCGGTATTTAGCACTTCGAGTCTATTTTCTAGTTTGTTTGGGATGAACTAGAGTTGTGGACAGAAATTTTGACGATGGGTCCTGTCTCGACTTTTTGACGCGCTTCAGAGTGGCTGTCTATGGGCATGCACAAATATGTCCTTAAAACAACACTTAAAGTAACACTAAGTAGTTTTTCAACCTTCATAATATATTTCCAAGACCCTTGTGATGGTACATCGACTTAAAATAAGTTAAATGACACGTCTGCCATAGCCTGACGGGGTCTGTATTGCTTTTACTGGCACTATGTAACTTCGGGTTTCGGGTAGGAACCCCTGCACAAAAAAGAACTACAAAATTCGACTGCTTTACGTCAAGCGCTACAATAGTCATTATTTCGTTTTTCTTCGTTTCTGATGTCGCAATACATCATCCTTTCATGAAATCATGTAACATACTCTACCTTGTCTGTGGACATCATTCATTCTAAAGCCGGTGCTGGATAAACAGCGAGCGTGCGTGCGACGGTAGGCTAGATTATTTACGACAGCGGCAATGGACAGTTTCGTTTCCAACCAGTAGGGCGACCGAATAGGAAAATTTACTTGGTGTTACTTTAACGTTCGTTTTCAAAACTGTAGCAAACCGGTAGCGCAGTAATATCAACGAGCAATGAGTCCTCCAACAGACATCAATGCGATTTTACAAAATGCCAAATAAAACACAACAGAAACTGTATTTCGCTACGCTACTTGTTTTGGAAAATCAACGAACACCACTAACCACTCGGTGAGTTGCACAGTTTTGAAAACGAACGTTAAGGGTTGTTTTAAGGACATGTTTGTGCATGCTCATAGACAGCCAGACAAAAAGTCGAGACAGGACACATCGTCAAAAATTCTGTGTCCACCACACTAGTTCATCTAAAACAAACTAGACAATAGACTCAAAGTGCTAAATACCAGAATTATCCTTTAATAGTAAAGGTAGTTTTTTTAATTTTAGGTATTGGGTATGATTAAGTGATGTAGAATATGGTCATGCAGAATAAAGCATTAATATGTGCTAATAAACAGCCAATATCTTAATATATGCATTCTAATAAGTAGCTAGTTAAGAGTGAGAATTGGACCCTAAACTGAAGTGTTACCGAGATTCAGTTTTGAGATCTAGGGCAGACGCCTGTGCCCTCAATACTTTACTTTGTGCTCTTGTAATCTGCTATGGGCGTTTTAAAAATGATCAGTGATTTCTATTATTACATTTAAAGCGGGTTTAATAAGGCTAAAAGTTTGGCTGCTGATGTAGATATTTGTTTTATTGCGTGCTGTGTTGTATTTGAAGTGTGTTTGTTTCAATCCGTCGGTTTAGCAGCTGTGGTTGCTGGCAGGATGCACTGTGTTTAGTGCCAATACTATATTGCTCTTTCTCTTTTTTCCCTTTCTCTCACTGTCACTTTCTCTCAGTCTGTTGTTGATGAATGAGTTTGTAATGCAGAAATAACTCTCAGGGAAATATTGAGTGAAAATACTGTCAGACGGATAAATAGTACAAACAGTAGGACTGCTTTCATTTTATACATATTATTTTGCATGTTGTTCGGTTTCACATAAGCTCAGATAATAAAGGGACCTATATGCCCTTTTTCAGAGTCTTGATTTTGGGGTTTATAAAGAATAGGTTTTCATGCTTGAATGTGTTAAAAAAAAAAAAAAATCAGATATTTTACTTTTTTGCAGTACCTGTCTTCCTAGTCTGTCAGAAATGCTCTGATTATTTCCAGTCTCTATGAAGCCCCTCCTTCCGAAGTGCAATGTGCTCTGATTGGTCGGCTGGACCACTGTGTTGTGATTGGTCAACCGCTGTGTTTCAGAGTGTTTGAGAAATGCCATGCCCCTTACCATAACCATGAGTTTTAACACACTACTAACACAACTCAACCAGGCCCTGCCCCCTGTTAGCATGTTTTGTGTGGAAATTATTTAAATGAGGACATATAGATTCTGCAAATATAACTACAATCGAGGCATTTCAGGGTGTTCTGAAAAATTGCGTGGAGAATAACACCCTTTGGAGTGTCTTTGTGCTTTGTAACTTTTTCATGCTCAAACAGCAACATTATACTAAAGAGTGTTGAAAATGTAAAAGCACAATAGGGCCCATTTAAAGCGATTTGCAAATTTCCCATAAATCAGTTTAGACATCATTAATAATCATAATTATTTGGAGATTACCAAGCCACCAACTCACATTAATGTACAGTAGGCTTTGAGATATTACATAACTGTCATCATCACTAAAACAATGAACAGGAGTATAACTAAACCAATTCAGTCAGTCAATACACTGATCAGCAGTCTCATTATGCCTAATTCAGCCAATTAATCCACTTAATTACTAAGCTTTTAGATTAATGGACTGCAGAGTTTGACAATTAAATGATTATCTAAGCAATCCAGCCTCATTATTAAGCTTGAATCTATGCTTCGGTATTCAACCACGCATGCATGCCTTATAAATGAAGAGCAGGAGCACAGTGTTAATCAAACAACCAAGTTTTAAGGGTCAGGCTCACACATGGTCTTTGAAATCCCCCTTGTTTCTTGACCTCCTTCTCTTCCAGAGTGCATGTTCTCCTGCAGGTGGCACAGATCTTCCCCCTCCTGCCGGCTGGAGATAATTACCAGTGGTAGCCTGTGGTTAAGTGGGTCCCTGAAGAACTTTCTTTTGATTATTGGGAGTAATCATTTCATCAAGGTGATTCAGGAAGACAGAAACAGGGAAAGTCGAGTAGAGGGGCTTTTGGGATAGATTTAATTTGTTCTTTTTTTCTGCATAACAGAACCCAACAAATGGTTTTGTGCTAGTTTCAAGTTAGTTTTGTGGGGTTTTTTTTGTCTTTCAGGTGCAGATACACTGTTCCTCACTTCTGAATTCTAAGAATCTGGGTCTACTCAGGGAATGAAAAAAGGTGTGAGTTTGGGTTGGTTCGGTTGGGTTTAAAACAACACTAAGTAACATTGTTTACCTTAAAATAATGTTTCCAAAATCTCATCAGTGATTCATCAAGTCGTAACAGGGTGAAAGGCACTTCTGCCATAGCCTGAGGGGTCTGTATCAATTTTACTGGCACTATGTAACTTCGGGTTTCGGGTAGGAACCCGACCACAAAAAGAACTACAAATTTCGACTGCTTTACGTCAAGCGCTACAATAGTCATTATTTAGTTTTTCTTCGTTCTGATGTCGCAATACATCATCGTTTCATGAAATCATGTAACATACTCTACCTTGTCTGTGGACATCGTTTATTCTAAAGCCGGTGCTGGATAAACAGCGAGCGTGCGTGCGACGGTAGGCTAAATTATTTACGACAGCGGTAATGGAAAATTTCGTTTCCAACCAGTAGGGCGACCGAAGAGGAAAAGTTACTTGGTGTACTTCATAGTAGGTAAAGTTTGAGTCGCTTAATTGGGCCATTTTAAAAACTTTCCCCTCAGTTTTTACTCCTTTACCACAGTTGCATTTGTTTGCATCGTTTGTGTTCTGCACTGTTTGCTCTGGTCGTATGGCGTCAGATTTTTTTGCCGTTTTTTGGCGTTGGGCTGTCAGTGCTTGAGAGAACTTTGATTGGCTGTTCAGTTATGCGAACGAGTCAGTGTACAAGAAAGTGCTGCTTTGTTTATGGGTTGTATACCTGCAGTATTAGTTTCACTTTCCCCTTTTAATGACGAATATAGCTCAGAATGTGCGTGCTAGCTGACAGTCGGCTGTAGTCCTTTAGGTGTGTCCAACCACGGATTTATTTCCCCGACTCGGGCGACGCGAGAGGCCAACCCAGTCGACTTTCATCAGCGCTAGTTCTTTGACATCCATTTGGTGTCCTTACCTTAAGACAGGTTTATTCTGTAATGCTGCTTGGAAATGTGTACTTTGAAGAGAGTTATACAGATACAGATGAAATGAAAAGTAATTATTGTCCTGCACATAAGGCTTATTGGTCTTGTTCCATAGAGTTCTGCAGGAATGAGGAATTAGCATTTTTGAACTTTCCAATGTCGCATTTTAGTGTTTGTTTATTATGTCTTGTAAAAGGTAGTTGCTAACAAGTGGCTAAATGGGACTACAAAGATTGTCAAAGACATAAAATGTCATCATGCCAACAAGGTAATCTTTACAGCCTTTACTGTAAAAGCTTTTACAGCCTTGTTGTGTTTATACACACTTTTGCAAACTATTCTAAATCCTACTTGTAGATTTTAAATAAAGATTAAGATTTTTTTTAAGCTTAGTGGAGATGTTAAGTCATGCACCCATGGTGTAGCCTAAGTTTAGCTTTTCACTCCTGCTGGTTGTATTTAGGCTTCAACATTTTTTTTTAGCATAATAATAAAGTAAAGTAAAAATTAGTGTTCATTTGTGAAGATTATTTTAATGAACAAAAATGTAAGATTCATAAACTTTTGTTGGCCATTGAGCTTATTTTTTTATACTAATCCAAAAGCCAATGGAAAAAACTTAATGAGTTTTTGTCAACTTCTGGACCTACAAATTTACGTAATCTGTATAGAAACTCTATAGAATAACATTTTTGAGAATAATCATGTTAAGTCTTTTCAGGCAATATTTCTTATCAATCTAACCAGTGTAATAAGAAGCGTCATAAAATTACTGCAGAGAGACAGAGCCTGGGATGCAATGAAGGCCATATTTGAACTTCACATGACCATCACAAGTCATCATTCATGGAGCATGTTGCCATGCCTCCGACTTTAAACAATATTTCACATACAAATAGAATTCAGAGACGAATTCATTCCTGCAAATGTGCTTTGGGCCTTTTGTCAGGCAGGGAAGAGCAGAAGGTGATGTGCTTGCTGGGTAAATGAAGCATCTGTGAAAAATGATTCTATCAGATGGTTTATTATGTTGTCAGATTCATCCTACCCATATACACAATGTCTCACAAGAGAGGTTGTATCACATTTTTACCCTTTTGCCAGTAGCTGAAAGTGTGTGTGTGTGTGCGTGTTGCTATGAAGCTAATCAGTTTTTCTGCTTCCTCACTAAATGTAGGAGCTGTGTAAACGTCTTCCTGCTGGATGGAAGTGAATGGAGTGCTGCTTATTAACACACACACACACACACACACACACACACACACACACACACACACACACACACACACACACACACACACACACACACACACACACACACACACACACACACACACACACACACACACACACACACACACACACACACACACACACACACACCTTAATAGCTCTTGAAAAAAGCCAGACCTTGCAAAGCTTGTTTAAATTTGTGTTAGCCTTGAACGGTCGAAACATTTCCTCTGATGAGGATGCATGTCTGCTGGCTGGGTTTCATCAACTGTGCTGTTTAAGTTACATTGCTCAACCTTTCTTGTTTTAAGTTGAAACTTGTGTGAACTTCAGTCAATTTTTTTGAGTGAATGTTGAGAAAACCCAATGTTAGGACTATCACAGTAAATCTCATTATTGTTATCATTGTTATTATTTTAGTATTAATGTAATTCATTTAAAATTTGAAAATGGGTTTATGTTAGTCTGGAGTTGATTAGATGTGCAGTGTTGCAATTTTGAGAAACACACTTTTTAAATTTTTAAATTTAACCTTTAGGCCTAGTTTTCTGAATGTTTCCCCAAAAACTACCATTGGTCAGTCAAAAAACAATCCCGTCCCAATCCAAAGTCTGTCTCATATCGGCCATGAACCATTCTGCTCTCTATATGACACTTTCATGCCATTCATTCATAGTGTAATGTGCTCTCCTGCCATGGTGTTAGTCAGATGTAATGGTGAGCAAAGGTTCTGATGATCTCTTGTGCTGAAGGGATTTGGCCTCTGGCCTGCTCCTCTCGCTGTGACTGAATCTCCACAGGTCCTCCTACAGAGGCGCATTGCCAAGAGCTTTCTGTCATACATAATAGATAGCACTTAACCTTACATCTCTCTCATCTCTCTTTCACGTCTCGCTCGCTCCCGTATTCTCTCTCTCTCTCTTGCCTAGTCTCTCCTGCATACAATTAAACAAAGGCCCCTTCTCATGCAGAGTCCCACTCATTTTCTGCTGTGACACTTAGACTTATTCATAATTGGCTGCTTTGTGTGAATAGAAAACACTCATCAGGTGTGCTGGTCTTTTCAGCTTGTGGTGAGCTGTCGTTTCAGTTATTTGCATGTACTGACATATTTCAGAGTTGTTAACAAAGCATCCATTATCCAATTTCCAGCGTTTTCTAAGACTAAAATACCAGAATTATAACTGGATTTGATTTATTTATTGTGGTCACCTTTTAGAGGTGTGCAACCAAACAGATATTTATCAAATTTAATTTCTTCTCCCAAAATGCACAGCAGTGTGGGAGCCATTTTTCAAAGTGGTGTTCACACTGGACCAAATTTAAATTGTTATTCAGATTCAATCTTTCAGACTTTCAATCTTTGATTTTGCAAGTTGAGAAATCAGATCTGTTTGTTCCTTTCAGTCAACATCTAGTAGGGTTGCTATAGTAGTCATTTACACATCAGTGTGAAATGGTATGTTCTATATGCATGCAGTTTGGATCTGGTTTAGTAATAACCACAAGTTTTTTTCCCGCGTTGACAGTTACAAATTAGTGGGCATTCTTTTTTTTTTATCAGTGAATTGTGTTGTGTAGAAATATATTTTCTATTCATTTCATCAAGTTTGAATAAGTCTCATCTCATAATTGAATTGTATTTTGTAAATATCTGTATTATATTGGCCAGCTGATCACTAATATTTCGGCATTTAGCACCATATTGATTATCAGCGTTTTAGTAATAGTTATTTAGCTTCTTAGCTAATTTCTCTAAATTAAAGAACTCCGATAAAAAAAAATACCCTTATCACTAATTGGTAGGGATACACAATATATTGACACCATATTGGTTATCGGCTAATAATGTTCTAATTTTAAAAATAATAATACTGTAATAAATACTACTAATACTGATTTTACATTTTAGATTTACCTTTGCAATCTTAACACTTTGCTATCTAACACTCAAAGTTAATCTTAAAAAACATTACATTTAATAACTCTATTAAATATTAATAGATGAGCAAAGGTTATTAACTGATTTAATTAGTACAAATGGGATTTTCTTCTGAGTCAAATACATTTTTTTACTGCCAGAGTAACAGCCATGGAGCAACATTTTCTCAAACTTTTTTAATAGATTTCCTAAGTTTATTCAAACTGCTAGATTTCTTGAGACTTGTTTCAGTGTGAGTTTTTTGGTGTGTCTAGATGAAGTCAGGAACATCAGCAGGTCACCCTCTTAGATACACACTAAACTCCCGCTTCTGACAGGCGCTGGATGTTACACCGTGGCAGCCCAGCAAGTGATCATCCAAGATTCATAATTTAAGAATGAAACGGCCCTTTCTTTATGAGATTGACTTTGGCATACATTCAGATGTAATAACGATAAATGGCAGGCTGTCTTGGCTTTTGCAGCGTGAGGAAATGGAGGCTGCGTGGAACTGTTTTCACTGCACCCCGGGGTGCAACTGCACGCTGTTGGATAACCACTGCGCTATGACATCATCCTTGATCAGAATTTTCCTACATTGGAATACCGACCGAATGAAATCTTTTTAGAGGACAATTTCATTTTTGACTGTTGAATAAGAGAAGCCATTTAGTTTGGAGGTTGGTCGGCTCACATGTAGACATAATGGGATTTTTGTTCTTCTACCTTAAAGTGGTCATCGGATGCAAAATTCACTTTAATATGGTGCTTGCATATAAATGTGTCTTTGCGGTGTGTGGACACAACCACCATATAATGAAAGACATTTTTAATCCTCAAAAAGTCTTAACGCACTCAATAATCACGTCGTTTGGATTTTCTGAGCACTATGATGTCATAATGCTAATGCTCCGCCCACGGCCACTGACATACTGTCCTGTATTAGCATATTTCTGCCCTCAGACATTCAACACCCCATGGAAGAGAGGGGTGGGGTGAGCCGTTGCTCATTATCATTTAAAGAGACATGCACTCACTGGGAACAGAGCTGTTTTTGAGGAGGTAAAAAGGGTGTTTTACACAATCATTGTAAATTACAAACTTTACATGAACAGCCTAAATAATCATACCAACTTGTGGAAAATGGGCATCCGATGACCCCTTTAAGAGTTGAGTTCCTGTATGAATAAATTGTACTCGGGCACAGAGAGAGAAGAGGTCAAAGGTGGTATTTCCCTAGAGAAAGCCATGGAAGATAAGAGAGGGATATAGATGATTGAAGTTTCCTGAGGTGAAGATTTGTCTTAAGTAGCTCTTCTCTCAGGGAGTCACACACAAGCTCACAATGAATGTGCCACTCAACTGAAGGACTCGTTGGACTTATTTAACCATGTTTCCGTCAGGCTTAATTTAAAGTGGGAGCTATCATTAGCTAAAACAACTAAATGTCATTGTCGAGAAAAAAAAACTGAAAGGATGTTACACATCAGATATGACGTGTTTTTTTAATATTATTTTGTAATATATTGGCTGAATGGCCTCTCTCTCAAATATAAGGTAAGGTATGGTATGTCCTGTGGTTAGATTTTAGGGGTGATGCATGCATTTTGCCCAGGAGCAATGATAAATGTTGAGAGAACTTACAGGCCTTTGGCCCTTCAAGAGCAGGATTGAACAATCCTGATGTAGTGCAATGTTTACCCAGAAATTAAAATGTAGTATGTATGTATTTATGCCATTTAAACCAATTGGGTTTAGGTTTATATTTTTTTGTGGTGAACCAAGTTGTTCCAAGGGGATTGATCCATGATGTGTTATCTAACCAATAATATGTTTGCTTAAACTTTGCAGTACTGTACTGAAGCATACTTAGGGAATTTTAATATCTTTTTATAGGTCTGATATGTTGAAGGATGATGGATTTCACATAGCTTGTTAGATGAGCCCATGGAGATCAAGTTTCAGCAAAACACCCTTAGAGATCTAGAGTATGAATCAGATTTGTCATCACCAGGCTTAATTAGTCAAAGATGTTCTCAGACCTTTCAAATATGACACTAGTCAACAAACTGGAAAGGCACCAATGTTTTTGCACGTCAAATTTAATATTTATTTTTGATATTCAAACAATAAATATGGTTTTAATGCTCTTTAATGTGGCATGAATCTCCGTTGCCACCTCAGTTAAAGCAAACTTGAGCTGATTATCTCTTCCTCTTTATTACTAGTAGTAACATGATATAAACATGAAAGTATTTTCAAAGTATAATAATATAGTGAAAATATAATTTTCAAACAAATACGAAGTATTTTTAAAGAAACTGTACATCTTACTGAAAGTATAATTTCTCATGTAATCACTCTCAATCAGTGTTTTAATTGCAGAAAGTACATTTACCTCAGGAAACCATTCAATGTTCATAGCTAGAAAAAATAAATAAATTACATATTCATTATATTTTTACTTTACCTGTAAGTAATGTCTTCATCTTTTTAAGCGTTTGAATAAATCTGTAAACAAAACGGCTACTGTTTAAATGTTTATATTTCAACAACAAATTGGAGTAGACATTAAGATATATTATTAAATAAAAAGACATTATGTTTTTTTAAGTTTTTGAATGTTGATTACTACAGTATGTATAAAAATAACAACTTTGTTCTTAATTTTAACCTTTAGTTTAAAGGTAGGTAGGGTAGGTAATTTGTTTCAGACAATTTTTTTTGTTACACTGGTTGAAAGAATTTTATAGCAGCCATCTTTTACAGTTCCTATTGAACTAAAACAACAAGATTAAGGCCATTGCACACTGAGTCCACATTTTCGTATGCGTTTTTTCGTGTTCATCAGCCTAAAAATTCGTTACACACAGAAACCTTGCACACTGAGTCCGATGTGTATTTATTAAACCTTTGCGGAAAAAAATGCAAAAAATACAAAATGGATTCGTCAAACGATTTTGTTGCCCTCTCTCTTCTTAAAAAGAGGAAATATTGGGTCCATCCAATCTTGTGCCGAGAGGAAGGAGAGTTTCAGCTCCTTATCAAGAAGTTGCGAAATTATCCCGAGCGATTCAAAATTTACCTCAGAATGTCAGTGGAACAGTTTGATGCTTTGCTAGCGATACTGGAGCCACACATTAAAAAGACCACCAAAAAAGACACACACACACACACACACACACACACACACACACACACACACACACACACACACACACACACACACACACACACACACACACACACACACACACACACACACACATGGCCGGCAGAAACGCTGGGCAGACAGAACAGCTGTATACAGGTTTGTTTATACTGTACTTTGTGCAGCGAGACGAAGTGTATCAACTTGTCAGATGCCATTCTGGATTGTGTCGTTCGCTTGTACGGTGGATCTGAATTGTCAAAAAACCTCTCAAAATGCTGGCTGTCGATGCGAAAAACGCAGAAAATCGAACCTGATCAGATTTTTTTATGACGGACGAAAGTTTCGGAGGCAGTGTGCAAGCGTGATTGACATAACGTGAGGTGTTTTTTTTTTTTTTAACGTGCGAAAATTTTGGATGCGAATTTCGGACTCAGTGTGCAATGGCCTTTATGCTGCGTTCACGCCATACTGTAATTTGGAAGAGATGAAAACCTGTGACGTTAAACTCCGAGCGGTTCGTGAATCGTGACTCGAATTTGTTTCAATGGCAAACACTATCAATGCCGAAATGAATCTGCAGCAGTCAGGTGGTACAGGTCAGTGCTCATTAAGTTGTTCATTATTATTTTAATGTTATGTGCTTTGAGACATGAGGTAGTTTAACGTCATCTCTCATGGCACAATTGTTTCGCTCCCTGCTGTGTGCGTTCATGCGTTTTGAAGGAGGCGCAGCTTTGAAGGCAGGGTGGGATATTATGCTTTCAAAGCTAGCTCGCTATTGCTAGCCTCTCTGAAAATCGCCTACCCACCTATGTACTAAATGAAAGGGTTCCCCACTGTATAGTTTACAGCTTTATGGCGCTTTTTTTATGGCGCTTTTTTTTACTTCAAGTAGTTTTAAAACAGGTGCTGCAGCGGTGACTGTTACTGGCTATTTAAATCTAGCGGGTTTGATCATGTCTAGCAAATAAAATGACGCTGGTAGTGACGATTCTGTCTGACCAATCAGTGATCTGCAGTGTTTTCACGTCTCATTTTAGTACTGGTACGGTACGCTTGGAACCTCAACAGAGGTGGTACCATTTAAAGCGAGCCGTACCATGCAGTGGACAGGCGGCACAAGTTAGCCGTACCGAGCAGAGCCGTACCGTACCATGCAGTGAAAAAGCGGCATTAGTTGCATGACATGTCAGGCATCACCTGAGGAATGATGCCTGCATTCAGGATGACTAACTTCCCAAACACCTGATCATTGTTTTTTTTTTACAAAGGATGAGTGCAGTTATATAAGGCTTAGTCAGTTTGTCAGTAATAGCCCTAAAAACTGACCTTGTTTTTATTTTTTTTTTAGGCCAGATTGTTTTGCAGTGTTAACTGTCATTTTCCTCTGAGCTCAGTCAGTCCTCACTCTCAAGAACCTCACAGTAAGAAGCAAGCGCAGTGCAGCAGGAAACAGTTATCGAGTCACTGGAGGATGCCAGACTGGGTTGTTCAAGCCAAGCATGGGCTAAATTTGCCCAGTGCTCTGATTCCTCTTAAAGCAACAGTCATTAGTAGAGGCTGCATGTGTCAGATAAGAAAACCGTTCAGGACAGCCCACATGGTTTTTGGTTTAAACTATGATTTTCAAAATACTTGAAGTGTGCTTCTCTTTAGTGTGTTTTGCTGTCTATCTGGTTATTCAGTAAATATATAAATACACAGGAAAGAACTATCCGAATGTAAAAATCAATGGAGTGTTTCAGATGTGATGGTAACAAGGCCTGTCCTGCTGGAGCCATCAGCTTTGAGTAGTAAATGTTCCATCTGGTTCTATTGTAGTAAATGACACCTTGCCGTTTATTAAAAAGATGAGTGGAGTTTATTACATGTATTCAATTGCTATTTTGGGAATCTTCATCTTTCATCAGACTTCATCAGTGTTTGATGGGGTTGTCTGAAGTGATTCTATTATATGAATATAACTAAACTAATGGATCTTTATTCTTTATGAAAACATTTTTTTATGGTTTTACAAATGCACATTTCTTTTGGAGAAGAAAAACATAATCCCATCCAAAATCAGTAATTATAAAACTTTTCATGAGAAGTCATTTTACAAACAGCACGAGTGAATCAGCAGTACCGAGTTTCCCCTCTCTCTGTCTCTTAAAATGAGCAAATGGCTTCTGGCTGCAAATGACATTGTCTCTGTCTTCTATATGTGCATGGATCCATGTAAGCTTGTTTCCATTGCATGATATAAACTCGCAATAATGAGTTATACTGTCAGAATTGCGAGGAAAAAAGTCATAGTTAAGAATAGTTAACATCTCACAATTCTAACTTTATAACTCGCAATTGCGAGTTTATATCACAATTCTGAGAAAAAAAGTCAGACTTAATGTAAAATAAGTCAAAATTACCTTTTACCTTTATTTTTCCATATTGATTACAAGTAAATAAATGTCTAAATTAGATCGTTTGAGTGATGCACTCACCTGTCGATCTCTTAAGTACAAGTCAGGATGTGCAAGCGACAGATGCTTGGCAAGCTTTGATTTTTTGCAACGTTTGCAGACTGGCGTGGTAAAGTCTGTTGGTTCACCTTTCTCATCAGTTTTATTTCAAATTTCACTTGTACTGCCCTCTTTATTAGTTTATTAGATTCACCTGCTTTATCCATTTTGTTGTTGTCACGTTTGCCGCTTTCGTGTCAGTTTGGGTAGTACACTGCCACCTAGAGGTGAACTTCGGAACAACAGTGTATCAAGAACCAGATGAGCAAAATCATGACATCATCATACCATCTGAAATGAATATATACCCATATTTTCCCAGCACTGGTATACCGCGCAACCCTACCATCTATCTATCTGTCTGTCCTTACATTGTTCTAACTATCTATTTTTCTATCCGTCCGTCCACTTGGTTCAAACCATTATAGTAGAATGTGTGTATTTAGATATAAATAATAATCATAATATATGCAATATTGATGTATTTTTTTATGTATTGCTCTGGTTCCAAATATTAAGCGCTTTAAGCAACTTTATTACGCTTCTTGCTTTAACCATTTTTTTCTGGTAAAGTTACTGTAATCCACATCCTCTCTTGTTACTGATTTATAGTGGATTATCTGATCTGATTTCATACACAGATTCTAAACCTTTTTTTACATAGTGTTGGTAAATCTAAAACTTTACAACTGCGGATGGAGTTGACCTAAGTTCTCAGGGGCCGGATGTTAAATCAAAGCTACTGTGAGGCAGGGACGGGCTAAGGCAGTAACTAGAGGAGATGATTCAGTGGAATCTGCAGAGATTGGGAGAGTCAGGGCACTGGACCCGAATGGAGGTAGTGTTTTTAGATGGAGATTCTCCTGCAGAGCTCCATGGGGAATCGAAGTAATGAGCCAAAACTCGGGCCTTCTCGGGTCTGTGGATGCGTTTTAATGACTTGGAACAACCAGTCTCCTGCTTGGTCACTTACACAGAGAGGTGAAGATAGAGGGAAAGAGAGAACAGACAGAACTCCTCTGTGCTGTCTTCTGAGCAACTTGATTTACTAATGAAGGGAACCTGAACAATATTCGCTTCTCACGGCTGTTTTGATCCGTATGTTTGGCACAAAAAACAATTTATTTTAAAAAGAGCACATAATTAATCGCTTTAGATTTTTGACACATTGTCCAAAATATCATACTTGTTCATTTTGTCTTTCAATAAGTACACACTTTTTCCATTTCCGTCTTAACAAAATGCTCAAAGTGCAATAGTTTTAATCAGAGATCCATTTAACCTGATTTTAAAACTCTCCCTTTATGATTTGAAAACATAATTTTAACATAAACAGTTATTAATATTATTTCATTGGTTCTCTCCTGTTTTTTGCATGTTCGTAATTTCTTTGTATGACAGCCTGGCTAAAAATGACGTCCGTACCATTTGGCATGTTTCATGGCGTTATCACAAATAAAACAATCGACTCAAAGCACAACTATGCAATATGCTTACAAAATCTTTAGCAGTTTTTCTTTTTATGTTTAAATAAATGGACATCACTTTAGGCCATTTCTGTATGTGATGATTTACCTTTAATTAGCATAACATAAAATCAATTAAATTTTTAATCAGTTGACAGCGCTATTTATTATGTCCAATTTAAGAAAAACACGCAAACTGTCTGAAAGTTCAGTATTTGTGTGTGTTGTACTAAAATTTCATACGTGCTTGTAGCAGCTAAAGCCTATTTATGCATCACTCATCGCTATATTTAGCTTCACACACATATACACATAGTTGCTGCTCTGTCAGACTTCTACCATTCAGAAACATTTTGCCTGTGTAAGTCACTGTAAATTGTGCTTTCAATGTGACTTAATTAAAGATGTGTGTGTGTGTGTGTGCATCTGCAGAAGCTAACAACTCCATTCATTTGCACAGACTGCCAGCACAGTGTCGAACACTCTGCTAAATCAATGCAATTTAACTCTATTCGCTAACGTTGTGATTTATCCCAACGATCTGAGCGTGTGCAGAAACGGCTCACCATATACACATAAATCTACAGCCTCGGTGCCCTCCGAGCATGGATAAATATTTCTGAAGTCCTGTTACAAATCTCTCTCTCTCTCTCTCTCTCTCTCTCTCTCTCTCTCTCTCTCTCCTCTCTCTCTCTCTCTCTCTCTCTCTCTCTCTCTCTCTCTCCTCTCCTCTCTCCTCTCCCTCTCCCTCTCCTCTCCCTCTCCCTCTCCCTCTCCCTCTCCCTCTCCCTCTCCCCTCTCCCTCTCCCTCTCCCTCCTCTCCCTCTCCCTCTCTCCTCTCTCCCTCTCCCTCTCCCTCTCCCTCTCCCTCTCCCTCTCCCTCTCCCTCTCCCTCTCCCTCTCCCTCTCCCTCTCCCTCTCCCTCTCCCTCTCCCTCTCCCTCTCTCTCTCTCTCTCAGTTCTGGCCATCAGCAGCGGTATATTAGCTATATCCAGTTTGTGGGCTTCTTGGGTGGGATTATTTCCACAGACTAATTGATTCTGGGTGATTCGCTTTCACAAAAGCAACGGCAGTTAGTGCACATCTAGCAGAAAAACCCTAAAATAGCATAAAACACATTTCCACTTAGTGTAATTTTATTATGTGTTGCAAAGCAATGATTTATGGTACCGTAATAGAGTTCACTACATTCTGGTGGTTCAATAATGCAAATTGGTATTACCATACAAAGGCTTCTGCCAGATACATGAGTTGTAAGATGCTGTAGGGAGATGGTTTAGTGTAAGTGCTGTCTATAAAACTAGCTGGATGATCAGAGTCTTTCCTCGGAAGGAGGAAATGCACATCCTGTTCAGTCTTTAATGGGGTCAAGAAAGTTAATAGTCATTTATTTTGGCTTACAGTAGAGATGCACTAGTCTAACAATGTCTTTGTTCAAATTGTAAAGTAAGGAAGTTCTAAATTATTTAGAAAATAAAATGTGTTGAGTGATAAATTTAACTAAACAGTTGTAGTATTCATCCATCCATCTACTTAGCATCATTCATCCATCCATCCAATTGACATCCATCCATCCTATATATATATATTTATATATATATATATATATATATATATATATATATATATATATATATATATATATATATATATATATATATATATATATATATAGTTTTAGCATTGTTTTCGCAACATGCACAATCACATTTGCGATAGTCATATCGCAGAATGCGCAATGTCAAGTGTAGTGATTGTAGCTGATGAACTTTTAAAATAAGCCAGAAGCTTGAATAAAAAACATATTTCATTGAGACGTACTGTAAATATATCCTGGTATAAACATGACACTGTAGAATTTCTTTAGGAAATCAGTATGTAAAGTTTGCCGTGCAGAACAGCCAGAGGAATGCTGGAGGTGTAGGACTTTGAGAGAAATAACAGTGTGTCTTTTTTTCAACACCCATTCTCTATTCATCTCTACCCCTCGCTATCTTCCTCTCCTGGAGAGCTGAGAAGGCAAAGATCAGTAGCTGACGGCTGCACGCAGGAAAACTAGTGTAAATGCTGAAATGCGAATTGCAGTTGACATGCTGTTTCTCCTTTACGCCGAGCACAGGAAGTGTGAGATGCTTGTGTAGGTGTTCCACTGATAAAGCCATGTTGACTTACAGAATCAAAGTTGTCTTGTTTGACACGACAGACATTCAGCTGTGATGTCTTTATGCCACATTAGCCAAAATGTCTGCTCAGACTTTACTGAACTCTTTGGGAATAAATTAGTGATGTGATGGAGGGCTCTCGTAGTTGTTTTGACAGCTTCTTGAGGACGTGTATGGCAGCAGAGCCGATAAATTGCAGAGTTGAGGCACTGTAAAGTACCAGTCATGTGATTTATGGCTTGTATCAAAAAATACTTTGAACGGTTTTCCTTCAAGCTGAACATTTCTGAACGCTGGTTTTCATGCTCTGACTTAAATTTAGGGCAATTGCGACGATGTAATGTTCACAGCACAAGCAAACAATGAAGAACAACCTTTTTGATGCAGTACATGAGATGTGTAGTAATATATATATATATATTTTTTTTTATAAAAAATATAACTGTTATGCTACTTTTTCTCAAGGTACATGTAAAATGAGGTACAACCTAGCTGTCTCTTACACATGTTTAGCAACTGTTTTCTTGTCAAAGCAATTAATGTGGTATAGGCTCATTTCTTCTGTCTTTTGGTAGTGTAGAAAGATCCTGAAATGTATATTCTGTCATAATTTTCTTTCTGCTCATTTCTGCGGTTTCCACAAAAATATAAAGCAGCACAACTCTTGTCAAGATTGTTACTAAGGGATTCTTGAGCACCAAATCAGTATGATTTCTGAAGGATCATGTGACTGAAGACTGGAGTAATGATGCTGAAAATTGAGTTTCGCCATGACATACAGTATATAAACTAGATTTAAATGATATTACGATAGAAAAGTTATTTTAAATTGTAATAATATTTGACAATTTTCCTGTTTTTCCTGTGTTTTTGATCATTTACATGCAGCCTTGGTGGATATATTTAATTATATGTAAAATCAACTAAATAAACAAGAGCAAGCTTTCATCTCTCTAAAGATGACACGAAACAATTCTTGAATCAGCTCAAACAACTGTTATTGAAAGACCTGAACACACATTCTGTCTATCATTGTCTTCTCTCTTATTCAGCGGAAGCCACTGTGTCATTTGATCAATATTTAATCTTTCATGTCTCCTGCTGTGACTGCTAAAAGGCAGATCAGGTTAACTCCTCTGAACTACTGATATCTATTCTTTTGGAGCAACTTCTTCATTATTCCTCAAGCTTAGATCTTTTTAAATGTATGACCTCTATTTAGTTTTTTTATGCCATACTCGTTTCCTTTGTAGTGTAAATCCAGCTCATTTCACAAAGATGAACTTTGTAAACTGCCTTATCTCTCACACATTCAAATTGGATTTGTTTGTTGTTTTTTATGTTTCGCTGCATTCAGTAGTGGACAGAGAACCAGCGGATAGTGAGAGTCAGGCGAGTGACCACCGACTTCCTGTAGTGGTGAGGTTATGTTGCCAGATATTCAGGGTTGCCAGATTTTAAGACCTGCTTCTTGACCTGATAGCTGGGTTAGATGAGTATGGTGGAATTGCATAAACACCCTTTCCCCCTCCCACCAAATCTCAGTGTTTTTTTTTTTTTTGTTGTTGTTGTTGCTCTCTGGGGCTTTGTGGTCTCTTCTTATTTACTCCACATGACTCGGCATTCGCCAGCGATTCTAAATACTAAAATCTCACCAGATGCTGTAAGATTTTCTTTAGGGTTTTTGTTGAATTTTTCAACCCTGCCCTTCTTTATGAAAGATGAGTGTGTGAACAGCATGCTGGGTTTCTTAAATGAAGCTGATTATTTGACTTATTTCAACTGACTTTGTTTTACTCATGCTTTTAGGAGAAAATCTACTGTAGTTTGCTGTTACAATGCTAGAAAACTGACAGCACAAAATCTTTCCCATGGCCATTAGTGTTGAGTGCAAATGTGACTAACCAAATTGTTACATAACACTTATTATAGTTATTTTTCCTAAAAAAAGACTAAAAAAAAGTCTTTATACAATGTGTAACCATGTGGTAATGCATTCATTTTGGATTTTCACGTGAATTGTTTATTTATTTTTTTACTATTTTTTTTTATTTATTTATTTGAACTTTAATGGATGGAAACCAAAAATAAGATTATTCAGAAGTCAGTACTATGTTTTGCATCAATGGCATAAATTATGTGTAAATAACAGCCCTGTTTACCACAATATAAACCAGTGGACACATTTCTACTGTAATGTTATATTTCATGCTTTATGTCCTCTGGATGTCCTGAGTTTGATGGGTCATTGATGAAGGAGACTGTAAAAAGGCCTGATTGAATTGCATGTCCCGGTGGATATTACACTATACAGAGGCAGAGATGAGGACAGATGTGCTACAGCATGTTCTGGTTATCTATAAGAATAAATCATTCATTCCCTTTGTTTTGGGTTTGGATATATTACGTGAATGAAGATCATTTAAATTTCTGTTGTTATGCACAGTAGCCCCCAAAAGTCAAATGTAACAAAACCATACTAAAGTATGAAATGTTCACAAGCTATTGTGAGTGAAAATTCATTCAGTGTCTGATTCAGACTTTTCAACTGGGAGTGTATACATACACACATCTTACTCCAATAATGCCTAATTTCATCATAGAATTCAATTGTTTTGAAATCTTGAAGTGCTTTTTGACTGTACAAATAGGTCTTTTTTGTGTGTATTAAACGAGTTTGTCTAACGGTGTGTAGCTGCAGTTAATTTAAACAGGCAAGGTCATGTTTACAAAGCTGCACAGTTTTTTGCCATTTGTTCTCTTGCCAAGTTTTTCTTGTTATCACATAATAATTGAGTAGAAACAGAGAATGATATCAGACTCGCTGGAAAAGTCACCTTATGATTGCCATGAAGAAACATGAAACATGCAGGGCTTTTTCTCTTCTTCTTCCTTCCATTCCCTTTCATTTCTACTTCCTCTTCCACTTCTTTCCATTTTCTTTGTCCCCTTTTTTTCACTTTCACTTCCTTTTCCCCCGCTTCCTCTGCTTAAAAATCCTTTCTCTTCCACTCTCCCTCTCTTCTTATTTGTTTTGTTTCCTTTCCTTTCGCCCCTTTCCTTTCCTTTTCCCTTCTCCTTTTTTTTTTCTCCCCTATCCTTTAATATTTCATTGCTCCTATTATTGTTTCCTTCACTGTCCATTAGCAAAGGTACTGCACTTTTTTTGAAACTCATTTCCTCCTCTCTTTTGCTCTTTCCGTTTTCTTTCCATATCAGCATTTTCCTTCTTTAAATCATCCTTTCCTTTACTCAATGCTTTCTTTCATCCCTTCTCTTATGTTTTCTTACTAATATCATCCTTTGAAAGGTATAATTGTAACTTGCTGGATTGTAAAATGGTTTTTGCAGGGGATGTATCCTTAACACCACTCATCTGCAGAGCATGTGAATAAGCTCTCTTTTTCTCCCGTTTCTTTTCCCCATTTCAGAATAAGAATGTTTCGGTTAAACTGGAAAAGAAGAAATGGGAGGATATTGTAGTTAAACGACAGAAGGAGGCCGAGGAGAGCATGACCCCTGACATAGATGAAAATGGCTTCTGCAATCTGGCCAGCAGCGTGGGGCGAGACCAGGAGCGGGTGAAAGATCGTCTGCTGAAGAACACATACTCCAAGAAGAGCAAACGAGTGAGTCTGTCATTTCTATCTGCCGGTTAAATGATAGCTTGACGGACAAGAGCAGCGGAGCGTGAACCCCGTGTGATCTTATACCTGTTCCTGAGTGTTGACTGCTTTGACCGGCGTTGACCGGATTAATGTGGCCGTTGCAGTCATTACTGAATGCCTGCTGTTTCTGGAAGGGCTCAGTGAGCTGTGTGCATATGAATGTGACAGCAGTACATCAGCGGCTGACAGATTACTGGTCTATAGCTGTGGTTAAGCCGCACAGCATGCTGTTAATGACGAAGAAGAACAAATATAACATTCTCTCGCTTCCTGTATCCATTTTCTCTCCCTCCTTTGTTTTGGCTTATTTGTAGCTCTTCTTGATAGTGATAGTGCAGACAGTGCAGGAAGGGGTGTGGAGAATGGGATCGGAATGTCACAAGTCAGATTTGAACTCAAGTTGCCTTTAAGTACCAAGGGTCATCAGTTTTGATACCTGAATCTTTTATTATCTTTCCGTTTGTTGCTCTGTCTATCTTTCTATCCTCAATCATTCTGCCATTCTATCTATCTGTCTGTCTAACTATCGTTCTGTCTGTCTGGCTATCGTTCTGTCTGTCTTCTATCGTTCTGTCTGTCTGTCTTTCTGTCTTGCTATCGTTCTGTCTGTCTAGCTATCGTTTTGTCTGTGTCTGTTTAGCTATTGTTCTGTCTGTCTTTTTTGTCTAGCTATCGTTCTGTCTGTCTGTCTGTCTAGCTATCGTTCTGTCTGTCTGTCGTCTGTCTGTCTAGCTATCGTTCGGTCTCTCTGTCTGTCTGTCTAGCTATCGTTCTGTCTGTCTGTCGCTGTCTTGTCTAGCTATCGTTCTGTCTGTCTGTCTGTCTGTCTGTCTGTCTAGCTATCGTTCTGTCTGTCTAGCTATCGTCTGTCTGTCTTTCTATCGTTCTGTCTGTCTGTCTTTCTGTCTTGCTATCGTTCTGTCTGTCTAGCTATCGTTTTGTCTGTCTGTCTGTTAGCTATTGTTCTGTCTGTCTTTCTGTCTGCTATCGTTCTGTCTGTCTGTCTGTCTGTCTAGCTATCGTTCTGTCTGTCTGTCTGTCTAGCTATCGTTCGGTCTCTCTGTCTGTCTGTCTAGCTATCGTTTCTGTCTGTCTGTCTAGCTATGTTCTGTCTGTCCTGTCTAGCTATTGTTCGGTCTGTCTGTCTGTCTAGCTATCGTTCTGTCTGTCTGTCTGTCTGTCTGTCTGTCTGTCTTTCTCTGTCTAGCTATCGTTCGGTCTGTCTGTCTGTCTGTCTAGCTATCGTTCGGTCTGTCTTGTCTGTTTTAGCTATCATTCTGTCTGTCTGTTTAGCTATCATTCTGTCTGTCTGTCTGTCTGTCTGTCTAGCTGTCGTCTGTCTGTCTGTCTGTCTAGCTATCGTTCTGTCTGTCTGTTAGCTATCGTTCTGTCTGTCTGTCTGTCTGTCTGTCTGTCTGTCTGTCTGTCTAGCTATCGTTCGGTCTGTCTGTCTGTTTAGCTATCATTCTGTCTGTCTGTCTTTCTGTCTAGCTATTGTTCTGTCTGTCTTTCTGTCTAGTCTTTCTGTCTAGCTATCGTTCTGTCTGTCTTTCTGTCTAGCTATCGTTCTGTCTGTCTTTCTGTCTAGCTATCGTTCGGTTTGTCCTTTCTGTCTAGCTATCGTTCGTTTGTCTTTCTGTCTAGCTATCGTTCGGTTTGTCTTCTGTCTAGCTATCGTTCGGTTTTGTCTTTCTGTCTAGCTATCGTTCGTTTGTCTTTCTGTCTAGCTATCGTTCGGTTTGTCTTTCTGTCTAGCTATCGTTCTGTCTGTCTGTCTGTCTGTCTGTCTAGCTATCGTTCTGTCTGTCTGTCTGTCTAGCTATCGTTCGGTCTCTCTGTCTGTCTGTCTAGCTATCGTTCTGTCTGTCTGTCTAGCTATTGTTCTGTCTGTCTGTCTAGCTATTGTTCGGTCTGTCTGTCTGTCTAGCTATCGTTCTGTCTGTCTGTCTGTCTGTCTGTCTGTCTGTCTGTCTTTCTCTGTCTAGCTATCGTTCGGTCTGTCTGTCTGTCTGTCTAGCTATCGTTCGGTTTGTCTGTCTGTTTAGCTATCATTCTGTCTGTCTGTTTAGCTATCTGTTCGTCTGTCTGTCTGTCTGTCTGTCTAGCTGTCGTTCTGTCTGTCTGTTTAGCTATCATTCTGTCTGTCTGTCTGTCTGTCTGTCTAGCTGTCGTGTCTGTCCTGTCTGTCTCGTCTAGCTATCGTTCTGTCTGTCTGTTTTAGCTATCGTTCTGTCTGTCTGTCTGTCTGTCTGTCTGTCGTCTAGCTATCGTTCGGTCTGTCTGTCTGTTTAGCTATCATTCTGTCTGTCTGTCTTTCTGTCTAGCTATTGTTCTGTCTGTCCTTTCTGTCTAGCTTCTGTCTAGCTATCGTCTGTCTGTCTTCTGTCTAGCTATCGTTCTGTCTGTCTTTCTGTCTAGCTATCGTTCGGTTTGTCTTTCTGTCTAGCTATCGTTCGGTTGTCTTTCTGTTTAGCTATCGTTCGGTTTTGTCTTTCTGTCTAGCTATCGTTCGTTGTCTTTCTGTCTAGCTATCGTTCGGTTTGTCTTTCTGTCTAGCTATCGTTCGGTTTGTCTTTCTGTCTAGCTATTGTTCTGTCTGTCTAGCTATCGTTCTGTCTGTCTAGCTATCGTTCTGTCCTGTCTAGCTATCGTTCTGTCTTTTCTGTCTTGCTATCGTTCGGTTTGTCTGTCTAGCTATCGTTCTATCTGTCTTTCGAAGTGGAAGTGACAAACTTTCAGAAAGTGTAGTTATAATGATTGCTACACCACTGGTACTAATGGTTAGGCCCTCAACTCCAATCCATGATCTTCTTTTCTTCTTTACTGTCTGTCTTCTGTCGTTCATACTGAGTTTTCTAAGAGGACAGCTTTCTGACACACTGAGGAGAGATAGAATATTATCATGCCAGAGTTAAAGCGAAATGGACAGACAGAGCATGGTTCATCGTGTGTCTGTCACTTTCCTCCTCCCAGAGGCATCTGATTACCCTCCCCTGAAGACTTCTCCATAACTGTAGTCCCAATGAATATAAAGCAGCCTCTCTCCAGATGGGATCTCTTTCTGATCACGGGCCTTTGTGCGTTCGCTCGCACTGGCACAGTGTTTAAATGCAGGGTGTTCTAGCCCGTGTGGGCGTCTATCATACCCTCATACACCCGCTGGCATCTCCGTTTCCCTCTCTGATCAGAAATAATGGGGAAAAAAGAAAACCACTTTCATATCGCTGTAATTGCCGAGCGGAAGACTCTCCACAAAGCAGCCATCTGGACGGGGAGAGACTGTGAATGGCATGGGCCGCTGTTCTGTGTGTGTGTGTGTGTGTGTTTATATTTGCTAGCTGGAGAGATGCAGAGAGACACACACAGCATGTCTCTGATCAGCGTGTCGGGGCTTTTGATGCACAGCTCGGCTTGATTTCTGCCTCTGAACAGCTCGTGATCACACTTAAAGGCAGATTCATCAAAGCATTTAAGCGTTAACTATTTTTTCACGCATGCAACTCACAATGAGTGAGTGGATTTTGTTCAATGATTCAGCTAGTCATAGCTTGATTCTTTTTTTTTTTAAGATCTCCATGCAGTGCAGCATGTATTTCACACTAGCCCACAGGACCTAAATTAAGTTTCTGCCACTTCCTCTGCGAGTCAGCCACTGTTGACAATGAAAATGTTTTACCAAATGGAATTTTATTATTAATATCTAAATCTGTCACAAAAAAAGCATATGATATCTCTCAAATTGTTCTATCTGTCTGTCAATATATCAGTTGTTCTAGTTATGGTTCTATAGTTCTAGTATTCTGTCATTGGAAACTGGGTGACCTTTTTTTTTTAAACCATTTTGGGGAAAGTTTTCACCATATATTTACCTTCTCAAGGACTCCAGAGAGTATCAGACTTGTGTGTGTGTGTTAGTGTGTGTTGTATTTTATATATTTAATACATTAATAAACTAATAAAACATTTCCTGTGAACCCCCCCCCCCCCCAGATAATTTTTACGTTAATTTTACGTAGCTTTTATAAAAAAAGTCATGTTTATTGTAAGTCCCCATTTAGAGTGTGTGTGTGTGTTTGTATAATGACATGGGTATTACACCGGTATTACAACGTAAACGTGTTTCATGAGGACATTTCCTGATACCTCGTAGTTAAAATTTCTTAAGACATACTAAACAATGTTTTAATAATAAAAAAAAAAATGTGAAACGTTTTTTGTGATGGGCAGGGATAGGGGATAGAATATACAGTGTGTACAGTAAAAAAAAAAAATCAATGTTTATGGAAAGTCCCCATAAAACATGGAAACCCGATGTGTGTGTGAATACCAAACAAGTGTGTGTGTGTGTGTTAAATACACAATCTAACATTAGTGCTGATTAGTCTGTTGGTGTGTTGCCAGATGTCATGGTCCTCTGGAGCATCAGTATTGCATCTAGCACTGACTGCGTCATACCGCTCATGGAGAGATAGAAAGCGAGAGAGCGCCCATCAAACACACACGATTGCATGGTTTTTCATGTAACTCGAGGGAATCTCTTCCTTTCTGCTTTCATGGCTGATACTCCATTGTGTGAAGTTAAACTCATCGGCGATCCAGTAACTGTCATGCTCTCTGATGTGCTCGACGAGGCTGGCTTCAGGTTATCACCCTTCAGGGCAGATCAGCCACAGCAGGACACCGCTCACAGAGAAAATCACAGGAAATGAGAGAACTTAGCCAAATTTCTCTCACTCATATAATATGCTCTTTTGTGGGGTGGTGTAACCTGTTGGTTGTGAATCTAGGCAGCTAACCGAATGGATGTAGGTCACTACCAGTGAGCTACAAAGTATTGCCATTGTGCCATAGACGCTTAACCTCAGGTTACTCTGTTCTTCCTGTAATTACTGGAGGCTTCTGCTTGAGTTACAAAAGCATCAGCTAAAGGGCAAATCAGATTTAATATAGTCTAACTTTACGCAGTCGTCTTAAAGCTGTAATATGACCGTTTTCTCTCCTGTTCCAGCTTAAGGAATGGACAACTATAAATAAGCCATTTGTTGGTTGATTTCTTCAAAAGTGGAAACACTCTGACTTCACTGTCTCGACCAGCCTGAAATGGTCAAATTGGTTTAGCCAAAGGCAGGACTATATACTGGCTAGTGGCTAACTAGTTGCAGATGTTATTCTTGCCATTCTGTTTTGATGAAACTAATGGCACATAAATTGCACACATTTATTTATTTATTTATTTATTTATTTATTTATTTATTTATTTATTTATTATTATTTGAAATTGCACATTTTCAAATAAAATTACTTTCTGTGGAAAACCAGATTTTTTTCCACAAAAGTCTCTTTCCCCCATAAATAAGTCTGGAAAATGTGGGGTCGTCTTATATTCAGGGTCGTCTTATATTCGGGTATATACGGTATTTTCCGTTGGTAGTATTAACAGTGTTTAGTTTTTTGAATGAGAAGTAATCTGTGTTTGCACTGTAAAGAAACAGTGACTTAATTTAAATACAGCACAGACTGGTTAAATTGGATTGCAGGTGGTTAGCGAATAAGACGTTTTGATGTTTAACCATCTCATTCAATGTGCGCATGTCTTGACTATGAAAGTATTTTGATGAAATCTCATGCATTTTTTTCCTCAGTTTATTGATTTGGGTATAGATGTTGAACAGTTATCTTTTGTTAGTTTGTTTGATCATTTTAATTTCCACACTATATACAGACTGTTTTTGTTTAAACGTTAATGAAAATAATCGCTCACATCCCCTTTTTTTCCAGCTTGCTGTGATCTGAGGCTAAAAGAATTGTAAATGAACACTAAATCGAGGCCTCTCAAAACTATAAAGAGAAACACACACAGCAGGCCTATTTCATTTGAGCTTTAAGGATCCATGACTCACTGCACATTACAGTTAAAAGAACATCACATACCAGAGTATGCACAGAAAATCAAGAATAACCTTGAATGCACCCCACAGAAATGTTCAGCTTCCATTTTTGGAACAGATTTTTTTTGTTGTTGATTAGATATTTCTCATGGATTGCTTACTCAAGGCATTTCTGGCCTTTTAAGCTGAAATTGGTTCAATATTGCACAGCCCCTTGTACAATTTATGCCCTACAGAATGTGACGTATTCTTCAAACGCTCACGTTGTCTAATAGCAGCTGAGAGACTGAAAGAGCAAGCTGTAATTTCACCCAGGCTCAGATGTCTGACGATAGGGATTTGCCCAGCGCAGCACTTGCAAGGTTGTGAATTAGCTGCCCGGCCTTTATTCAACAGCCAGAAACTATGACGGATAGAGTCTGGAAAGGAGAAGTCTGCATATTTTAAGTAGTGGATATTGCTCATTCTTAAACACAATGACTTGTTCTAGTTGTGCTACAATAAAATAAGCACTGAGAAATGCAGAAGACCAAAGTGTGAAAGTCTGTTTTATTTTATCTGTAGCAAATCTAGAGGTTAGAGTTGGCATGTTTGAGCACTCTAGGTCTGACAGCTTTACATTTTGGTTTCCTTTAGCTGTTTTAATGTATGTCGGTTATGCTGAGCTGAGACCACGTGTTTCTATTTGTATCAGAGGTTAAAAACCTACTTTAAAGGGGTTGTGACATGGATTATTTTTAAGCGTATTTTAATATATTCCCTGAGGTTCACTTATGTTAATTTGGAAAAACAATTATTTTCAACCCTCATTCTGAACCTCTGTCTGAATTAACCCATTTTTAAGTAGCGGCTCCTTCCCTGTAGCCAATAATTTTATCCCTTAAAACTCATCTTTGATCACTAAAATTACATTTTTTCCTTGAAAAAAAATTCTTCATGCCTTAAAAAAGCTTGATTGTAACAACATGCCATATTTATGCGGAAATTACTCCACTCACTCACACCAGCTCAGATCCACTCGTTGACGATCACACGTTGACGTGATTGGTTACAAGGTAGTTTGTGACGTCAGAAACACCAGCGATTTCAAACTGCGTTTTTGAGATAGTCCTTGGCGTCTATCGAGAAAATACTCAGCAGTGGTGCATTTGTACATGGTTTGTCTTAAAGCATATTAAAAAAAAACACAGACACATAAACAACATTTAAAAGCTTGATTATCACCTCAGGGAGACTTTAAGGTTGGTCAGTAAATGGCCACTGTTACGGCATTACATAGGAAACCGTATCAACTCCCACTTGCTAGGGCGCGAGTACGTTTTTTTAAAAACATTATTATAATATCTTCAAAAATCTTTATATACCATATAAAATCGTCATTTACAGACAAAGCATTCTGAAATCGTTTACTTATGGTTTGTAATGGAGCTGCTGTCAGATCGAATACGGCTGGCTGCTTAATCTATCAACAAAAGTCTCTTTGTGAACTGTCACAGTGAACACACAGTGCCTTGTTTACAAAACAATATGCAGTCAAAATTCTCTGAACAAACATATAATCCTCTCACGCTATTCAGGACGCCATTGAAAATAAAACATCCACTTATTCCTTAGGCTGGTATCCTTGGCAAACAAGCTGTTTAAACAGGTCATATTTAACGTACCTTTACACTTCAATTTACTCCTCCATTTGTCCTCTTGTCGGCAGACTCAAGTGTGCAGTGAAGTGAACGCGCATCAGTATACTGGATCCAGTGTAGACAGCTTCAGTGATTTATAATGGGTTCTATTTGCTTTTGACACGACACTCACATCCAGTGTTGGCCGTTTAGTTCCTGAACACCAGGGGGGTGAGGCCTGTGGTCTGATTATTTGAAACTATTCACTATGAAGGCAGACATATGCAAAATATCTAAAAGGCCAAATTTGATTTATGTCATGACCTCTTTAACAGTTTGGGAGTCAGACAACAGAGTTCAATATCTACAATCCATACATTTTTAGATTGAGAAACTTCTTTATTTAATATATTTTTTAGATTATGGTGTAGTATGGGAGCTGGATCATATTGAAAGCCTGGATTTGGAACTGTTGGTACTCTGAAGCTATACTACCAAAAAGGAACTTTCCTCAGAGATGATTTACAGACAGTATGAGGAGGAGGAGACAGAATTTGAATTGGAGAAACTATCTAATCTAAATGTCTAAAACTGTTCCAACTCATTTCTTGCAAGTACCGATACTAGCTGGACTTTCTGGAGTTAACACACAGCCGCTTCCTCTCACTCGCTCCGGTTGAATAGTGTTGCTGTTACAAGTCCATGAACCCCAGCTTGACATTGTTCAACAGGTTCATCACTTTTTTATTTATTTTTTTTATTTGCGCTTTTCTACAACGTAGTGTTTTTTTCTCGGATATCAGCATAATTGCAAATGTGACATTGATTTTATACAACAGTTCAATAAACAACTAGTCAATATTAAGTGAATTACATTTTTTACAATATTGACTGTTTTTGCTTTTCTTTGCCAACGAAAGTAGTTCCAAACAAATACACAGCAGAACAGTTGGGAATTCCACAGGTGTTTCTTTACTTTAATGATTCAGCTGTTTGAATTATTGAGTTAAATGGATGACTTAATGGGCCCTATCATACAACCAGCGCAATGCAGTGTTAAGCGTGACGCAAGTGATTTTTGCTAGTTCCAGCCCAACACAGTTATATTCGCGTCCTGCGCCGCCTTGTTTAAATAACAAATGCATTTGCCCCCATTTGTGCGCCCATGGGCGTGCTGGCCTGAAAACGAGGTATGTTCAGGCGCGTTGCTATTTTGAGCCAACTGAAATAGACTGCCATTAACCAACTAAAACCTGGTCTAAAGTCAATGGCGCAATAGACTATTTATTTTTGTTATTTAAAGAGCGCGTTAGTAGTGTGCGCCTATAGGCGGGTCCAACACGTGCGTACACTTATTACACAGACAGGGACGCGCAGCAGCACACAAACATAGCAAAGAAAAATAAAAGGGTTACAAAGTAAAATATTAGTATTGTTTACATTAAAGATATGGTGGAATCCGGCTTTTCCCGTAGATGGTCTGCTTGCGCGCTTTAACCTCTTGCACTAGCAGATCCGTTTGCTCTCACTGGACACTCGTTCAGTCTTTCCGTTTGCAAATTTCACCTTGTAAATAGTGAATCTGCCATGGCGCGAGCGCAACTGGCTTTTAATGGGAATGGGAAATTTTACTGATTGTTTTTTTGCATGTTACGCCCAAAACACACCCATTACTCATTACGAGAAAAGGGACAACCCTTTTAGACCATACGCCGGGCGCGCCATTTTTCCCGTCATTAAACTAGCAAAAGTAGATTCGGAAATGTCCCAAGTGCACTTGCGCTCTGCACTTTAGACCATGCGCTTAGATCGTTAAAATTAGGCCCAATGACTCACTCAAGACATTCACTTGCCGGTTTAGTTTCATATTTAAACATATCTTTACTTTTTTCCCAATGTTTTATATTTGTATTTGCCGCCTCTTTGGCATAAACTTGGCTGGATTTACATGTCAAGTCACCTTGACTGCGGACTGCGGTAAACCTCGGGATAAACAGTGAGACTAATATTAGCGTAGATGCTATTCTTCTTATGATGTAACGAGTACATCATGATTTATGGGGTGTGTTCCTGGTTCCGGCTGATCTAAACTATGCAACTTAACACTGAATTATAAAAGTTTATAATGTGTATTCTAGGTCAAAGAGATGTGTTTTTAGTCTAGATTTGAACTGACAGTGTGTGTCTACTTCCCGAACAATGTTAGTATTATCAACTGGCTGGAATTTTGAGATCGCAATAGACATGAAGACTATAATGTGTTAAGAGCTCGCTCAAGTACTAGGGAGCTAAACCATTTAGTCCTTTGTAAGTAATCAGCAATATTGTAAAATGTATACAATGATAAATAGGGAGCCAATGCAGTGTTGATAGAACTGGGCTAATTTGGTCATACTTCCTGGTTCTAGTAAGAACTCAACCACCCATAAGGTGGGCAGGGCAACCACCTATAAGAGCATAACAACAATCTAGCCTTGATGTCCTTGTTTGATAAACTCGTAAAAAGTGTGAGCGCTTGAGAAAAAAGAAAAAAGACTGCAAGCACGGATGGCAGGTTAACAGGCTAGCGAGATACTAGCGTGTTGTGCTAGCAATAATGATTTAGATAAAAGCTAGCGATGTCAGATTAATGTGATATCAATATTAGATAGTCTAATATTGCCTGAGTAAGTTATATTTAGCAATATAAACAAAAAGGAATGATAGTAAATAGAGATTCAAAACAGAAAGCTATACAGAGCAATCAGAAGCAAACCAGCAGCAAGACCGACAGGAGAAATCGATCAGCAGCAAGGCAGACAGGAGCAATCGATCGCAGAGATCACGATCACATGTTAATTATTGCATAATCACACTGTGAAAAAGGCAGAGATTTTATTATATTCGGTCAATGTCCGTGAGGAAAGGCAGTCGTCTGCTGCGTGAGGAAAGGCAGTCGTCTGCTGAGCGAGGAAACTGAATATACAAATCCACCACCGGCCTATCAGTGGGAAACTCAGTAGCTACTGGCAATAGTATAGTGACTTCCCGCGACAAGTCATTAGTCCTCATTTCATGAGGAAAGTCAGTCTCCCGATGAGTGAGGAGAGTGAATAGATCCACCGCCGGCCTATCAGTGGGAAACTGGCAATAGTATAGTGTCTTCCTGCAACAAGTCATTGGTCTTATTTTTGGACCTTTTGACCCGCCATAAACCATTTCACAGCCAAAACGGTGCACACATATAAAGCCTTGTGAGTAACAAATTTAGTTATTTTCGTGGCTTATTGCGCTTAAATGAAAACCAGTCAGTATCTGGTGTGACCACCATTTGCCTCATGCAGTGCAACACATCTCCTACGCATAGAGTTGATCAGGTTGTTGATTGAGGCCTGTAGAATGTTTGTCCACTCCTCTTCAATGGCTGTGCGAAGTTGATGGATATTGGCAGGACCTGGAACACGCTGTCGTATACGCCGATCCAGAGCATCCCAAACATGCTCAATGGGCGACATGTCCGGTGAGTATGCTGACCATGCAAGAACTGGGATGTTTTCAGCTTCCAGGAATTGTGTACAGATCCTTGCAACATGGGGCCGTGCATTATCATGCAGCAACATGAGGTGATGGTCGCGGATGAATGACACAACAATTGGCCTCAGGTACTCTGTGCATTCAAAATGCAAAATGTGTATTTTTATATATACAAAATAATTATACACAGTGCACACACATATTATGTATACAGAAACATTTATTTTGGATGCGATTTAATCGCAATGAATCGTTTCACAGCCCTAAATTCCAGTATTACACACACACACACACACACACACACACACACACACACACACACACACACACACACACACACACACACACACACACACACACACACATCGAATTGTGTCTGTTTGTAACAAAATATAATTGGTATTGAAAAGATAGCAGTTAAAAATAATATGAATACATTGTTAAAAAGTGCAAAATAGATATTTTTAACCAGTAGTCTCAGACCTCTCTCTCTCTTCTCTCTCTCTCCTCTCTCTCTCTCTCTCTCTCTCTCTCTCTCTCTCTCTCTCTCTCTCTCTCTCTCTCTCTCTCTCTCTCTCTCTCTCTCTCCTTTGCACTTTTGTCATGGTTGTTTGTTTTGAGAGGGCCCACTTCGGAATAAGAAAAAAGACGGTTGTGAGACCCTCTCTGACAGTCTGGGTTGCGAGCCAGCTTTTGTGTGTGTTTGTCTTAAGGTTTTATATTCCCTCTGAGTTTGTGTGTGTGTGTGACCCAGTAAAGCTGCTTTCAGATGCATTTAAGATGATTATCACTTTAAACCAATCAGATGAAGCTCATTCCACAAAGCTTAACCTACTCATAAGGACTGATCCGGGGTCAGTATCTTCCAGCCACTTACATAACATAAAAAAATTCCAAAGCATCAGCACCTTCTGCTTTTTCTTTGCTCGAGACTTCCATATTTAGCTTAGTGTGTGCTTTTGACCAGCGTGTGTGTTGTACACCACTGCTCCCTGCTGGTTAGGACAGGAAGTGCACATGAAATGTGGGGGAAGGGAGTACAATATGAACATCTTTGCAGTCCTTCAGTCTGTTATGGGTCTGTTAAGGTTTTAGCCCACTTGGGGGCACTGTGTCTTCACGTTAGGACTCGGTGTTCCGCAGAAGCAGGAAATGGTGGTGTCCTTTTGTGTTGTAGATATAAAGCTCCTGCTAGATGCATATACATATGAGGTGCTTCATATTATGAAGTCTAGTACTACAACTAATCAACATGCTCACATTTCCCCCAACAAAACAAATCTGAATGCACTTTGGGTAAATGTTAAATTAGCTTTTAGTTATATGTGCACGAAATGCAGATTCTATGGAGGTAAAGGTGACGTATTCAGCTAGCTTAGTTTAAATTCACCTCGATTAGCTCTTATGTGCATGCAGATTCTATATTCCCCAAATTCATTTCTTTGCATTTTTGCACTGATTTCTAAAGGATAACCTCATGCATATTTTGGCAGCGTGATGTTGCAGACACAATGCGGTGCTGTTCGAATTCACATTACGCATTGCCATTTGTCATCTGGACCTAAGTGTGATGTCACTTTTATGAGTCTGATGGACAATAGAAGGGCTGAAAGGGATTACGGCTGCTTTGACAGCTCGCGGCGGCACAAAGCACTGTCCCCTGCCCTTTTCCTCTCTCCTCCCCTTGTCTTTTCTTCCCAGCCTCTATCTCCTCCCCTCTCACCAGCCTCCTCTCCACCCTTATCCGAAGTGTGTCGTGTACATGTCAAACAATGTGGCATCTGTCATTTGCTGAACAAAAGGGCCGCAGACTGATAGCCCACAAACAATAGCTCCAGAGCTCCCCGGAGGTTAACCGGACAGAGGGGGGCGTATCACTGCTTCTGTCCCAGGGGAAAGAGCCCCCCAGATGGGGCCGAGGCGGTCATGAAGGCCCTTGGCATACTGTGAATGCTGGAAGGTTAGGCCCGGGCTCTGGTGGGAGATTCGCATTGTGGTTTTGTCCAACTAGCGACGGCGGCCAAGCGAGCAGGCTGCAGCTAAGCTGATTACCGAGAAAGCAAGAAGCGGCGTGTGTGGCGGCACGATTGCCAGACGGGAAGAGGGGGTTTGTGGAAGTGGGAGGAGGGATGTAGATTCGGGTTAAAGTGTTAAATATGTGGTAAGACCTCATTTGAGGCAAAGGCGAAATGTTGGATGTGTCTCAGGGTATGTCTGCATTAATCCGGATGCATGTGAAAATGGTGTTTTCATTTCAAAACGCTCTGTTCACACTAGTATTTCAAAGCATATTCCAAAAGTTTCTGATTCACACTGAACCATCACAAAATGTTAAAATCATCTTAGGGGCCATTCATACAGAACATGATTTTGCGGTTAAAAAACACAATTCTACAGACACTTTTTGTTTTTTAAAGATGAACTTCTTTTCACTTGAGTGCTGTTTTTCTAATGTTGTTTCATGTGAAATACACCAGACCTGAGCACAACTGTCAAAACCGCCAGTCTAGTGCATGTTTACATGGAAAAACAATGGAAAAGCAGTGGGATGCAAAAATGCGTTCTTTGTGAACGGCCCCTTACTGTACATTCGTAAAACGTACTAAAAGCTCATTTAGGTGATAGAGAGAGACCAGACATAATAAAGTTCTCATGCTTTTCTTCTGGCACAATCATTTAATTAGCAAAATACCTCACTACTTGCTTGTGTGTTCAGGTCGCACTCAATCGCCATTCCATTTATGGTCTAAAAAGCAATTGCCCTCGTGATTCGCCGCAGGACAGCAATTGAATAGCACATAGAAGGCACATTCAGGTATACGCATGTTTTCACAGTCCAAACCACTGCATTTCAAAATGTATCCAATTGAGAGAGCGTCTTTAAAAAGATCAGTTTTGAAGGACAACAACACGGTCTCATTGTGGACAAAAGTCTAAAACGTCAAGAAAAAGATGCATTTTCAGATGTATATTTTAATTAGTGTAGACGTAGCTTCAGTGGATGGGTGTGTGTGTGTACTGAGCTGCATGTTTTTAATCAATCTGTGTCTGCTTGTGTGTGTGTGACCGGCTCATGCCAGGAGATTTAATATATTTCTTGTCTTTTTTTGTGGCTCTCTTTAGGTGTGTCACTGCTAAGTTCAGATGTTGGTGTGTTTAAAGGTGACCCTTTTTCTGCTGTACATGTGTGTAGCACATGTTTAGGAGTGTTTGGAACGTGTGATCAATGCACAATCCAAATGTCTTTTGTTTCGGCTAACATTTTAGGCCAGCATAAAAGGGTCTGTGCTATGTGACAACAACATGCATTTATCGTTCTTACAATCACCACCAGAATGTTATTTTCGACACCCCTAGTGGGCGGGGCACGGTAGATAATATAATTAGATATCGCTGTATTTTTAAGCCAATTATCAATAAAATATTTTTTACATATCGCCCATCTCTTGTCCGTGTGTTTCAAAACACAATGAGAACATTTGCATGTACTGTTATATTAAAGTCACCATGAAATCAAAATGAATAATTCTTGTTTTTATGGAATATTGCAGTATTTACTATAAATGATTTATTTGTGCACATTATTACATTATTATTATATTTGTTTAATTCATGTGCCTATTCTCCCTGCCTCTTGCACTGACTTCTCTTCTCTAATGGCTTGTTTACTGGCGCGAGGGCGGGACAACCCATCTCGAGGTTTTGATGCAATAGCAATACCTTGAAAAATATCGATATTCAATACCTTTTATGATACCACGGGGAAAACTGCCATATACACAACCATACAGATAATTTGTTATCTCATAATTTTTTGATAACTTGGGTAATTTTGTTGTAATAGCTTACACACAGCACAGAGAGGATTTATTTGAATTGTTGAACTACATTTACAAAAAGAGACCAAAGTAAACTGTCAGTAATACAATAAGAAACAAACTGCAAACAATAGCACAAATAAATACAATACAATAAAGAGACAAATTAAATAAAGATGGCTTTAAGTTTTTCAGGTGGGTCTAAAGCCTTGTTTACACACCGGGACGCCTTGTGACAAAACAAAGGCCGCCAATGTGAGTATACACACCGGCACGCAAAACACCAGGCATAAAAGCATAACAAAAAAAATAAAAAAACACTTCTGGTTGTTTTTTGTTTGTTTGACGAGCCATGTGCTTTTGTTCACATGCGCTCAAGCACAATACTGGCTTTCTTCTGTGAGACATGCGATTGTCAGAAGTTGCACAGCGCCACCTAGTTTACCGGGTATTTCTGTTTTTCAATATGCGCCATCTACTGTCAGGGAGTGAATTTGCTCGTTCACTTGACGCATGAACACAGACGCATCGAAAAACGTCTTAAAATGCTGGCGATAAGCACGCGCGATAATCGTCCTGGTGTGCATGAGGCTCAACAGTAGTATTCAGGTTAAAATAATACATAATCGAATGTACAATAACTACTGATTAGTTTCCATTGCAAAAAATAAATACAGATTAACCCTTTCACACGTAAGTTTAAAATATTCGTGCGTGAGTTTTTCTAGGCGACCATTATTTAGAACCTGTCACTTTAATGTTTCCATGGTGACGCGTCATTGCTTGTCACGTGACACAGCGCAACCACAGCACAGCGCTGAATGAATGATGATTTTCATTGTCATTTTTCCTTTTTTATTCAAAATATTTACAAATGTATTCGCTATAGCATGAAACACGGATATTCCGATTGTGAAATTATGTGCAACTGGATCTCCGTTTTGTTGCTTAAACACCTTTATAACGATCGCATTAGTTGAGCTGTATGTGCGATGGGCGGCGCCATGTTAGTTTGTGCCAGATCGGATCTGTTAGATTTACAACACGCCACTTCTCACAAAATACATGAATGTAAGTGGCCGATGAACTGGGAGAAGAATAGCGTAAAATGTAAAGCTACTTACACAATGTGTATCTGATTATAATGGAAAGGATTATTATTGCCGTTTCCATATACATCAGTGTGTATTTTACTAACTCAGAATCATTGTTTTGCTAGTACTTATGTGTATTTAAATGTCTGAAACCTAAAATAAACATCATGTGGATGGAAAACACTGAATATTTGTGATATATGTGATATATGACAGCACTGAGCGCGTCCATCTCTGGCTCATCTCTGGACCAGCCAAAACTGATCACACCGGTGTGATCGTACGTGCGAAAGGGTTAATGCTTACAATTAAAGTTACAAAAGCTAATCTGTCTAGAGCAGTGAGTGATTTTCTCTCATTTGTTCTTTGATTAACATGACAGAAAACACCAGGAATATTAGGATGCTGCCACTTTAAGAGTATGCACGAATCCAATATAACATGCGTTTTCTTGCAACTATATACATTCCAAAACTGACTTTAGTTACATAAATACTTGGCAAGACGACAAATTTTTTAACATCGTTTTGTATGTAATTGTATGTATAAAAGTAGTCAATTTGGTACCCGCAAACTGTTTGAGAGGCGGCTTTATGAGAGCGCCACTTATTTAAAATGTTGCACACGCTTTTGGTGTGAGCACGAAACCTGCGGGAATGACTACAATTATGCGCAATGCAAGCACTACTATTCAACCAGAGTCGAATGGAGTGAGTGTGTCGAGGATGAGAACGTGCAGCTGGTATCGGTGTATCAATACTGCAGAAAAGGAATATTGCAACTGTTTTAGATATTTCATTATCGAGACATTTTTGACAACACCGATGGATAGATGGATCGATAGATTATTAAAATATTAAAAATCATGAATTATTTTTTCCTATGATGACATGCAAGTCTTATTTCCACTAAAATAGATAACATCGCTCAATGTGTTCTGATCTGCTGAGGCTGGTAATAGAGGGAGAAATGCTTCCTCCCTTTCTCTCTCTCTCTCTTGCTTGACTTTGCTTAACGTCTGACAGGCTCATGTCATCGCTCCTCTGACACGTCTGGCCTTCGGAGGCCGAGGGCTCAGCGTACTTATTCCTCTCTCAACAAATGAGGGCGACCTGCCTGCTCCCCCGCCGGCACTCTGCAGCATTGATTAGGGATAATTGGAGGGAGTCAAAAGCCGAGAAGTGTCACTAAATAAATTTGGCTGCGTTAATTGCAGATTCCTCTGGATGTGGGAGAAACACTTAGCCGCAGGGTCTGACAATGCAGGATTAATTGGCCCCCTTCAATGAACATAATTAGAGCGATTGTTAAGAGATAAAGAAAAGGTTTAACGAGCACGGCTGCGCTGTCAGAGGGAACATCACACTCTTTCTGCTTCACTTCCCTCTCTCTTTTTCTTCTCTCAGTATTTCTTGCTCTCTCCCTGATAAGGAAAAAAAGTAGCATATTTTGGTATAGACTAGCGTCGCTCTCTCTTAATTAAAAAGTGAAATGCATAATTATGTGTCAATTTGTAGCTCATTATTAGTTTATTAACGGCACTGAGTTAATGTATTATGCACGTATCAATCTTGTAACTTTTCTTTTTTTTGATGTTTTTATTTGCAGGCTTTTTGTCTTTTAGCGCATAGGGAAATGTAGATGAATTCAAACCTAGTGGGCATAAGATTAGTTTTTTTAAATTGCTCACCCAAATCTAATGACTGGGTGCATTCCTGACCATCTTAAATGAGATTGAAAAACCTAATTTTTCAACATCTCCGTAAGCTATTTCCTTTGAATGTTTGATAATTTATAGGTGCTTAGTTTTGTTTGAGGTTACCAACAATAGGTTTACATGCATTCAAGGTCAAAAAGCACTTGCATTTTCTCATAATATACATTGCAGCATCACATTCTCTCAGATATTCCAGTCTGTTTTGATTGGTTTACCGCTTACAGTGCATGTTAGAAACGAAGCACGTATTATCGAACGAATCCGAATTCTAGCTCTCGAGGCTTTCTCAGCACTTGATACACAGCGATACAAACAGTAACAATGGCATAGGTTTTACGTTATCAATTTGATCATTTTGGGGGTGTATTTTTATTTAATTTTAATTGCAATTCTGTGTCCTGTTTGCTACCTCAATTCAAATTCAGAAATTGAAATGAAATTTTCCAAGAATTCTCAATTGAACCCTGATTTCAGCATTCCCATTGGTAGTCAACGCATCATGTCACTGCTCATTTGCATACAGTTAAATCATCGCCGCATCACTCCAGAGAAGTGCTCAAATCACTGTAACTGTGAACGGCCCTTTATGTACATTATCCATCGTGTCACAGCTCTGACGACCTTAGCAATTTAGTCAGACGAGGAGGACATTTTAGGACTTTCCATAGCGTTGTTTATTAGACCAGAATATTGCTTGTTTACAATGTTAATCTATCAGTTCAGTTCAAGTGACTGCTTCAGTGGTTAAGGGTTAATTTAATCTAATTTCATTATCTGTACGTGCATTGGCCATCTGTCGACTAATCAACGTCTTTGGTTTAGAATCTGTCATCAGCTACTTTTCTATTAGCGCTTTGTGGAGTTAAATATACTGTATGAGACCCACACCTTTGCCTGAGCTCTCTGTGATTGCATTTGTTAGGTTTCTGCTTCTATAGCCGCCCTAAGATATTTTCACAGTTTCTTCAGTGTTTCCATGGACACCAAGACCAAGACCTCTCCCCATTGGCCTGCCACTGAGCAGAAGCAGTTGGCCTCTGTGTCAGACTCCTCTTGACAGCCTGCCTCGAGGTGAAAAGCATTGTGGGGGATGAAGTCCTTGACCTCTGGCCTTGATGGCTTGATAAAGAGTGCTGGCCTTCTGGTAGATATATGAGGGAGGATCACCCGACGAGCACTTATGCCTGTGGGAGACATTTTGATGTATGATTTCTCAAATGACGGGCTGAGGAAGAATAGGTTATGGCTGGGAAATAGAACTAGTAGCTGTGACCGCTCTTGGCTTTCAGCAGCTATACCGCAGACACTTTGGGCTCGTAAAACCCCATAGATACACACAAAGAGGTGTTCCTCTATTTTATTTTAGCAATAGTGCACGGGCAGGTCGTTGTTTCTCATATCGGATGTCGCCCTATATATCCTGTGTATAAATGAAACCCCTGTCTTTTTTTTCATGAATGCACACTACTCTTCACCTATTTGAAATTGGTAAGATTGGTAAAAAGTTGTATATTATGCCCAGCAAGGCCTCGTTATATTGATCAAAATATGTACAAATAATATTTAATACAACTCTTTTCTATTTTTTTAAATGTAATTTATTCATGTGATGGTGAAGCTGTGAAAACCGTGAGTGTTTTTTTTTTTTTTTTAACTGTAGATGGTCATTTGTGGCTTTTTGAACTCATTCGACCACATGAGTCTACACTACGAAAGCAATGCGGTCGAATGCGTTTTCGACTACCTCTGGAAGTGTAAATCACTGTCGGAAATGGACAAACTCGAGTGTTTTCAAAGTGTTGCCCACTTGTAATCCGATCGACCAAAACGCATCTTAATACCAGGTGAAAACAGGGCCATAGTGTATGTAGCCATATTTTTGATGGAAAACGAAATGGCCAGTTTATAAAGTTGCATCAAACTGTAGCTTTTTTCACAAATGGCTAGTTCTGCTATAAAATGTTATGAGCCGAATTATTCAGAGTTTTATGTAAGATGTTCCAAATTGGACTCCATAAAGATTACAGGCCTCTCAGAGTGTAAAAGCCTTGGATTTTCACAGTGCGTCATGAAATAGTGTGATTCATTTATGTACTAATGTGTCCAGGAGTGACTCACCAGCCTCAGCGATGGTTTCACGTCTTTGTGGCCTTGTGTCCCTCTCATATTACCTCCTCGGGCTGGGGTTGTGGCTTCCAGATTAACTGCAGTATTTATGAACCTGGCCTGTCTAATAGCAGACAAGGAGGGGGGAGACATAGTTCACTTAGCAGGATTACTGGATGCAATTGGGCCCCAAAGGCCTTCTTTACTGCCTGCTGTAAATGTTCCCTTTGCGAGTAGGACAGCCTTGGGATTGATCGTCGTTAAGGAGAAAGTCGATCTGTTTCCTGTGCTCCATCGAGAACGTCAGTGATGGATGCTTCTCAGGAGTGGGGGACACTTTTCTCCTCAGAATGCCAATCTGAGACATCCACCCATCTTCTCTATAGTGATGGAAAGCAGGTAAACCCTGTTCCTCTGCAAAATATCACTGAAGTGCCGGCTCAGTAGCTGACGCTGAGGACAGAGATGAATAGAAAGAAACGACCTTGCTGTGCATTTCCATTTAACGCAGCGCCTTCAGCACTGCTGATTCTCCCCAGACATCCATTTTCAGGAAAGAGCTCTGCTTCTGTCTTGGGAGAGATATAATATCTCAGACGACTCCTGTTCCTCTGGGCCTGAGGGGAATATCTCAAGAGGGATCTCTGGCACAGCAGTGTTTCTGTCTGTGAACACTGCCGACCTCTCAGTGTTTCTGGAAGAAAATCTGGTGTGTGAATTGATTGAAAGGGTCATTGTTAAGCATTTAAAGAATATTTGGTATGATCTACAAGACTAATTACAAATTTTTAATTTTTACTTGCAATTTTTCAGCGAAGCTTGTGAGACGCTTACTTCAGATTGTGAAACGCAAAATTTGCATTCACACTGGAAGTGATTTGCAGCGACAGAGTGACCTTTAGCAATGCTAGCAAGTAGCAACCAACACTACAGCGATTTATGTGAACTCCAGTGATTAAATCACTTTGAGTGTAAATGCAACTTTATTTATTTATATTCTATTCTACTATTCTATTCTAATATAATATATTATATTGCTATTCTTTAGTTGAAGCTCTCAAATGGACTTTGGCGAACCATCTTAGTGATTTTCCTCAGTTTTATCGAAGTGAAGCTTTGCAACATCTATGATTCATGTTCACATCAAACAAAAGCAAGCCCACATCTTTTCTTCAGTTTCTTCTGAGTACATGGTTTACACGACTGTATGAGTTATGTGAAGTACTGTGTTACAGCCCTAAAGTTACCCTTAAAGCTACAAATTATAGACACTGTCAGAGAGAATGAGAGAATGAATGAGTAAGGCCTGAACACACTTGTCAGAATGGGTTTCCTTTGGCCGGCTGGCGTGCATTCAGGATATTTATTCACAAGCATATCTTGAATTTCACCAAACGGCTCAAGCTGTTCAACACGATTCCAGAAAGCAGCTGCAGAAAGAGTGGCTGCCTTTCATTTTCTCACAGTGTGACTCGACGCTATTGAGTTTCCTAGTTGAACGCTAGCGCTGAAATTCAATGCTGCCATTGAAATTCTCCCCATATTTATGTGAAACATTTTGAAGCCTGAAATTTTGAAAGCTTGAAATTAGAATATGAGCTGGAGTTAAGTGATGTAATGATTAAAGTAATTTGTATTTTTTTACCCCAATTATCTTTTTTTTACTGTTGTAACCATAACTGTTGCAAAATTGCATAGTTACTATTAATGCACAGTACCAAGAAAAATAAAAGTACCATGGTAATAGCTTTGTTTTTTGGCCCTTACAAAAAAAAGTACTCCATTGGTACTGTGATCAGAATCAGATGTTAATAATAATAATAATAATAATAATAATTTGTTAAATTTATATAGTGCTTTTCTCAGCACTCAAAGCTCTTTACATTAGAAGCAATCCATGGTATAAACATGGTATTTTTATGTTTACCATGGTACTGGAATTCATTATATGTAAATTAATAAATAATAATAGTAGTTTAATCTCTTACAACAATATACTGTGGTGGTAATGTGGTACTTTAATACTAAAATGAATGTACAATACCATTTATGTGGTAGTGGTAGTTCCAAAGGTACTTCCTAAAATACCATGGTTTACCATTTTGAACATATGCTTCACTATAGCTTCCAATGACTGTATTATTTCACTGCCACATTATTTTGGCAAAATTCTTTCATTTTTCAATACATTTTTCTTATTCAAAGTTGTCACCCAGGCTTATTTTACTATTAGTAAAAAATACTGCTAGTATGACAGAAGTTGTAAGTTTTTGTAAGGAAAATCATGTCTAGAATTTGTGTTAGCATTAGGAGTTAGCTTAGCATGGCTTTGCTTAGCATCCCCTTCAGCCTCCACGAAAGCTAGTGTAACTTATCAAAACTCTTTACAAGGCCTTTTGGAGAAATAGGGGTGTGCGATATTAACAAAAATCTCAATATGTTCTGAGATTTTATCGATAACGCTAACTTGACGATATTTTTCTGAGTGTGTTTATTGTGTTGGTATCTTGGTAGGTTTAGGACTGCCTTGGACTGTTGACTACTAAAGCTTGTGATATTTTTCATATTATGTGTGGTGGTCAATTTGCAGCAGTGACAGAAATTCTCTTTTCCAATAAGTTTAAACTGATTTTAACCTTTTATGGGCATTTTTACCTTTTATAACGCCTAATTTATTTACTTATCTAAATAAATATATGCATCATCTTATGTGTCATATTCTTACATTTAATCAATAAATTAAATTTGAATAAGACACAATAGGGCTGTTACCAATCAAATGAAATTAGTATCAACAGAATTCGTCTTTGCAATGCAGAGGGAACACAGAAGCTGCATCTGAAGTGACATTTAGACACATTTATACAGACTGTTTAATGCAGCTCAGAGGGACATGAATGCATTTAACCTGCAGTTACACATGCATAAATAATGTAAACAAAACATTGAATATTGATGTTTGAAATTATTTAAATAAATGTCTCATAAATGTCTGAGCGAGTCATCGAAACATTTATTCAACTGATTCGTTCATTCAGTAAAGACACACTGCTGTATATTGCTCAGAGAAGCAAAACAGTCCTGTGGCTTTGTTTGGAAAAAATTTCGTTGGTAGAGCAAAAACAGGCAATATTGTGTCTAAAAATGTCACTTAATATTAACTTCTTGTTTATTGAACCGTTTGTATAAAATCAATATCACATTTGTAAGCATGCTGATATTTGGAGAAAAAAATTGTACTCTTTGTGTGATATTGATTAACTATATTAAATTATATAAATATAAAAGACATACGGAGGTATTTTTGCCTCTTATCTTGAATATTGGAGGCCTTCTAAATGCATTTTAATAGATTAAATCACGCTGCGAAAGCATGCACTCTAAATACAGTGCGCGCACTAGTCTAATCTACTAGACTACATCACGTAGTGTCTGCATGCGTGTGTGCCTTTGTCAAGTGAGGGACAAACTCAACATTGTCAATCGCACATCGTTAATACGACAATCACTATTGATATTATTGTAGAGGATATATATCGCACACCCCTACGGAGAAACGGATATTAGTAGTTATGGGAAAGAACCCTGGATCAGTTAAGATAACATGTTTCTATAGTAAACCAAGATTAGAAAGCCGGAATTGTTTTGATAAATCATAGCAGAGGTCGCTGCTAGGCTCATTGTAAAATATTCCTGTGTCAAAGTAGTTTTTCCCGCATTGACTTGAATCTCATTGCATTGAATCAAACCAGCAGATGTATGCACACACACGCTCCTCAGAAACAAACAAGCATGCAGAAAACTCATTCCCATTTGTTTTGGCTGGTTTTCGTTTGTGTCTGCCAGGCCAGAGGGAGCGCGTCCAGAGCAGGCCACAATAGTCCCGATGACAGATCAAACTTCACTGAGCCAGAGAACAAGTGTGTGGTCTGGCCTCAATAACAGGGTCACTTAACCTCTGCGAGTGTGTGTGTGTGTGTGTGTGTGTGTGTGTGTGTGTGTGTGTGTGTGTGTGTGTGTGTGTGTGTGTGTGTGTGTGTGTGTGTGTGTGTGTGTGTGTGTGTGGTGTGTTTGTTTTACATCTGTTATTCCTTGAAGTCATACTGATCAGAAGCCCCTACTGACCTCATTCTATTTGTCTTTATTATAAATGAGCCCAGGAAAAGGGAAACAGACCCCACTGTGGTTGCCTTCTCACACCTCCATTCCTCAGAGGCAATAAATGAGGTGTTGAGTATCTCCAGACACACACTTCAGAGCTTTCCCCCCTTCCGTTTAGCTGACATCATTGCTTTGAGAGTGTGAGGGACTGCACTTGAGCTGCTAAGAGAATATGGTGTGACCCAAGGTCAAGATCATGGCTCAGTTACACACACACAGACACACACATACAGGTTAGCATGACTTATAAGGACATTTTCTTCAAACCAGAAAAAAAGGTGGTTTAGGGGGACTATGACTTCCCTTTATGCTAGAGCTTTCAAATAAAAATGGAAATGCTTTTAAAAATCACGACTTCAAAACTCAAACTCTATTATTTATTTACACCTTATAAAACAAGATACATGGCACCCTGATTTTTTGCTGACTTACAAGGACATGTGTCCTAGAAGACAAAAACCAGGATTATGAGGACAATTGGATTACAAGGACTATGTGATGTCACAATGACATCACAGTTCATTAACATATACAAAGAAACATGACTACACACTGCACTGCAAAGACAGATGGGTTTACTGGGACTATGAGATGTATTTGATATGAAAGTTAATGATCACTACAGAAAAACGAAGGTTGGTTTGTAGCTTAAAGGTTATTTATATGATGCATGTGTGTATATATATATATATATATATATATATATATATATATATATATATATATATATATATATATATATATTATATATACATATACACACACACTTCACATACAGTGAAGTTCTCCCACTTAGAAATCATGGAGGGGTCTGAAATTGTCATCGTAGGTGCATGTCCACTGTGAGAGACATAATCTAAAAAAAAAATCTCAGAAATCACAATGTATGATTTATTATTTACTATTTTTTTGTATGATACAGCTGCAAATAAGTATTTGAACACCTGTCTATCAGCTAGAATTCTGACCCTCAAAGACCTGTTAGTCTGCCTTTAAAATGTCCACCTTCACTCCATTTATTATCCTAAATTAGATGCACCTGTTTGAGGTCTACGGGGAAATTGCTAAGCAGCTTGGTGAAAAAAGGTCCACTGCTGGAGCAATCATTAGAAAATGGAAGAAGCTAAACATGACTGTCAATCTCCCTCGGACTGGGGCTCCATGCAAGATCTCACCTCGTGGGGTTTCAATGATCCTAAGAAAGGTGAGAAATCAGCCCAGAACTACACGGGAGGAGCTGGTCGATGACCTGAAAAGAGCTGGGACCACTGTTTCCAAGGTTACTGTTGGTAATACACGAAGACGTCATGGTCTGAAATCATGCATGGCACGGAAGGTTCCCCTGCTTAAACCAGCACATGTCCCGTCTTAAGTTTGCCAATGACCATTTGGATGATCCAGAAGAGTCATGGGAGAAAGTCATGTGGTCAGATGAGACCAAAATATAACTTTTTGGTCATAATTCCACTAGGCGTGTTAGGAGGAAGAAGAATGATGGGTACCATCCCAAGAACACCATCCCTACTGTGAAGCATGGGGCTGGTACCAAATTATGCCCCTGCCTTGAGGGCTTCGCCGTGTATGGAGGGATTGTCATATTTTCATCTGTGCTATTTAAGTGTGCAACATCTTTCCGATCACCAGGGAGAAGTTATGCAATTTAACGCAAAGGCCCTAAGGGTGGCGGCCACAAAAAAAAGTCACGTGACTGAAACCCATGAATGATCTCAGAATGAGAATATCACAAGGTCAGCTGCTTTTTCTGACACTTTGCAAACACAAATATTAACACAGAGCATGTCCATTACTCTGACCTTCACCTATCCACGTCTCCTTAATTTAAAGAGGTTCATTCCTGTGCATCAAGCAGGTACAGTTGAGCTCTTATGCATGTTTACTGATCAATGTTTTTATGTGAATGAAAGCCTGAATTAAATCAGTTAAATCATGGTGTCTCATCAGAAGACTGGATTAAACCACTCAATTCATATGGATTTGTTTTACCATCTCTTTATAAATGTTTTGAAGCATCACAGTTTTGGTTGAACAGATTTTCAATTAAGGCTGTTGCGATAACCGCAATATTGCAGTACAGTGCTAGCGACAGGCATGCATGTGACTGCCTTTTGATCTTCTTTCCCGGTTTTCAACAACTTAGTACCGTAAGATTTTAATGAAACATCCTCGCTGGTAATAAAGAAACAATACCTGCCCTCCATTAAAGAGGCCTCTGAGGGGTGGCAACTAAGCAGTTGAGCATTTAAAAAAAATCACAAGTTTTAACCATGTTAATATCTTGTATTTAATATTCTGAAGTGCATTAAAACAATGTGAACAGCAATACATTTGTTATCTTGCAAACAATGCAGATACTACAATTAACCCTTGTGTTATGTTGCGGGTTAATTTGACCCGTTTTGATTTTCTAGTTGTTTTTTTTTTCTTGACATTTTGTGACTTTTTCTCATTTATCATGAACATGCATGCAAAGTTTCAACATGCTGATGTGTGTTTTGACATATACAAACAAAATGACTGTTACGTTCATGATGTTCGCGGGTCAATTTGACCCTCATAGACAGCCATTCAAAAGCAACTGTACAGACACAAAATAAAAACATTTATTTTCTGTATGTAAGGGCACTTCAATTCCAGTTCTAACATGCAAGTGTATCTAAAAGTGCTCTAACCCTAAACAAACACACCTGAAAAAGCTAAAATCACAGTGTTTAGAATTATTTGCAAATTACAGATGAAAATCTTTGTCAGACACAGATAGTAAAATAAGCTCTCATTTCAATATTCAAGATATCTAAAATACATAGCTTTTAAACAAAACTTTTATGTAGGATTTTCAAAGGCAGCTTCACAGAGCCAAAAAATTAATACAAAACATTTATTTGATGTATATTTTGTTATGTTTGGTTTCTCACTTCCCTGTGAGTGAATAATGAAACTAGGGAACTAGGGCTTAGGAAACTAGGGAAAGTTAACTTAGGAAAATTAAACAGCATTATAATAACATTATACAGCAAAATTTTATTGTTCAGTTACGGTGTTCAAAGCATAAAATGTAAAAAAAAAAAAAAAAAAAAAAAGTATTTATATACAAAAAAAGTCAGTATAATGTTTATTTTCCAATTTTGTCAAAAATTGATTTATAAAAATGGTTTAAAACATTTTTATGAATCATATTTTCAGATATAATGTTTTTGTAATGTTTGACAAATGTTGATAATAAAAGTTTACAGTTTGTATCTAAATCTTTGTTGTTTTTCATAGTGTGATTTTTGAGGAATTGTATTGAATCCAATTAGGGTCAATTTGACCCGCTCCATAAAGGGTGTACACAGAATTCGAACAGTGCACAAGGGTTAAATGGTAAGTTTACCCAAAAATGAAAATTCTGTCATCATTTACTCACTTTCAAGTTGTTCCAAACCTGGTTGAGTTTCTTTCATCTGCTGAAAACAAAAGAAGATAGAGTGAAGAATGTCGGTAACCAGGAAGTTAGGTTAGGTATACTTTGTCTCAATGGGAAATTTGTTTTAGGCTCACGAAGACAGCCACTACAGCACCAAACATATAAAACAAACACAATACAAAAAACACATTTGCAATCAAGTAGTTGGCATCACGCCACTCTATACACTGGAAAAGTAATTGGCATCACGCCACTCTATACACTGGAAAATAACTGGCATCACGCCACTCAATACACTGGAAAGTAATTGGCATCACGCCACTCTATACACTGGAAAATAACTGGCATCACGCCACTCAATACACTGGAAAGTAATTGGCATCACGCCACTCTATACACTAGAAAGTAATTGGCATCACGCCACTCTATACACTGGAAAGTAATTGGCATCACGCCACTCTATACACTAGAAAGTAATTGGCATCACGCCACTCTATACACTGGAAAGTAATTGGCATCACGCCACTCTATACACTGGAAAGTAATTGGCATCACGCCACTCTATACACTGGAAAGTAATTGGCATCACACCACTCTATACACTGGAAGTAATTGGCATCACTCCACTCTATACACTGGAAAGTAATTGGCATCACGCCACTCTATACACTGGAAAGTAATTGGCATCACACCACTCTATACACTGGAAAGTAATTGGCATCACACCACTCTATACACTGAAAGTAATTGCATCACGCCACTCTATACACTGGAAAGTAATTGGCATCACGCCACTCTATACACTGGAAAGTAATTGGCATCACGCCACTCATACACTGGAAAGTAATTGGCATCACGCCACTCTATACACTAGAAAGTAATTGGCATCACGCCACTCTATACACTGGAAAGTAATTGGCATCACGCCACTCTATACACTAGAAAGTAATTGGCATCACGCCACTCTATACACTGGAAAGTAATTGGCATCACGCCACTCTATACACTGGAAAGTAATTGGCATCACGCCACTCTATACACTGGAAAGTAATTGGCATCACACCACTCTATACACTGAAAGTAATTGGCATCACTCCATCTAACACTGAAATAATTGGCATCACGCCACTCTATACACTGGAAAGTAATTGGCATCACACCACTCTATACACTGGAAAGTAATTGGCATCACGCCACTCTATACACTGGAAAGTAATTTGCATCACGCCACTCTATACACTGAAAAGTAATTAGCATCACGCCACTCTATACACTGGAAAGTAATTGGCATCACGCCACTCTATACACTGAAAAGTAATTAGCATCACGCCACTCTACACACTGGAAAGTAATTGGCATCACACCACTCTATACACTGGAAAGTAATTGGCATCACGCCACTCTAAACTGAAAGTAATTAGCATCACGCCACCTATACATGGAAAGTAATTGGCATCACGCCACTCTATAACACTGGAAAGTAATGCATCACGCCACTTATACACTGGAAGTAATTAGCATCACGCCACTCTACACACGGAAAGTAATTGCATCAACACTCTTACACTGAAAGTATTGGCATCACGCCACTCTATACACTGAAAGTAATGGCATCACGCCACTCTAACACTGAAGTATTGGCTCACGCCACTCTGTACATCGTGTAATTTCAGCACAATGTAGATGTTCTCAAAAATGGAAGGGCAAATAAAAATTAAATGCATTCACTGTGTCTATGCAAAGGAATGTTTTGCGAAAGAATTGCCATTCATGCCAGAACGGCTTCTGGGGGGTCTGTAAAGCCCAAAGTCTTGAGCTTGGCCCCGACTGCTCAGTCTGTGTTCTCTGAAAGTATCCTCAAGGGGTTTGGAAGCTTCTCGATCCAATGAGATCAGGATGATATAAAACAGTTGTTCGTAATGACTTTGGCATTTTGCAGCTGGCACAACTCTGTACAACAAGCATGGAGTGACACTACAATATAGTATATTCGTCAGATAAGGAACTGCACGTGTGTGTTGGTTTTACACTGGAAATTAATTGGCATCACGCCACTCTATACACTGGAAAGTAATTGGCATCACGCCACTCTATACACTGGAAAGTAACTGGCATCACGCCACTCTATACACTGGAACATAATTGGCATCACGCCACTCTATACACTGAAAAGTAATTGGCATCACGCCACTCTATACACTGAAAAGTAATTGGCATCACGCCACTCTATACACTGAAAAGTAATTGGCATCACGCCACTCTATACACTGGAAAAGAATTGCCTTCACACCACTCTGTACACTGGAAAATAATTGGCATTGTCCTTGGGATTAACCCGTTTGAAAAGAAGCTCTGTAAGCAATTCACTCGACTAGAAATCAGGAGGACGGCGACTTTTCGTCCACGTTTGCCCCTAACACCACACATGGTGGAATCCCTGAATCTACTAGTCAGCAGAAGAGTGGAATGTGGTGTGCAGGATGCCAATATCTTTCTCTTTGCTAGGCCAAAATGTTCAAGTTACCACAGAAGTCAAGACAGCTTGAGACTTCATGCAGAAAAGTGTGGAGCCAAAAAAACAGAGTATCCACGCTCAACCCAGCTCAGAAAACATGTTGCAACCCTTTCACAAATTTTAAACCTCAAAGACAACGAGTTGGACCAGGTAGCTGACTTTCTCTGACATGATATACGTGTCCACCGTGATCACTACAGACTGCCTGAGGCGGCAATTCAGCTTTGAAAAAATCTCAAAAGTACTTTTAGCAATGGACAAAGGTTGTCTTGGAAACCTCCAGGGAAAGTCACTTGATAAGACTGGAAAATTATTGGCATCACGCCACTCTATACACTGGAAAGTAATTTGCATCACGCCACTCTATACACTGGAAAGTAATTGGCATCATGCAACTCTATTACACTGGAAAGTAATTGCATCACGCCACTCTATACACTGGAAAGTAATTGGCATCACGCCACTCTATACACTGGAAAGTAATTGGCATCACGCCACTCTATACACTGGAAAGTAATTGGCATCACGCCACTCTATACACTGGAAAGTAATTGGCATCACGCCACTCTATACACTGGAAAGTAATTGGCATCACGCCACTCTATACACTGGAAAGTAATTTGGCATCACGCCACTCTATACACTGGAAAGTAATTGGCATCACGCCACTCTATACACTGGAAAGTAATTGGCATCACGCCACTCTATAAACTGGAAAGTAATTGGCATCACGCCCGCTCTATACAATGGAAAGTAATTGGCATCACGCCACTCTATACACTGGAAAGTAATTGGCATCACGCCACTCTATGCACTGAAAGTAATTGGCATCACGCCACTCTATACACTGGAAAGTAATTGCATCACGCCACTCTATACACTGGAAAGTAATTGGCATCACGCCACTCTATACACTGGAAAGTAATTGGCATCACGCCACTCTATACACTGGAAAGTAATTGGCATCACGCCACTCTATACACGGAAAGTAATTGGCATCACGCCACTCTACACACTGGAAAGTAATTGGCATCACGCCACTCTACACACTGGTAAGTAATTGGCATCACGCCACTCTACACACTGGAAAGTAATTGGCATCACGCCACTCTACACACTGGAAAGTAATTGGCATCACGCCACTCTACACACTGGAAAGTAATTGGCATCACGCCACTCTACACACTGGAAAGTAATTGGCATCACGCCACTCTACACACTGGAAAGTAATTGGCATCACGCCACTCTACACACTGGAAAGTAATTGGCATCACGCCACTCTATAAAACTGGAAAGTAATTGGCATCACGCCACTCTATACACTGAAAGTAATTGGCATCACGCCACTCTATACACTGGAAGTAATTGGCATCACGCCACTCTATACACTGGAAAGTAATTGGCATCACGCCACTCTATACACTGGAAAGTAATTGGCATCACGCCACTCTATACACTGGAAAGTAATTGGCATCACGCCACTCTATACACTGGAAAGTAATTGGCATCACGCCACTCTATACACTGGAAAGTAATTGGCACACGCCACTCTATACACTGGAAAGTAATTGCATCAGCACTCTATACACTGGAAAGTAATTGGCATCATGCAACTCTATACACTGGAAATAATTGGCATCCGTCACTCTATACAATGGAAAGTAATTGGCATCACGCCACTCTATACACTGGAAAGAAATTGGCATCACTCCACTCTATAAACTGGAAAGTAATTGGCATCACGCCACTCAAGTTGACGGTAGCCATTGACTTCCATGTCTGGTTTCCAACATTCTTCACTCAATCTTCTTTTGTGTTCAGCAGAAGAAAAAAACTCATTCAGGTTTGGAACAACAAGTGATGACAGATTTTTTCATTTTGGGGTGAACTATCCCTTTAAAACTAAAAACAACTGGGAAATCAGCTACATTGAATACAGAAAATGGAACACATCATTGGAAATCAGTCAATTCAACAAAGTGAAGGGTAAATAACACAGAAGACAGCAAGGAGGCAACATTAAAAAGAATAAGATAGGATAAAATCAGGCCTTTTTTGTCTTACAAAATGTTACAGCTTATTGCTGAATTTCATGAACAGCACTCATGCGCTTTCAAACTGACTTCTCCTTTTGGCTGTTATACCTCTGTTAAAATCCCTAATGTTTTGTACTGACCAGCTTTGTAGCACATGCTCTTCAGCAGATTTGCATTGAAGACACTCAGATTTTGTGGCCAAATGGCCTTTAGTTATGTGCACTTTATAATGCCGTATCACAGCAGCAACTTCTGCTTTTGTCCACATTCTTTTCTTCTCACGATGTTCAACACTTTCAGTCACTAAAAACAAGAAAGATAAAAACAAAAAAACATTGCAATGTGAAATGTTTAACATTTAAAAAATCAGTTACAAGTTACAAAGAGTTACAATTTGGTTCACAAAATGTTACATAATGCATGTAACTTTAATAATACATGCATTTGTATGACATTTTATGAACAAAACTAGACGAGGTAAAAACAGTTCATGTTGATTCTAAACAGAGCCAAGTGTGAAAGTTTAAAGATGTTTAAGTGACGTGATGCATGACAAGAAGGACGTGATGCATTACTGGATTCAGAGGGAAGCGAAGCGCTGAGTTTATTTACAAGCACCCTGTTCATTTTCTTTATTTTACAAAAGCACAATGTTTTGTTTCGACTGTAAGGGGACAGATAAAAAAGAAGACATTCAACTGTTAATTTTTTTTCATATTTCTCAAGTCTGTATGACCAAAAATGACGGAGTATTTTAAGTCTATTTTGCTGCTATGTGAAAAAAATCCAGCAAAACGCACCGGCGCGTTTGCCCACCCAGAAGGTTAATGCTCTAAAGAAAAATGATACGTTATAATTACCTCCATTCTGGCAAGCTTCTTGTTTTGATGTTGACGGTTCATTTTGTCTGCCAAATAACTGGTGCCATCAGGTCGTCATCTGCATCATTTTCAGTATCAGTCAACTGGATCTGATCTGAAATCATAAAGTTAATCCAGTGCAATACTCTTGTTTGGAAATTGTATGAACATGTTGGGATTGGTATTGGAAAAACATCTACGGCACATTTTGCAATAGATATGCAAAATACCTTAAATGTGAATCTCATCAATTGACTTTCCCTGGAGGTTTCCAAGACAACCTTTGTCCATTGCTAAAAGTAGTTTTGAGATTTTTGAAAGCTGAATTGTCGCCTCAGGCAGTCTGTAGTGATCACGGTGGACACGTAAGTCATGTCCGAGAAAGCCTCGTCCAACTCATTGTCTTTGAGGTTTAAAATTTGTGAAAGGGTTGCAACATGTTTTCTGAGCTGGGTTGAGCGTGGATACTCTGTTTTTTTGGCTCCACACTTTTCTGCATGAAGTCTCAAGCTGTCTTGACCTCTGTGGTAACTTGAACATTTTGGCCTAGCAAAGAGAAAGATATTGGCATCCTGATTTCTAGACAAGTGAATTGCTTACAGAGCTTCTTTTCAAAATGGGTTAATCCCAAGGACACATCAACATGGATTGGGCTTTTGTCTCTTTCAATGAAGTTCTTCAAGCGCATTTTGGACACCTCCCCTGCACGCCTTCGATTAAAAACTATAGCCTGAGCAAGAGTGGCTTTTGCAAGGTCAGCGTAACTTTGGGGAGTTGCTTCTTTCTTTAGTTTGTCAAAGGCATACCTGTTCAGCACTTGCTTCTGCCAGACAGGGCGGTTTCTCTGCAACGTCTGTATTCATCTGTAAAGGAGAGAATGAAAATAAATACAGTTGTAAGACATTTGCTGGAGCTAAAGAAGCTGCTACTGTGTTTTCAGGTTCACACAATCTCATGCCTGTTTCCTAAATAACTAATACACTACAATGTCCCAGTAAACCGTCCTGTCCTCACAATGCAGTGTGTTTTCAGGTTCACACAATCTCATGCCTGTTTCCTAAATAACTAATACACTACAATGTCCCAGTAAACCGTCCTGTCCTCACAATGCAGTGTGTTTTCAGGTTCACACAATCTCATGCCCGTTTCCTATATAACTAATACACTACAGTGTCCCAGTAAACCGTCCTGTCCTCACAATGCAGTGTGTTTTCAGGTTCACACAATCTCATGCCTGTTTCCTATATAACTAATACACTACAATGTCCCAGTAAACCGTCCTGTCCTCACAATGCAGTGTGTTTCAGGTTCACACAATCTCATGCCTGTTTCCTATATAACTAATACACTACAATGTCCCAGTAAACCGTCCTGTCCTCACAATGCAGTGTGTTTCAGGTTCACACAATCTCATGCCTGTTTCCTATATAACTAATACACTACAATGTCCCAGTAAACTAGCCTCGTGAGACCATCCTGATCTCGCGAGCTTTCAAGGTTTCACTCGCAGATCAGTCTGGATACTTTCCGTTAAAGAAAATTTGGGAGCAGTTCACCAAACGAACGTCCAATCAGCGTTGGCTTTGAGGCGGGTTGAGGTGTGACGCAACGAGAGCGCGACAGTTCAGTCTTAAGAACATGGCGGCTTCAGCGGATGAAACTAGCATCAGTGTGGCTATCGAGCAAGTTTATCGGAATTACAGAGTTATTACGGAATTACAGAGCTAACGAGCCTTTACCTGCAGCAGCAAGAGTAGCCTGGCTTGTGGTTTGTTTTCGTCGTCGCTCTCATATGCTTCGTTGATCTGATTGGATGATTTGGCCCGTCTATCACCAACATAGGCCAATCAGCTAACCAGTATTTTCGCCCCTTACCAAAACTACTTCAACGGAAGGTTTCCAGATGGATATGCGGAACAAATCCATCTGGCGGAGTCAGGTTACCAGTAAACCGTCCTGTCCTCACAATGCAGTGTGTTTTCAGGTTCACACAATCTCATGCCTGTTTCCTATATAACTAATACACTACAGTGTCCCAGTAAACCGTCCTGTCCTCACAATGCAGTGTGTTTCAGGTTCACACAATCTCATGCCTGTTTCCTATATAACTAATACACTACAATGTCCCAGTAAACCGTCCTGTCCTCACAATGCAGTGTGTTTCAGGTTCACACAATCTCATGCCTGTTTCCTATATAACTAATACACTACAGTGTCCCAGTAAACCGTCCTGTCCTCACAATGCAGTGTGTTTCAGGTTCACACAATCTCATGCCTGTTTCCTATATAACTAATACACTACAATGTCCCAGTAAACCGTCCTGTCCTCACAATGCAGTGTGTTTCAGGTTCACACAATCTCATGCCTGTTTCCTATATAACTAATACACTACAGTGTCCCAGTAAACCGTCCTGTCCTCACAATGCAGTGTGTTTCAGGTTCACACAATCTCATGCCTGTTTCCTAAATAACTAATACACTACAGTGTCCCAGTAAACCGTCCTGTCCTCACAATGCAGTGTGTTTTCAGGTTCACACAATCTCATGCCTGTTTCCTATATAACTAATACACTACAATGTCCCAGTAAACCGTCCTGTCCTCACAATGCAGTGTGTTTTCAGGTTCACACAATCTCATGCCTGTTTCCTATATAACTAATACACTACAATGTGTCCCAGTAAACCGTCCTGTCCTCACAATGCAGTGTGTTTCAGGTTCACACAATCTCATGCCTGTTTCCTATATAACTAATACACTACAGTGTCCCAGTAAACCGTCCTGTCCTCACAATGCAGTGTGTTTCAGGTTCACACAATCTCATGCCGTTTCTATATAACTAATACATACAGTGTCCCAGTAAACCGTCTGTCCTCACATGCAGTGTTTTCAGGTTCAACATCTCATGCCTGTTTCCTATATAACTAATACACTACAATGTCCCAGTAAACCGTCCTGTCCTCACAATGCAGTGTGTTTTCAGGTTCACACAATCTCATGCCTGTTTCCTATATAACTAATACACTACAGTGTCCCAGTAAACCTTTCCTGTCCTCACAATGCAGTGTGTTTCAGGTTCACACAATCTCATGCCTGTTTCCTATATAACTAATACACTACATGTCCCAGTAAACCGTCCTGTCCTCACAATGCAGTGTGTTTCAGGTTCACACAATCTCATGCCTGTTTCCTATATAACTAATACACTACAGTGTCCCAGTAAACCGTCCTGTCCTCACAATGCAGTGTGTTTCAGGTTCACACAATCTCATGCCTGTTTCCTATATAACTAATACACTACAATGTCCCAGTAAACCGTTCCTGTCCTCACAATGCAGTGTGTTTTCAGGTTCACACAATCTCATGCCAGTTTCCTATATAACTAATACACTACAGTGTCCCAGTAAACCGTCCTGTCCTCACAATGCAGTGTGTTTCAGGTTCACACAATCTCATGCCTGTTTCCTATATAACTAATACACTACAATGTCCCAGTAAACCGTCCTGTCCTCACAATGCAGTGTGTTTCAGGTTCACACAATCTCATGCCTGTTTCCTATATAACTAATACACTACAATGTCCCAGTAAACAGTAGAGCCCGATCGATATGGATTTTTGGGGCCGATGACGATACCGATTAAAAAAGCCTGATACCGATATATCGGCCGATATTATTTAGGCCTATGTGTACAGTAGCAATATTATTTATGTGTATTATAGTACAGTACCAGTCAAACGTTTGGACACACTTTCCTATTGATGTGTACAAACTTTTGATGGGTACTGTATATAGAATACACAGTATTTAAACAGAATAAATATATAAACGTTTTGCAATGATCACTCAAATGTGGTGATCAAACACTTGTGTAGGCATGTGCCGGTATCAAATTTTCATGCTGCGATTAATTGATTGAGCTTTTATCACGGTATACGGTATTATCACGGTATTTTATTTACATAAGAGAAACAGATGGATTGGAGAGGATCTAAAAAAAAAAACTTGCATCCAATAGGTGTAATTGTGATTGTCAAAACATTTGATAACTAAACAGAATTTTATTAAGTTTAGTGACAACATGTTACAATGTTTACATGGTACAGTGACTGGTAGGCTACTGTTTGTATTATTGCTTAACACAATTTTCACGATTTCAGTTCAATTCTTGATTTGATTTCTATCTTGATTTCAATATTGACTCATTTGGATAAATATTAGGTAGGTTATACAGTAGATAGCCTACATTTTTCTCAAGAAAAAATATACCTCACATAATTCTGTAAACATACAGAAAGCCCTATCAGCTGGTATTATTAAAGGTTAAAAAATAACAAATTAAATATAATGCGGTTTTTATTATATAACAATTATGTAGCCTAATGACATAAGTAAAAAATAATAAATATGTAATATAGTGCACATATTTAGCGAAAAATTCTCTATTTTTTCTAGTCAACAAACGTGCTGGTAATTAATTGGCTTTCCTGAGGAAAATGTAACGTTCTGTGACATAATTGTTCTCCTGCAGTTTTATTGACCTCTTTCCGTGATTGAAAAACACTGATTGATCTATTATGTATGAGGCATATATACCTTTCGGAAAGTTGAACTATATCTTTAAATAAAAAGTAACAGATCGGTTCACTTGAACTAAGGTGCTACAGTGATCTGTCAAGTCACATTTACAAGCGCCAAAACGGTATTCATTTTCTGCATTTCGTAATAAAATGGACAGAACCTGAGAGCTGAGAATTTTTTTCATATAAAAAGTAACCTGCTCTCTCTAGTCTGTCAGTGTCAGTGTCCTCTTTGCTCCGCAATTTTTCTCTGCGTGAGAAAATGGATGTGTGGCGTGAGAGCATGTGAAAAGTGTTGATTGCGTGAGTCTCAAGCTGAATGCTACACTGTAAAACCTAACAGTTGTTTGCACTAAAATAAATTGAGTTTACTGGGCTCAAATATTACCGAAAGCTATGTGGACACAAAGACTGAAACAGAACTCAAAAGTTATGAGTTATGGAACATTCTTGATCCCAGAATGATAATTGAATGATAATTGTATAGTTAAGTTACTAATTAAGAGATGATTGAGCATTAGTGATGAACACCTGCTGTTAATAAGCAGAATCACTGAAGGAAAGAGGAACAAGGTTTAAGGTCACCATGATGGAGATAAGCGTTTGCTTTAGTTGGTCTCTTGACGCTTGACTTTCACACATATGCTTTTCTTTGACTGCTGTAATTACTTGTTTTAAAACACATGTGATATGGCAGAGAGGTCGAGGAATAGTACGATAAGGTGATGTTGGTCAATGAATTGATGATCATCATGTAGTGACTTGACTGACTGATCTCTATTAGAGTCTAAGCTCTATTTTATAGAGTAATGTTCTTAGTTAAATTCATAACTGTAATGCTATAGTAAAAAATAAAACAAGGTTTTAAATAATTTTGGAGCATTTTACAGTTGGTTTGTGCACAAAAAAAAATTGCATTACAATGAATAACACAGACATCAAGAATCAGGATATGAATCTCAAGAATGGTGACCATTTGAAAAAACAATTCATGCTGCAATGCATGCTGGGTAATACCATAATCACAATGCATACACGTCTTCCAGCATTCATTGCAGCATGAATCGTTTTTGAAAGGTCACCACTGTTGAGATCCATATACTGATTCTTGATGTCTGTGTAAGTCAGCATGATACCATAGAGTTTTTTTTAAATCTGATTGTCACAACATTTGGCCTTGCAGCAGAATCACTAACTTAAAAAGAGAAATTTTAGACACTGAGATCAGAGAATCAAGACACTGAATGATGATTCATACTTTCATAAATCATTGTCATAACACAACCACATGATCACAATGGCTTTTGGGCCATAACAAATGTGTGTTATAAACACTCAGTTACAGCAGCCAGAGGAACAACTGGTGTTATATAGACAAGGGTCAAGAGCCCAACTAAAGCAAACACTGACCACTATCATGGTGTCTTTAAATAAAACTCAATAAATCATCTTCATCCAGACCTCTGTTCATTCACAATAAAAACTTCTGTAGACGCATGATAAAACTCTGGTTGGTAAGAAGTGAAGCTGGTAATGCTGTTTGTGGAGATGTTCAATTCTCCTCTGCTGAGATCTTTAGAGGTTTAAACATAATATCTTCAGTTGATTTCATCGAATGTTGTGGTTGGAAGTCAGTTGTAGTGCTTGTGTTCATCTTTCCTTCAGTGATTCTGCTGATTAACAGCAGGTGTTCATCTCTAATACTCAACAATCACTTGATTAATCACTTTACTAATCACTTAACTAATCACCTAATTAATCACTCAACTGAAAAAAAATCTGAGAACTCATAACTTTTGTGTTTTTATAAACTTAAATTAATTTATGTAATCGGTTACATCAAAAGTTATGAGTTAGGTTAACTCATTGGATTTGACTTTGTGTGTGATGTTGTGAGCTAGCAGTAACTGCAAGTGCTCTAAGTTCATTTAAAGTTTGTCATTTCACTGTTTTTACTCAATAAAGTGAAGTTTTAGCTTTATTTAGTATTTAAATGCAGTGTAAAGGTTAATTGTGTATTCAGAATTATTATTGTTTTAGTGAATCAATGCAAATAAGTTCAGAGAACTCATAACTATTGTTTTTAATAAACTTAAATTATTTTAGGTAATCAGTTACATCAAAAGAAATGAGTTAGCTGAACATGTTGGGTTTTACAGTGTATGAAGTTCTCAATTTCACATCTACATGTTCTCGAGTTTAGCTACTCTTTTACCTTCATAGTTGGCAGCCCTGCTTTTAGAAAGTAGATAAATCGTCGGCAGCGTTCCTCTTTCTGCCATGCTTCTTCTCCATGCGAGGATTGTTTACATTAGACTAGAGCACGCATTGCGCCGCATGCACACAGTGCTTATGTGGGGATTGTTTACATCAGAGTGCGCACGTGTTTTGTGCAGCATATACGCAGTGGGTTTTTTTTTAACCGTTGATGGAAAATAAGCTAATGCGCATTCTAAAAATCTAAATTCGGATCTATTATTTTTCACGGTATTTTGAAGTGCCCATGATAACAATATCGTGCATATTCATTATCGCGATTTATCACATTACCGAATACCGGCACATGTCTACACTTGTGTGACAAAGATATGTAATGGAGGCAGGGGGAATGATAGAATGAGAATGATACATTTCAGCTGTAACCAAACTAGTTTGCATTGCATGTTATATTATATTCTAAATACTGTTGCATAATCTTCACTAACGACTTTGTCTTTTAATTTAGTCACGTTATATAAAACAACTTGTATCAATAAATATATCAAAAGTGTCACTGACATTATCTTCTATTTTTAGTCTTAATTCCTCTAATCTCTACCAGTGGAGGAAGAACTCAGATCTTTTTACTAAAGTAAAATTTATAATATCATAATGAAAACGTTTTTAATTACATAATGTATAGACTTTTATACTATTTTAAATAAGTAGTAAGCAAAATGTACCTACTAAACATGAAACTAGGCTACTCTTAATGCAAAATGGCCCTATATAAAGTGTTATAATTATTTATACCATGGTCTGGGTGAATACTCGATTATGATTGGCTGCAGGGTGTCCGTTAAAAAGTGATAGAGGACACCTAGTAAAGTAGTTCTGGTGAAACTGCCTGTTCACCGTTCGAAATTAATAAATAAATGCGCTGCCTACAACAGCTGTGAGTAACCATAGCAACAGGCAGTCAAAGTATCCGTTAACAATTTGCTCTATCAAAACAAACATCTAACGTTAGTTAGATATTACATAGCCTACTAATACAACAATGAGCGACTTGGTTATTTCATCTTCAGTCTCTCACGGACTGACGGAGCCCAGTAAGCCCGCAGACTGCTCTCGCATCGATGGCCTGTCACCGCTCTCCAGTCCAGCATCGGAGAGTCGACCTACGGCGGTGCTTCGGAGGCTGTGGTTACTGTAGACTAGTGTAACACATAGTGTTTTATGTGTAATAAAAAAATAACTATGCCTACCTTTGTGTTTCATGAAAAAAAAATGCAGTTTTTAACCTGAAGGGTTCTACAAGCTGAGCGGACTATAAATATCTCAAGTTGCTAAATAAATCATCAGGCAAGTTATTATTTGAAAAACTAGATTTAGCCTAATTAAAATATAAACTAATGTTTTAAAAATGTTTTATTTGGCAAGTCACCATGGTATAAGCGGGTTAATGCCCTCCGAGGTGTCCATTGTCAGGTTTTAATGGACCTCCGCTGCGCGTCGGCCTGTTCACACCTCGCCGTCGTCCAAAAAACCTGACAAGGGACACCTCGTCGGGCATTAACCCTTACATAAATTATTGGAATATTGCTTGATGTTGTAACGTAGCGTTATAGGCAGAATGAGCTTTAACACTAGTCTCCACGGACGCGGCCGTTATTGCTCGCAACAGCTGTTTACCCGAGATGTGGAAAAGCGCCCATTACAGAGCAGAATGGTGCATCAGTTTACTGTCGGAGATTTGTCGCTTGCGCCACGCATTTTAATCAATGTTTAATCAATCAATTGCCTGGATTTAATAAATAAGAAGTAAATATAGCAGACAATATAATCAGGACTTCTCAGCTGCGCGCTTGCAATCAAAAGCTCACACAATACGTGACAGAGGCTGGTAGCAGAGAAATCAATTCTGTGAATTACACTGCGCAAATCAAAAGTAATAGGCTACTGCCCACCGGATGAAGAAAGGTTGGCTCTCAACAGAACATATAATATTCATTTTATTTTATTTTTCGTGTTCGCATTTATGAGGAAAAAACGGACGTGACAAGCTCCGAAAGCGGCACTAAAGGGCTTTAAAACTTTCACAGAGACCTCGAACAGAAAGCACAAAGCCTTTCATTAAAGTGAAATTCGTTTTGTATTAATCATATCTTAATATTAATCAATGTTTCATCAACCAAATGCCTGGATTTAATAAATAAGAAGTAAATATAACAGACAATAGATAATCTCGATCTCGGCGCCGGCAAGTGAACTGCAACTCGTCTCATACACGAACCGAAACTCAGCCTATAGACCTGAGAAATATATCTATTGAAATGTCTACTTTTAAACAGAACAAATCAAAACGAAAGACAAACTGCTCTCTGCTTATGTAACCCTTCTGAAATCTACATTTCTCTCTGGCGCGTTCAAAGATCGCAAGTCCGCATCAACTTCATCTTTGCAGCAACAATGTCTGAAAACACTTATTAATAAACAATTAAAATGTCTCCTTGCTATATTTGATGTATTCATATCATTACTTTTGCCAGTTCATTGTGACAGCTTTTAGGTGCCGATATATCGGTCGGGCTCTGGTAAACCGTCCTGTCCTCACAATGCAGTGTGTTTTCAGGTTCACACAATCTCATGCCTGTTTCCTATATAACTAATACACTACAGTGTCCCAGTAAACCGTCCTGTCCTCACAATGCAGTGTGTTTCAGGTTCACACAACTAATACACTACAATGTCCCAGTAAACCGTCCTGTCCTCACAATGCAGTGTGTTTCAGGTTCACACAATCTCATGCCTGTTTCCTATATAACTAATACACTACAATGTCCCAGTAAACCGTCCTGTCCTCACAATGCAGTGTGTTTCAGGTTCACAAAATCTCATGCCTGTTTCCTATATAACTAATACACTACAGTGTCCCAGTAAACCTTCCTGTCCTCACAATGCAGTGTGTTTCAGGTTCACACAATCTCATGCCTGTTTCCTATATAACTAATACACTACAGTGTCCCAGTAAACCGTCCTGTCCTCACAATGCAGTGTGTTTCAGGTTCACAAAATCTCATGCCTGTTTCCTATATAACTAATACACTACAGTGTCCCAGTAAACCGTCCTGTCCTCACAATGCAGTGTGTTTCAGGTTCACACAATCTCATGCCTGTTTCCTATATAACTAATACACTACAGTGTCCCAGTAAACCGTCCTGTCCTCACAATGCAGTGTGTTTCAGGTTCACAAAATCTCATGCCTGTTTCCTATATAACTAATACACTACAGTGTCCCAGTAAACCGTCCTGTCCTCACAATGCAGTGTGTTTTCAGGTTCACACAATCTCATGCCTGTTTCCTATATAACTAATACACTACAGTGTCCCAGTAAACCTTCCTGTCCTCACAATGCAGTGTGTTTTCAGGTTCACACAATCTCATGCCTGTTTCCTATATAACTAATACACTACAGTGTCCCAGTAAACCGTCCTGTCCTCACAATGCAGTGTGTTTCAGGTTCACACAATCTCATGCCTGTTTCCTATATAACTAATACACTACAGTGTCCCAGTAAACCGTCCTGTCCTCACAATGCAGTGTGTTTCAGGTTCACACAATCTCATGCCTGTTTCCTATATAACTAATACACTACAGTGTCCCAGTAAACCGTCCTGTCCTCACAATGCAGTGTGTTTCAGGTTCACAAAATCTCATGCCTGTTTCCTATATAACTAATACACTACAGTGTCCCAGTAAACCTTCCTGTCCTCACAATGCAGTGTGTTTCAGGTTCACACAATCTCATGCCTGTTTCCTATATAACTAATACACTACAGTGTCCCAGTAAACCTTCCTGTCCTCACAATGCAGTGTGTTTTCAGGTTCACACAATCTCATGCCTGTTTCCTATATAACTAATACACTACAATGTCCCAGTAAACCTTCCTGTCCTCACAATGCAGTGTGTTTCAGGTTCAAATCTCATGCCTGTTTCCTATATAACTAATACACTACAATGTCCCAGTAAACCGTCCTGTCCTCACAATGCAGTGTGTTTCAGGTTCACACAATCTCATGCCTGTTTCCTATATAACTAATACACTAGAGTGTCCCAGTAAACCGTCCTGTCCTCACAATGCAGTGTGTTTTCAGGTTCACACAATCTCATGCCTGTTTCCTATATAACTAATACACTACAGTGTCCCAGTAAACCTTCCTGTCCTCACAATGCAGTGTGTTTCAGGTTCACACAATCTCATGCCTGTTTCCTATATAACTAATACACTACAATGTCCCAGTAAACCGTCCTGTCCTCACAATGCAGTGTGTTTCAGGTTCACAAAATCTCATGCCTGTTTCCTATATAACTAATACACTACAGTGTCCCAGTAAACCTTCCTGTCCTCACAATGCAGTGTTTCAGGTTCACACAATCTCATGCCTGTTTCCTAAATAACTAATACACTACAGTGTCCCAGTAAACCGTCCTGTCCTCACAATGCAGTGTGTTTTCAGGTTCACACAATCTCATGCCTGTTTCCTATATAACTAATACACTACAATGTCCCAGTAAACCTTCCTGTCCTCACAACACAGTGTGTTTCAGGTTCACACAATCTCATGCCTGTTTCCTATATAACTAATACACTACAGTGTCCCAGTAAACCGTCCTGTCCTCACAATGCAGTGTGTTTTCAGGTTCACAAAATCTCATGCCTGTTTCCTATATAACTAATACACTACAGTGTCCCAGTAAACCGTCCTGTCCTCACAATGCAGTGTGTTTCAGGTTCACACAATCTCATGCCTGTTTCCTATATAACTTAGGGCTGCACGATTTGGGCCAAAATGATAATCACGATTATTTTGATCAATATTGAGATCACGATTAATTATCACGATTATTTGTTGATTTTAACCAAAACAAATTTTATTGCCACATAGGCTAATTATAACTGCTTTCACATCCATATTGTGCTACATTTCTGCTAATGTATGTGTATCTAAATAAAATAGGTCCTCTTATTCACCAAAATTCAGTGCATCTCCTTAAAGAATAAAGAAAACAATAAAGAAAATGTAGCAAAACTTCAACAGGGCACTATTTTACATTTTACATTGTGTAAATCTATTTTAGGAAGCAAAATATAAACTTGCATTGTACCTGCATAATGGATGTGAATAAAACACGCAAAATATACAATGACTATGTATACAGAACTGCACTATGGAAGTTCGATTAATGGATGAAATTCAGAGTCATTGTTATTTGACGCTTAAGAAATGTAAAATGTTGTGGTAGGCCTACAGTGTCAGTGATTAGTTGTGAAGTCTTACTGCATAAATTTAATCTATTTAATTCTCCATGTGAAAGTTTATGTGCTCAAATTATTTCTATTTGTTAAACAATAGGTCAAAACAAGACGTTTGTAGGACTGTTTATTGGAGTCCATTATACATTAATATATATATATATATATATATGTAGTATGTACCAATTTACTAATGCAATTTACTAATGCTCACACTCGGTCTCTCACACGCACTGTCACTCAGTCTCTCTCGCGCGCGACACAATCGGTAGGCGCGCGCTGTTGCTCGCACGCAGACACATTCGGTATCTCTCGCACACTTTTGAGCACGCTCTGAGGACACTCGGTCTCTCTCGTGCACTGTCGTTTGCACGCAGACCGTAGGTCTCTCTCGCGCACGTGGGCTCATGGAGGCACGTGATCAGACACTGGTTTACGGTGCGCTAGATTGGCAAAAAAAAAAAGCTTTCTGTGAACTGAATGACGCATTTAAAATATCGCTCGATCACGCGAATTTGATCGTGGGAAGCCAAAATCGTGATCGTGATTAAAATTCGATTAATCGTGCAGCCCTAATATAACTAATACACTACAGTGTCCCAGTAAACCGTCCTGTCCTCACAATGCAGTGTGTTTTCAGGTTCACACAATCTCATGCCTGTTTCCTATATAACTAATACACTAGAGTGTCCCAGTAAACCGTCCTGTCCTCATAATTAAGGCTGGGCGATTTTATCGATTCTGCGATATAAATCGATATTTTTTTCCCCAAGAAAGTATCGATTTTTAAGCCGCAAGTATCGATACATAAGTCCCATTCAAATCCTCCGTGTTTACCCCCTTTCGCGTTGCATGAAGAGCGATTTGGTCAGCCAGCTGCTAAGTTAGTGGCCAGCTGCGCACATGCATCGATATTGACTACCAGTACGCCTACTAGCTATACCATACTTGTCAACACTCCCGTTTTCCCGGGTTTCTCCCGTTTTTTTAGCCCTATCTCCCGGACCCCTCCCGATTTGAATGCATTATATTCACACAATCCACAGACCATTTAAAATTTCAACCTGTTTGTCACCTCAACCTGGCAACCTATAACCCAGTTGCGCAGTCGCGAAGAGTTTAACCTGAAAGCGAGCCGATAGACATGATAGCAGGTGAAGGCGGTGTCCCCGCAAATAAACTGAAGTACAGTTTGTAACACGTTGCTTCAAGAAGAAAAATAGGGATAGCTCACAACTTAAGTTATTGCATGCAGAGGCCATTCAGACTCACGGAGGCGATTGGCATCTCACAACAACTCGCTCTTTATTCCCAAATCGAACTCGTGTAGCCTTACTGTCTGTCACACGTTCTACAGTCCACATCGTTACTTAATAAACAAAATAAGATAGAAATTAGCATCAAGCAGAAATTACCTGCATGGGGTGTTAAAGGCACACGGCACATACAATACAATACTGCCGACAGTTCAACAGGGAGCGCGCATCTCTTAAAGGGGCAACACCTTATTTCCACTCGTTACAAGTTGTAAATTTGACTTGTTAACTCTCCATTGTTAATTGCAATACTGCACTTTATTTACTTTTCAAAGGCTTGTAAGCTACAGTTTGCACTGTTTCAATAAATGGAACTAATTTTCTCAACACATCTTTGATTCATTTTGTCCAGCATTTGCAAAGCTCTCTGTCCAGTCAAAGACATATATTGTGTAATTGATGTTTTGAGTTTTCAGTTCAATTAATTCAATCAAAGTAAATGGAACACTCACAAGATATCACCAAAATCACTCTGTCCCCGTTTAAATCTTTCAGAAAATTATGTAAGTGTATCGAATTATATCGAATCGTATCGTTGGCTGAATATCGTGATATATATCGTATCGTGAGCTGAATATCGTGTATCGTATCGTGAGATTAGTGTATCGCTACAGCCCTACTCACAATGCAGTGTGTTTCAGGTTCACACAATCTCATGCCTGTTTCCTATATAACTAATACACTACAGTGTCCCAGTAAACCTTCCTGTCCTCACAATGCAGTGTGTTTTCAGGTTCACACAATCTCATGCCTGTTTCCTATATAACTAATACACTACAGTGTCCCAGTAAACCTTCCTGTCCTCACAATGCAGTGTGTTTCAGGTTCACACAATCTCATGCCTGTTTCCTATATAACTAATACACTACAATGTCCCAGTAAACCTTCCTGTCCTCACAATGCAGTGTGTTTTCAGGTTCACACAATCTCATGCCTGTTTCCTATATAACTAATACACTACAGTGTCCCAGTAAACCGTCCTGTCCTCACAATGCAGTGTGTTTTCAGGTTCACACAATCTCATGCCTGTTTCCTATATAACTAATACACTACAATGTCCCAGTAAACCTTCCTGTCCTCACAATGCAGTGTGTTTTCAGGTTCACACAATCTCATGCCTGTTTCCTATATAACTAATACACTACAATGTCCCAGTAAACCTTCCTGTCCTCACAATGCAGTGTGTTTCAGGTTCACACAATCTCATGCCTGTTTCCTATATAACTAATACACTACAATGTCCCAGTAAACCTTCCTGTCCTCACAATGCAGTGTGTTTCAGGTTCACACAATCTCATGCCTGTTTCCTATATAACTAATACACTACAGTGTCCCAGTAAACCTTCCTGTCCTCACAATGCAGTGTGTTTCAGGTTCACACAATCTCATGCCTGTTTCCTATATAACTAATACACTACAATGTCCCAGTAAACCTTCCTGTCCTCACAATGCAGTGTGTTTTCAGGTTCACACAATCTCATGCCTGTTTCCTATATAACTAATACACTACAATGTCCCAGTAAACCTTCCTGTCCTCACAATGCAGTGTGTTTCAGGTTCACACAATCTCATGCCTGTTTCCTATATAACTAATACACTACAATGTCCCAGTAAACCTTCCTGTCCTCACAATGCAGTGTGTTTCAGGTTCACACAATCTCATGCCTGTTTCCTATATAACTAATACACTACAATGTCCCAGTAAACCTTCCTGTCCTCACAATGCAGTGTGTTTCAGGTTCACACAATCTCATGCCTGTTTCCTATATAACTAATACACTACAATGTCCCAGTAAACCGTCCTGTCCTCACAATGCAGTGTGTTTTCAGGTTCACACAATCTCATGCCCGTTTCCTATATAACTAATACACTACAGTGTCCCAGTAAACCTTCCTGTCCTCACAATGCAGTGTGTTTCAGGTTCACACAATCTCATGCCTGTTTCCTATATAACTAATACACTACAATGTCCCAGTAAACCTTCCTGTCCTCACAATGCAGTGTGTTTCAGGTTCACACAATCTCATGCCTGTTTCCTATATAACTAATACACTACAATGTCCCAGTAAACCGTCCTGTCCTCACAATGCAGTGTGTTTTCAGGTTCACACAATCTCATGCCTGTTTCCTATATAACTAATACACTACAGTGTCCCAGTAAACCTTCCTGTCCTCACAATGCAGTGTGTTTTCAGGTTCACACAATCTCATGCCTGTTTCCTATATAACTAATACACTACAATGTCCCAGTAAACCGTCCTGTCCTCACAATGCAGTGTGTTTTCAGGTTTACACAGTGCTTGGCTCTACATTAAGTCTCTATATCAACTTTTTACTTTGCAGATGTAAAATAAGCACAGTTAACTATAATGAACATACTTTAATATTAAAAATCCACCTGATATAAATATTAATGTCTCTTACAAAACTACACAATACCTGTTCAGCACTTGCTTCTGCCAGACAGGGCGGTTTGTCTGCAACGTCTGTATTCATCTGTTAAGGAGAGAATGAAAATAAATACAGTTGTAAGACATTTGCTGGAGCTAAAGATGCTGTAGGATGAAAACAACACCAAATATAGATTTTTTAAGTCTGGTTGTGGCAACAAACTGAAACTACGTCCGAACACTTTTGCCTTCAACACAAAACTTTACTGTTTCTATACTATTTTTCTATGGTCATAATGTAAAATGAACACACCTGGATATTCAAATACTCACATGAGCACAAACACTCCAGTTGATTGGTTTTGTAACATCAATTTTTTACTGTTGACATTTATTGTTGAAGCTATTCATTTAAAATATGAATTGAATAAACCTTATTTGTATTTAACTGGGCTTAAGCAACCTTATTTTGAAATTATTAACAATACTTGTTTTAAGGATATAACGAATAAGGAAAACTGAGCAAGAACACAACAAGATCAGCTAAAATTCAATATTAACTAATTTTCAGACCACTGAAGCTATGTTTGATGTAAAGGAAATCTTTTTTCATGAAAATGTTATTCAGACGTCTGAGCTGTGACAGTAATGTTACTCTGTAAAATCATGAATATAAAGACAGATGTGTACACAACCACAATCCTACATTGTCTACACTGTGAAAATACTTTGAGGAAATGCTCTGTTGCATATTGGGGGAGAACATTCTTTACCTGGGATCTTCACGGCCATCCAGACGGGCCGTAATTGTAGGTGACTTCTTCCCCAGGAAAAACATTCAAAATAGCAAAAAGGCACAAGTGTGGGCTGTTATTGACAGTCACAACCTTCATGTTGCAGTTAGGTTTGTGACTGTCATTTACTAGCCTCCTCAGAGCCATCCATGCTGCATAAAAAAGGTCCATATCATTATAAATAAAATTAAAAACAGAAAAACATGACAATGATGTTGGAAGATGAACATGTACGAACTTCATCTTCTGGAGGAAGAAACAAAAACAAAAAAAATACTATAAACATGTTGAACATTGGCCCTGTCCTAAATGGCACCCTAAACCCTTGTGGTCTTCCTCAGAGTCCACACTTTCATGATGTAATTCTGCTTTGACTGTCGGGTAGAAGTCTGCAGGGGAGCTCGCAGGCTCGACAGAAGTGCAAATCGAGGACGCATAGCAGCCGCAAAGTGGGCAATCGCAAGCAAATGACAAATGGGACACCCTACTACTTGTGGACTTAACGGACACGTGCCAGCCATTGTGAGCCCTCAAGATGCATGTAAACATGAAGTGTGCCATTTGGGACAGGGCCTATATTGCAAGTTTTTGTCATTATGCTATGCATGTATTTGAATGCATTATCAATGTATTACAATCAAGGATAAAAATTAATTACCACCACATTTGTCCTTTCCATGGAATGTCAAAAAGAAACACTCCAGAGGATTCTTGTTCCTGTGTGAATAGGCCTTTATACTCAACCACAAAATTCCCTTTTAACATGAATTGCTTGGTGAACACTCCTCATCCTGAAAGATAAAAAACATATTAAGAGCCTCATTGTCTTACCATTCTAACACTTGCACTGTAACATGTGTTACACCTACTAGGGATGTGACGGTGAGGATATTTTCCCACCGGTAATCGACATGTGACAACACCGGTAATATCACCGGCGGGGGCTTTTAAATCGCTTATTTAAAGACAAACGTAAAATGTGCGTGTTTGCACGGGCATGCATATTGGTGTGGTCATGCGGAGCAGCTGTTATTGTGCCCTGAATTGGCGCTAATTTGAAAACTAAACTTTTTTTTTTTACATCGCTTATAAAAAGCTGGTGCGGCAGTGTGCACTTCACTTTCACTTTTAAATTAGCGTCAATTCATCCTTTGCTGGGAGTTTGATTGACATGCAATCTGACCAATCAAAATACACCATTTTTGTGCAACAAAGCAGTCAGGAGAATTAGTAGATTAACGTCGGTGGATTTGAACTTGGCTTTAACTGAGGCAATTTGTCATGACACATTAAAGAGCCACAAAACGGTAGGTCAAATTTGAAAGTTGAGACTTAGTTTCATATTAAAGGAGTCATAACCTAGTATTACCTTGGATACCCACGCTCTATTATAGTTTTTCAGGCCCTTCTAAAAAAGAAAAGTGGAAAAAAATAAATAAACACAGAGCTCCTCTGACCCTTATTTCTGAATGCATTATTGTCTCGCGAGATCTGGTGCGATATTTTGGCTGTCTTGGACGGTCATTTTAATAATGCAAATGAGGGGCTCGTTGATTGGTGGCAGGAAGGAGGGGGCTTGACACCGCAGGTAACTTCAGCATATCATTCCAAAATGACATCATGGCGCAAGTTGTTAATGAACCCGACCTGGCCGCGACCTACGGAATGGGCTCTATGCACGGCGGTATTTCCGGTGAAGGTCTGAGGATGCTCGATAACTTCCGCCGATCGTAGAGTCCAATGCAATACTGAGAATTTATATTGAATTTTATACTCCATGGTTATACTAAAGAAACGTTAGTCACAAAAACAGACAAAACAGACACCCCTCGTTGTGTTTATGCTTCTTTTTAAAATTATATTAAATAAACATAACTAAAAAAAATAATAAAAAAAAAAATTAAAAAAAAATAAACAAACATAACTATATATAAAATTACATCTAAACATATGACAGTTTCGTTTCAAAGACGAGAGGACAGTACATTTTGAAGACTCTGCCATAATCCCGTTTTCCTCAGTTCTCCTCCGCTTTAATCTCCCCAACCGGAAACGGATGAGCATCCTTGCGTCAAATGCGGAACTTGTGCGTGCATATAGCCTATTCAACCATATTTGAGCCAGACTCTGAATCAGAGCTGGAAACGGAAGATATAGAGTCAATGGAAGGACGTCTACATCAACATGTCTCTGAATGGTAAAGACAATCATTTGAGACATACATTAACATCAGTAACGAGCTAAAACGTGTGTTGCTATTTTCTCCCACATAAGTTTGCCTTTTATTTAATGTAGATTACACTAACGGAGATGTAGTCTACTTTTTTTTATCAGCTTACAGTGGTTATAGAGATGAACGTTTGCTATCAAATGTTGTTTTTGCCTTGTTTCACGTTGTGGTTTTTTAGACATTCAGTATTTTTCATCTACAGACATGTAACGTGATGTTTTTCCATCACTACTGTAGTGTAAAACAAAGTGGAAAGATGTGGCTAGCATTCGTAGAGTCCGGGGGTGTCGGGGGAGAAATTAAAATCTCGTATTTGAGTGCGCGTGCACGTGGGCTGGTTTACGAACCCTGGCATAAACAAACGCTTCACTTTTGAATATCGGCTTCCCGGCCAATGTATAATCGTTAGGCAATCATAACATACATTGATTCTCGTGGAAAAGTGAAAATTACAGGTTATGACTCCTTTAAATATTACCTGCTCGGTCCCGTCTGTCAGCGTCCTCTATTTTTCACTGCTTGAGCACATGGGTTGTAGTAGTGCAAGCGCAGCGTTTGCAGTGAATAACTGATCCGCTGCTGTACCACAAATACATACTTACTATTTTTTTGCGTGTCACCCAAAATGTCTATTTTGTGCAGCCACTGCGGCACAAGTGGCACACAGCGTGCTCCTAACGCACCATGTTAACAGGTTAGAGCTTTCACTTTTCCCACCGTTCCAGATGCGGCACGTAGCTATAACAGCAGTGCAGCGATCGTTTCCGCACCGAATCTATTTATGCTGTGCTGCATTTAAGTGACACCGCATGTTTCGTGGTCAAAATGCACAAAGATTGACCTGAAAATGTAGTAATTTCACCATAAATGCGTTTCATTAAATAAAATGTAGTAATCTCACCATAAATGCATTTAATATACCGGTACTACTATTTTTCACAGTCATCTGAAGACTGAAGACAGCGGTAAATCAAGGAAATCTACAATTAAGGCAACATAATGAACAACACTCGTATCATTCATGGAGGTGGAAAAACAAGTTCTTTGTGACACGCAAGATCTATTGAAGGCTATTAAAATTTTAATGCAAATGTGAGTCGGTGGTTTCTGCCCATTTTAAGTTTTAATTTAAAATATTTGTGATTTTAATATAGTAAATATTTGACCACTTGCTTGAGCAACTTAATATAAGTAATGCATGGAATAATAGCCCTAACTTACGTTGTTTAAATAGTGTTTAAACGTGCACACGTCCATTAAAGAGTGTATGTGTACAAAGAGAATCGCAATGCTGACACAACTTTTTTTTTTTTATAAAGTTGCAGCATAACTTCTGGATTTAAAATAATGAAAGTGGGAATCTATACCACTAATTTTCTTTCTCGTGCCATTTATATGCCAAAAATAGTTTTTGCGTGCATAATATAGACACTGTAAACCCTTTGCATAGGATTATGTGTGTGGAGTGCATGTGTATTACATAACATAAAGTGCATATCATATGCACGCAAAACTATTTTTGGCGTAAATGGCACGAGAAATAAAATTTGTGCTATAGATACGCACTTTTAATGAGATCGTGGCGGGCTTTAACAAGGAGCAGTGGGTCTATGGCATAATGAGCAAGCCAACTTTTGATATGTTGTGTCACCTTTTGTCCACATTCCCATCCTACAACGACACAACGTTTTGCCGGGCCATCCGTCCCTTTGCACAGTGGTTCTCAATCCTGGTCCTGGGGACCCAAAGCTCTGCACAGTTTGTATGTCTCCCTCATTTAACACACCTGATTCAGAACATCAGCTCATTAGGAAAGAGCTCTATGAACTGAACTGGCTGTGTCAGATAAAGGAGACATATAAAATGTGCAGAGCAGCGGGTCCCCAGGACCAGGATTGAGAACCACTGCTTGCAGATGTGCGTCGGCGTTTCTCTGGTCATTAAACCGTGGAGACGTAGCCTAATGCCTCAGAAAATCCGATCTGCCTGTTTACATGACAGTCGCATTGGCACAAATCTGATTTATATCTGATTTATTTCCACATATGAACCGATTTCGAAATATCCGAATGCATGCGGTTTTTTCTGTTTACACTGTCATAGAACACATCCGATCTGTGTCGCATACGAGCAAAAAAATCGGAATTGGGTCACATTTCACTGACAGTGTAAACGAGGCCTTGGAGTATTTGGTGTACCTTTAAATCTGTTAATGTACCGCTGCTCAAGATTTGGCTTGTCAGTTCTTGACTTGATGTGGTCTTCTGCGTCTTGCACAGGCTTTGGCCTGCGTCGCCTCGAGCCACTCTCCATTGCTTGTATCTGCAGAGTTGAAGGTATAGTATTTTAAAAAAAGAATAAAAAAACACTGCATACAAATCTAATAAGTTACACATCCATACAGTCCCTATCCATCTTATTTTGCAATACATAAGTTATTACCTATTTTCTTTGAATTTGCAAGACTTCTGATTCATTAACACCATTACGAACAAAACTATGTATTGCTGTATTTAATAATAAGGCTTTATTATTATTATTAAACACGTTTAAATGTATACTGTCCAAAGATTGTTTTAGAGAAGATATGCATTACAATTATACTGTCAATTTCATCAAAAGATGTAAAATTAACATTTGCATAAACTTTTAATACTTTCCCTGCTGAGATTTATTTCTGTTTTAAACTTCGTGGCACTTTCAAATGTATTTGAATCATGCAAAGTGCCTGTAAACCCAGTAATCACCACAAAGTCGTCGAATGTAAGTTACCTCATTCGATTAACTATTGTTTGTCTGCATTTTGTTTTGTTTTTTTACAAAAGGTAATGCATTTTATGAGAAAATGTCGATCTCTGACTTCCTATTTGAGGGCATAGATTTTATTGCACTATTCAACGAGACGTTCATTTAATCCTGTCACAACGCACATTTATGGCAAATTGAGGCTTTATAAAAAGCAGATTTCCTCAATGATGTGAAAATTCTTCTGAAACTCGTAGTTGTTCATACTTATTCTTAATTATTCTAACATTTCCTTAATAAGAAATGCATTATTCAGTTTCCAGGGTGCCATGACGAGCCTCTTGCTCGACTGCGCGAATATGCGTAAGATATGACTAATATAACATGGATATTACTAATTTCAATATAAACATAGATATGACTAATTTCTATGAATCAATATATAAAATGTATAATATTTAATGTACTTACTACTAGTCTGCTGTCACGTATCAGCAGGGAGCGCGCTCTCCAGCCAGCATCCGGATCTCTCGACTGCTCATGCGTGTCATTAACCAATCCGACGATCGCCCGCCATTTCCACCCGGCCACGCCCATTAATGTGTAAATGTGTGTGAAACGGCAGTTGATGATCCAGCCGATAGGCGGCAGTCACGATATACACACCCACACACCAGAAAACTGGTATACCCACTTAAAGGGACATCCAATAAAAAAGCAGGAGGATGTTCCTCAGACTCAGACTGATGATTTGACGGTTTTGAATTACAAGGACATGTCCTTTGTCCTTATAATCCCAAATGTCCTTGTAATGCTGGTATGTAAACTGGTGGAAAGACCTTGTAATCCACCAAAACCAACACACACACACACACACACACACACACACACACACACACACACACACACACACACACACACACACACACACACACACACACACACACACACACACACACACACACACACTATGGGTTTTCCTCCGTTCTGGGAGGTAATTTTACTGAACCTCTTTGACGTCAGACTTTTCTCAGGCATTACAAAATGACCAAAACAGCATTTCAGATGCTGTGCAACTATATCAGTCCGCTAGTTAGTCAAGTTATGCCGTCCCGTTGCAAAGACACATGTATGTCTTTTTTTTACTCTGTAAATAAATCATTGACTGTGTAAATAAACTTCCATCGCATCGAAGTTTATGGGCATGCTTTCTTATCGGATAAAGCGATTATCTGACTCAAATGAGCGCATGCGTTTTTTGTGTGCATTTTTAGAATTTGTGCGCATCTTGGCATTTCCATCCAGTGTTTTTTTTTTATTTATTTTTTTTATGCGATATCCCAAAATGCACATGGATGGAAACATAGCTACCGTCACCTACAACTACAGTTTTCAGTAGCAATATGTGCAAATTGTTTGTATGTATGCAGTCACACACAGCTCTTGCACGCATTTACCATGGTGACCATAGTTTTTATCGCCTTAGTAATTACAGTGAAATCATAATGCGTTATCTCCTTCTTCTAACTGTGCTTTGCAAAAACTTCTGTGTACCGTGGTACAGTTATGGTCTTAGTAATGCTGTGGTACTTAAAGTTATTTCTTCGATAAATGGAATGGAAGTTATTCTGGATGCTTCTAAGAGGAGATCCCATATTTATTTATTATGGTTCACTAATTCACTTTACCATAGTTTTATTGGATATGTACATGCTTTTACCATATTGTTGTTTTTTAGACAATATACCATGGTAGTACCATGTAAAAACTATGGTAAATAAATTTTAGAACCATTTTATATTTCATAGTATTATTGATTGTATAGTACCATATTTCATTGTATAGTACCATAGTAGTATAGTATTATCTGATAACAGCACGGTACCATTGTACCACCACAGTACAGTTTGTTTGCAAGGGATACCATGTTACTTCCCATGTATATCAAACAATGCCATAGTGCTGCAGTAGAACATGTCCAGAAAACATGGTAGAACACATGATGATGTATTAAATATAATTTATCCCTAACACTGTATAAGAAGCTCCTGAATCCTTGTTTTGTTTGTGTGTGCAGAGACTATAGTATTCATGGTAATGTTTTGCAAGAGTGTCTTTGTTCTTTATGTTAGTGTCAACGGGTGGTGTGTGTGGCTTTCAGTACATTCACAGCAGATTGAGTGTTTAATGCGTGTATGTGTTCATGTTGTGCGTCCATGTGTAGAAATAGCATGCCATGTGTCAGTGTTTTGACAGATTATGCAGCTTCAAATCCAGGTCATGTTACCACATATGAAGTGTATCCCAGCATGCAATGTGGGATGCTGTCATTCCTGCCATCTTACCCCCCTATAGTACATTCTAACATGCTGCCTCTGTTTTAGATATTATCACAGGCTTGTTCAATTGGTCTGCGGATTCAATCCGGGATGAAAAAGACTATACACTGGGAAGATCACTAGGATTGACCAAGATTGTGCCTGAGAAAAAATGCTAGGCTGAATATTTGTTTCACACAGTCAAGTCTTTTGGATACACATGCGTATGCGCACATATGCCAACTGGGAGTTATTTTCAGGCAGCATTAAACAGAATCTGGAAAGACAAGTATTTGTGTCTTACTTAACAAGAACACACGTTTTCACTCAGTTTGATGCCATGCCAGGACCATACTGCTTTTTTTTTATGTATTCTGTGCACATATTCTTATATTGTTATTGGTGTTATCGTCAAACTATAGAACCCTGGCAGTTGTGAGATTTTTAAACAGTCAAAAAAATGTTTACCGTTAAATTGTGTTTTTCATGCCACTCAAAATAGTACAGTTCATGAACAGATCCGTTGACTGTTTGAAGTGCGTTCAACATCAAGTGGGCGAGGGAAGAGTAGGCTATTTGAACAGTTCTTGACCATTGGATTTTAACAGAGGGAGCGAGTCTACTCAACATATCCAGTACCCTTCAGGCAAATCCATAGACCACAATGCAACACGATTGTGAGGTCACAGTTGATAGGTGACACAGACACAGACAGATTTAGATGACGTCTAAATTCACACACACACACACACACACACACACACACACACACACACACACACACACACACACACACACACACACACACACACACACACACACACACACACACAGAGTCTGGTGCGCTATCTTTATGAGGACTCTCCATAGACATAATGTTTTTTATACTGTACAAACTGTATATTCTGTCCCCTTACACTAACCCTACCCCTAAACCTACCCATCACAGAAACCTTTCTGCATTTTTACATTTAAAAAAAAAACTCATTCTGTATGATTTATAAGCTTTTGTGCCCATGGGGACCTCTATTTAGGTCCCCACAGTGACTCGAGTCCCCATGAGTCTGTGTGCATTCAGGTTTAAGTCCCCACCAGGATAGAAAAACATGTCCACACACACACACACACACCACACACACACACACACACACACACACACACACACACACACACACACACACACACACACACACACACACACACACACACACACACACACACACACACACACACACACACACACACACACACACCTCTAGTTTATGATATTGGAGTTATTTTTACATTTAACCGCATAATACTTATAGCTACCTTAAGCTGACTGTTTCTTACGTTTGTAATTTTTTATATTTTCTCCAACATGCATACATGCCTAAAGAATGGTGCGTAACACTTTTTTTTTATAATAAATCAGCTCCATAGACTTTATTCAAAGCTGTGCCATCTTTGATTTTTGCCAAATGAAAGTGAGGCTGTGAGGGATAGACATGCATCTCTTCAGTGGGTTGTACTGTTATTTAATGTTTTTGGATTGTTCTGCTGATGAAACACTGGAAAAGTATATATCCAAGAAGTTTCAGTAGACCAAAAACTTCAGACATCATGAGGTGTGGAAAATTATACGTGATATAGGAGCTTTTAACAGCGAATGCCATTTGAAAACACTGTAAATCTGTCCCTCACAGCCTCTCAATCATACCTCTCATGGTGCTGCGCTGAATAAGGTCTATTGCAGATTTCAGGTGAACAAGGGCTTAGGGTGTTCCATTTAAACCCATTCAAGGGTTCACCAGCAGTGAGCTCCTGCAGTGTAAGCAATGATGTACATCTGAGTGAACGAAACTGAGGGAAGTTAGTGAGGGAAGGGCATAAAAGAGTGGACTTAAACAAGGCCAATCAGTCACTTGTTTAGTTTATGAATGAATTCATATGTTTGAATGAATAATTTGAGTAAATTATTCAATTAACATAAACTTTATAAACTTAAAAAAAACAGCATTAATAACCAGCTTTGGATGTGAAGTTATTGAATGTCCTGTTCCCAATAACCTGTGATGTGGTGATTGCTGAACCATAATAATATGATAAAAATAATTAAAACTTAAATATGCCAGTTTATCGTCTCCAGTTATGTATTTTGCTCACTCATAGTAAATATTTTGCTTTTTTTTATTTTTAAAAATAGAGATGGCAAATACAACTTAGGATAGTCACTGAAACTTCAGTTTACAAGTAACTAGCTTGGGTTTTAGTAGAAACATTTAAAGAGCTGAGTCCGTTGTTGCTTTTGAGTAAAAATTCGAAGAAGAACAAATTGTGATCAGATTTTTTTTTTAGCAGTGTAAGAATTAGCACCCCTATAACCACGTCTTAAGTGATAACTATGCCTGATTTAATTAAAGGGATATGTGGCATCTTGTGTGTCCTGTTTGAAAATGTAGATTTTAATCAGCTGTCATTGTGTAGTGTGAATGTCACACTCAGTAAATATCTCTGCGAGAGGTGATAACAGGTTGTAGATTTCTAATAAAAATAGCAATTTTATAGTATTACACATCGTTGGTGGAATTAAAGTCCTGTTGATATACTGTATCAACCCTTCAGAAAAGTACCATGGCATTTTCATGTTTTTTATTACTATGACTGGTATTCTTGAAAGTAGCTTAGCTTACCTTTTAATATGAGTTTTAGTACATTTACAGCATCATTACTCATTCTAACATGCTGATTTGCTGCTCAAAAAACATTTGCTATTATTGTCAATGTTGAAAACAAGCATGCTGGTTAATATTTTTGTGTAAACTGTTATAAAGTTTTCAGGAATATTTTAATTAATAGAAAGCTCAAAAGAACAACATTTATTTGAAAAACAAATATATTATTTATAAGTGTATTTACAGTAACTTTTGATCATGTCATTCATCCTTGCTAAATAAAATAAATATATTTTTAAATACTCCTACATCCTGTCATATGTCAACACTCTTAAACTAAACTCTTGAACTAACCTTTTAAAGGTACAATCTGTAATGTTTTCGCCGCCAGAGGTCGCATTTTCAAAACATTAACAAAGTTGAAGCTTGATGACGCTATGAAGGAAAGTGGAATGATGGGAGATGTCGTTTTTACCATCCTGAAATTTGTGGAATGCAGCGCAGGTTTACATGTTTAGAAAACAATCATAAATAAAAGTACAATTGAACAAACTCACAGTATTTGCAATTAATGGCTAAATATATTTGTGCAACACATACTGTATTTAATTTCACTGACATATAGACTTGTTTACCAGACTTGATAAAAAAGCGTTACTGAAGTACAAAAAAAATTTCTCCGTTTGTCCCAACGCCTGATTGCCTCAGTTGACTACATAGATTTCTCATTAGCGGCTTACCTATAGCGGCCCATTAAAACGGCCGCTAATGAGGAATCTATGTATTATGTGTATGGTTTCTACAAGCAGAAACCAAAGATAGTGTGGATATAGTGTGTGATATGCGACAATGACCAGGGACGAGCAATTACTTAAAACTGTAATTTTTTGAGATTTACAAATCCTTGGGAACTTTTTGGACAAACACAACTGCATGAAATATATCACACTGCATGAAAGTAATTTTTGAATATTTTATTACAAAAATCTTACATATTGTGCCTTTAATAGAAATGTCTTTTAACAAATTACCAGCCAAAAGTTTGTTTATGTTGTCAAAGTCCAGTGTATTTTGAATGGATTTTTACCCTCACTGGTTAATGCTTCAACCTCCCTGGTTCTAACACGGTGTTCTTAGCAGGTGTAGTATTGTTGTCTTGATGGAGCCAATTTACACCGCAGCCATTATAACAGCTCACTCTGTAGCAAGCAGTGTACATTACAAATGAACGCAGAAACGTTTGTTTAGCACCAGATGTTCCTGCACTAGCCTGGGGGCCTTTTTGTCTTTGTAAAGAATTTAAAGCTGAGATTTTGCCTTGCAAATGAGCAAACCAAGTGGGCTGCATCACAAAGACGCCTTATTTGAATTTGCCCCATTAGTTTTCATAACATCTTGCAAAACACGTTTCTTCTCTTTCAAGTTGAAAATTTTGTTACGAGTGAAGGTGGAAAAACAGTGTCTACTGCCACATTAGGGATGTTGACAAACTAACAAACAAACCACTTTTTGTTGTTGGTAATCCGTGTTTTCGAAAGCGTTTCTGTTTCGTTCTGCTTGCTTTCGTAATTGCAGAGGGAGAGGTGCATCGTTGGAAGCAGCAGGGCCGCAGTGTATTTTAGGTAAACACTTGGGGCGACATGTGGTCTAATTGCCCTCCAGGTGTCACATGTGTCTCTGTGTGTGTCGGTGTTGTGTATGTATTTCAGTATATTGGTTAGGCCCCGGTGCCCCCTGAGACAGTTGGTGGCAGAGACGAGGAGAGCTCATGTTTAAGCCCATGTGTCATATCTGTGCCTCAGTCTCCAAGGCATATGGCTTGGGAGTGGAAAATAGGACTGGGGCGTACAGACAGACAGACAGACAGGCCCATAGGGACCACTGATCTACCCCTTTCATTAACCCATGGGCCTGAGGGACTCTGGGTCAGTGGGTAAAGACACCACTGAACATGATATAAGGCCATATGGGGCCCTGCCTTTCAAAAATACTTAGTATGTGCAAATCTGTTTTGTCAAAGGAACAAGGGCAGCTCTGATTGGTTGGGGCCAGTCGTCATGCTCCAATCACTGATCTCAGTGCTGAAATGTGACGTGCAACATACTTTTCTATTAATGTTTTTGAAAATAAGAACTTCTTATAATGTATTGTTGTAATTCAAAGACTATTTTTCTATGCAACAAAGCTAAAACGTTCAGTCAATTCCTGATAGACAAAAACATGTTCTTTCAATAAAAAAGTCCCTTTTTCTCAATTGAATATCCTTTCTCACTCTGATATTTGTTACATTATTCAAGTAAAATGAGTTGCGAATGTCGGCAATCTCTTGAATGTGTGACCATTGCTATTATTAGCTTTTGTTAGTGTGTGTCAACCGATGCAGGGCATTATTATTCGCACATACAGTATTTATTTAACAGCCTGACTTTAATGAACTTCTGCTTTAGTTTGCTTTGATTCTATCTGAGTCAGTGATTTCCACTCGCAGCACAATGCAAAGTTGAGTCTCTTGCCCTCTAGGGTGAACGAGTACGCAAATAGCTCACCGTAGAACCGGCATTTGTGTAAATTTGCCTCTGTGCAACCCCCATCTTACTGGAAAGCGTTGATGCATGTTGGGGTTTTGAGCCTTGTGTAATACATTTGGCCACAAAATGTGGGCATCAATCACACTGAGCTATGAACAATGCACAGTGATGATAGACCTTTAATGGATACTCTGGGACTCATTGTAATAAAAGCAGGAATCCATTTAGTGTATATAGCGCTGTGTCCTTGGGATGCAGTCCAGCCCAAAAGAGTTGTTTAGGTTAGTGTGACCGGGAAGGAGGAGAAGGAGGTCACATGGTGATGAGATTATAAAGATGGTTGGTTGATGATGTCATCACAAACAAACTAGCTGTAATACTTGATTCTGATTGGACAATCATAGCCATTCCGTGAACAAATATTTTTGTATAATGAGCTCTAAACTGTATAACTTACTGTTGTCATAGGCAAACAACTTCCTACCAGTGCTGTTTGTATATAATATTATAGTATTGATTCATATTTTGACTTGGCTTTTATTTTCAGTTTAATACTTCAACCTATGTATTTTTAAGCTCAAGTTTTCCATCTAATATTAATATTTTTTTTCAGCTTTATTTAAATTACAATTTTATTTAACAAATAGCAAGACTGCTTTCTACAGTCTGGTAGTCCAATGCGTTTTGTATCTATTTTGGTGTTTGCAAAAATTCCCCCCCAAAATATATGAAAATTTTGATTTGGCAATGTTGTTGGAATTATTTGGAACATCTTAGTGGCTGCAGTTATCAGCCAAGCTAGTAATCTCAAAATGGCTAAATATTGGGTGATCACTGCTTATATAACTAGTCAATAACTATTTAGTTTGTGTGACCTATACACTACAGTTCAAAAGTTGTATTTAGTTGTATTTAATTATGTATTTTACAAAATTAATACTTCCATTCAGAAAGATCAAAAGTGAAAGCAAAGACATTTATAGTGTTACAAAAGATATATATCACATATAAATACCATTGTTTTTAACTTTATATTTATCAAAGAATCATATGAAAATGTATCACGGCACAGCTATTTTCAACACTGATAATGAATGTAATCTAATGAAAGAAATGTTTCTTTAGCACTAAATCAGCATATTAGAATGTTTTTTGAAGGATCATGTGATGCTGCTGAAATCATCTTCATAATAAATTACATTTTAAATATATTATAAGAGAAAACAGTTTATTTAAATTAGTAATAATATTTTACAATATATGTTTTTACTGTATTTTTGATCAAAGAAATGCAGCATTGGTGAGACTTTTTAAAAAAAAAACTAAAGAATCTTACTGACCCCAAAATATTGAACTGTATTGTATGAGCACCATTGTACGGTAATTGCTACGTCATGGCTCTGACCACTATTGAATAAATTATTAAAAATGTTCTTTGAGTCCATGTTACTGTTATAACATAAGAGACAGGTGGCGCTATTCTGTGACAGAAAACAAAGCCTTAAATCTCCCATACTCCCACCCTTTTCTCCCTCACTCAGTCTGCCTCTCTGAGCAGCTGCCTCTGCTGAGACAGGAGCAAATGAGAGCAGATGAATCCATTTGGCCCCTGGCCCTGTTGTGGCCCCGCCATGCTCCGAGCGCCCTGTTCTGCTCTGGGGCAGCTCGGGGATAATGAGCCTGGAGATTGAGCCACTGTAGAAGTGCCACTGTCGCCCGCCCATTTTCTCTCTCTCTCTCTCTCTCTCTCTCTCTCTCTCTCTCTCTCTCTCTCTCTCTCTCTCTCTCTCTCTCTCTCTCTCTCTCTCTCTCTCTCTCTCTCTCTCTCTCTCTCTCTCTCTCTCCTCTGCCTCTTGTCTCGTTCCCTCTTTGTCTCTCTTTCACTCTCGCTTTGGGTTAATAGAGGTGAGGCTCCTCTAGTGCGGGACACTTTTTCCAGCAAATTAGGGGAAGGATCTGTGTCCCCAGAGCCTGCCCTCTGTTATGCTCGCCCAGCCCACCCCTTGCCACTAGCAACGGAGAGCTTTCATCCGAGCAGGGAGGGTGGGGGGTTTGAGACTTGGGTGGGGGTAATGAGGACTGACAGGGCTTGATTCCTGAGCAGGGATTGAGAGAAAACAGCTGACAGGTGAAGACGAGGGTGAGAGAGGGCCAGTGCGGCTGAGATAAAGTACGAGTGAGAAGAGATGGATTGGAAGGAGGGAGAGAACAAGGGCGAGGCGGAGGTGAAATTCTCGTGCTAATGGAGGTGGGACTTGTGGCGGCTCGGGGGCTCTTGGCTGGAGACGGCAGACCCTTTGAGGTTAGACGGGATCAAAAGAGCAGAATAACAAAACAGAGAGACTTCACCCCAGCACGCCTGCCCGCCGCTCCTCCCTTCAGGGCAGGGACTCAGCAGCGTGAAGGAGAGGGGTTTTACCATAACAGCCCGGCACAGATCCGTTCATGGACTCTACTCGCCTTTTCATTCTTGTTAGTGTCTTTTTCTGTCTGGTTTCATCTCTTTTTGCTCTATAGTTCCTCTATCCTTTGGTGTAATATTCTATTTCTTGCTTGTAGCTAGGCTAGCCAGGAGTAAGCCTCCGATATTGCCTAGACATAATTAAAACACTTAAGGGCCTTTTAAACAATTTAAGTGTTTGGAAATTTGAAGGGGGATTTCACTGAACAGTCTTAATGCTGCCTTCACTTGCTATTGGGTTTATCGTAAATACAAGTTTTCTAGTCAAAAATTTGACCTGAACTTGATACCCAATGATTTTGGGTATCAAAATCATTGAGTTTTTACCCAAACTTTAAACCTGTTGGAGGGGAGAACAATTGCTGCTGTGACTAGTATTCTATCTTAGTTTTTCCCACAATAGCTACATCACCTCGTATTGTTGTTAAAGTAGTGCATATTTACATAAATTAATAATCATTTGAAACATATTGTATTTTTTATACACAGTGAAAATGGCCTATATTTGACAGAAATTCCAGAATAGATAGCACGGTGAATGTTTAAATGGTCATTGAATGGGACGCTAAATATAATTTTGACTTTAATACGATTTTTCCAATAAATAGGCAAGAATAAACCTGGTGTCCTCCATTATTCCTGTTCTTTCCGACAACATAGCCCGAAGCTCGTAATCACATCTTCAAAAGTGGGAAGTAGGAAATTTCCGATAGCACGTGAAGCCAGCATTAGTCCCATTCACACCATGAATAACTATATTAACCTCCACACCAACAGATGATAACATTCTGTCAGTCATGTTGTCTGCAGCTTTAAATGGTCGGGCTCTTTAAAGTCGGCTGCCAATATTGTTATTGTTCATGAGCTGGAATTTTTTTTTTCTGAAAGTGATTCCATCAATATCGTCCTCTGTGTTAGTATTGTTATAGCTATGGACTGACTTGTTTTCAAAGAATTGAAACGATTCTTTTTATTTTATTTTATAATGATTGTTATATTTCTTGAATTGAACGACTCTTTTGTGTACTTTTTAGACAGAATTAAAAAATTTTAAGAATTTGGAAACTTAAGGGGTGAATTTACTTTTGCTTGCTGGATTCACAAGCCATCCGCAGCAAGTATAATCGATCACTAAACCCACTGGATGTCAGATCATTATAAATGTCTGCACTTTTAAACATTTATAGGTTGATCTCCTCCACATTAACGCTGACTCATCGAACAAATGTGTTTGCGCTAATCATACTAAGGCTAACTTGAGTCCCAAACCATGTACTTAACTGTGTACTTGCACTATAAACTATGTACTGCCATCTAGTGTTTGAATTTTAGAAGTTTTGTAGTTGAAGGAAATGTAGTTTCAAACGCACATAATGTGATGTTATCTTTAGTATGTTTAGCTCTTTCCGCTACATAAGGAAACTATTGCTGTTGAGTGTATAAAATGTCTAACTTCACTTCTTCCTATAGCCTGTACAACCTTTTGCATTCAGAGTAAATCTGACTATTGTAGATTTGATTGGATTGTGATGTTACTGGCTTAATATTGTTTTTGTTGCCACCCATGCGCCAATACATTTTATACCAATCAAATATTTTAGTATTTTTTTTCTTAGAATAATGTGCTGTGATAAATTGGGTCCAATAAGACTAGGGTTGTTCATTATGTAAATATGATAATTTGACCATGTTGTATTTGAATTTTCTACATATTTCAGACTTTTTGAGAGAGAAAAATGACAATGAGACTGTCGATAACAGATTCTTAGTCAGTGTGTTTGACCTTGTTCCTTACTAAACAAGACATGAATCCGTAACTAGAAGAAAACAAAATCACTGGAGTCCTAAAGTGCATTTCAAACACTTTGCATGATTTGTCTCTCAGGGGTAGACCTGCAAAACCTTCAACTATCTCCGTTGAGACATTGAGAATGCTAACTGAATAAAATCCATGTTTATTTGATGTAAGGTCTCACAAAATGCACTAAGTATATATAAAAAAAGTCCAAAATCAGGATGTTTTCCCATCAGTGAAAATGGTATTTTTGAAAACATTCATTTTCATATTGTCTTCTGTAAACAAATCAAATCCAGGTTTTGGCACACCACACACAGAGACCCCTGCGTTTTTGCCTGCTTTTACAAGTACACACACAAGCAATTCTGTGATTCTCTAAGCAGCCCTGCCGATTACGTTGAGATAGCGGGATTGATTAGCTTGTGAGCTTTTCTGACAGAATCGAGCCCCTGTCTTGACTACGGCAAATTACTTTGACTTGATTAGGCCCACCTGCAGCTTTTTTTTTGGAAATCCTCAACATAGTGCCAGCGTCGTGCCTAGGTCGCATCACTCCAGCGTTTTTCACTTCTGATCTCAACTGAATGGTAATTCATTGCGCCAATCATCCAGCGCTGGCACAGTGTTGTTCCAGCGCTGGCTCAGTATTGGCTCTGGTAATTAAATGGGGCTCGTGTGCGTCCGCTGGGAAGAAGGGATCGGGGAAACGATGACCAGGTGGTGGCAGAATGCAGGACCTGTCAGACTAGCTGATGACCATTTTAATTCTGCTCTGCCTAGGGCTATAATTGATATTTAGCAGAAAGGTTAATTGTAGCAGTGATCTGTTTAAATTAGAGTAGAGATCTGGAGACTGGGGCCAAGACCTTGCAAGCCACTTGGGACACACACACACACAAGAGTTGCTGGAGTAATACACACACATTCTCACATAACATACTTGCATATACTGTATAAAACTGACATATACAGCATTCTAGCTGTACTAATTACATTTGTTGTACTTTTGAAGATGTCCGAAGATCAGGTTTAGCTAACTTATGGAGACAAAGTATTGCTAAACAAACAAACTTGCACATACTCTCATAGATTTTAAACATATATTGATGTACACATGCTTATCTGTTCAATATTAGATTTGTGCACTTGAATACTCTCATGTATTCTAAAGTAATGAAAATAATTTGGCATAGCCTTTAGAAAAAATACAAGATGTATCTCTATAGACCAGGTATGAAAGCGAGCCTTTGAGTAATAGACTTACCGTGTTTTCAGATCACTGTAAAAGCGTATAAGCTCCAGATCACTCTATTGTCTGAATTTTTGTCTACTGGAATTTCTTGGAAAGTTATTTTTGCATGTTTCATCAGCAGAACAATCCAAAAACACGTTAAATAGCAGTACAACCCACTGAAGAGATGCATGTCTATCCCTCACAGCCTCACTTTGATTCCTTTTAAAAGTAAAAGATGGCACTGCTGTGAAATAAGGTGTTATTGCATCATTTCACATGTATCCTTATCTGCAGATGGCCATCTAAACCAGGGACAAGGTCAGTGAATGTCGTTTTCAGGTGAGCTCTGGTCCTTTTGCATGCATTCAAATGCAGGTCAAACAGGGACTCTTAAGAGCGTTCCTAAGCTTTTCCATCAATCTCATCGCAAGAACTCATAAAGCTGCCTACATTTCAGCTTGTGTCAGCAAAAAAACACCTCCTTCACCTGCCCTCCACTCAAACATTGGGTTTCCCTTGGGTTTTTACAGGTTAATGCTCTGAGTGCACCGGATAACAGTAGTAAGGCCCTGGTTCCAGACACAACTAGACACCTCTTGGGAAGCAGGGCCTAAAATTTCCAAAGCAAACCGACAAAAGAATCACCTTTCAGATTTGCTTGGTTGACAGTCGATTAGAATATTGTGTTTCTTTGAAGTCTTTGTGTTGTCTCATAGTGTCCAGCCCACCAAATACTTTGTTTCGCTAAGAGAACATGGCTCTGCTTGAGGATACAAGACTGCATCATTTTACTGTGGTTTCTTGATCAGCTGTTTTCATAAGGGTTACAACAGCCGAATAAAGCTTTGTCCTAATTCTAAAGTGTCATTTTTCTTCTTTGCTTTCTCTAGTCTCTGAGTCTCCTGAGCCAGGCTGGGAGGAAAATGGAGGAGACGGAGGTGAAAACAGCACCCAGGAGCAGCTCTAAAGATCGACTCAGTGAGGTAAGCACAATGAAGTGTGTCATTATGACGTCGGTAAACATGGCGACCAATAGGAGAGGTCCATTTTGCCTTTACCAGTCAAGTTCTTACATGCGTGTAGAAAAGGTTTTCAAGCAAAATGCCTGTTGGATACTTAACAGGTGCGTACGCACATCAATGTCTTGCAGCCATTTGTCACTTGCAGCAAACATATTGCTTTCCTTAAAGATATGCGCTCTCCTGTGTGTTATTTTCAAAACCAGCTGAAATGCAATAAACATCTTATGGGCTTATACTCCACATAATCAGCTGCATTTTTAATCTAATTAAATTTTATTTTTTTAAATTGTATTCTCTGATATATTTATGTTTTATATTTTGTTCTAAATTTAGAAAAAAATAACAAAGTGCAAATTTATTAATTTTAAAATAATTTCTGTGCTAAACTGTTAACAGTTTTATGGTCCGATATGTCCAAATGTACGGTTACACTCAAAGAAGAATAACTGTAGTTCATCTAATGGAGTGGTTATTTATATTTATTTATTTATTTTTGGTGATGAACTAGGATTCCCACAGTATTGAAAAATCTGGATACATCCCAATGTTAAAAGTGTGATGATATCTTATAAAAATATATTGCTTGTATACAGTTCTAAAAGTGTAAAAAAAGATATGAAAAGAAATTGTGAGTAAACGTTTCCTTTTAAATCTTTATCCAGTAAATCAAAGTCAGGGCGCCTTCTAATATTGTTGTGGACTTTGGAGTCAGAAAGGTTGAGAACCACTGATCTAATTGTCGTTTTGGCAGGCGACTCATGTTTCAGAAGCAGTTAGCTTGTGTTAACTCACGGTCAGCTAGGACCATTTCCCTCACCAGTGTCTTTGTAGAAAAGAATCCCCAGAATCTAGCTGGTGTCGTTTTTGAGTAATGCAGAGCAATATCGAAGAGGAAAAAATAGTGGTAGGGTTTCGGTTGGTGCTTGAATGAAGAAATAATGTGATTGAGAGAGGGGTAATGAGAATTTGTGTCTAATTCCCCCGAGACTAGCTGAATACGCGTCCCTAACTCACGCTTGTCAAACGCGTGTCCGAAATCCCCTGTAAATTCATTCGGATGGATCCGTAATACGGCGACGGCGAGGCAGCGCGCCTCAGCGAGCCGAGGATGAAGGGAGGAGAAGATGATGAAAAGAATAAAATGTTTTTAATGAAGAGATTAAATGTGATGCTTTGGTTGTTAAGGATTCGGAGGGGAAATTTCTGTCTTCGCTCTCCCCCTCCCACCCTTCATCGCCATCATTTATGAATTTGTGCAAAAGGCTGTTTTTCATGAAAAAGTCAGAGAGTGAGAGCGAGGAAGAGCGAGAAACGAGCTCGAGGCAGATAAAAGCGTGATCCAGGCTGACAGTTTTGACAGCAAAAAGCGACAGAACAACGGGCAGACAGAGAGAGGGAGGGAGGGCTGAAAGACTGCAGAAAATTGCAGACTGTAATGGCTGACAGTGCCAGATATGACATTTCCCTCTAATCTCCTGCCAAAGGAATGGTGCTAAAATGCAGAGCGCCATATCCATGTCATCTGCAGGCCTATCTGTCCATCTCGGAGCGAGGGAAAGACACAAGACAGCAAGAGATCTGCGGAGCCCGTGCGGTTGCGTCCCGCCGCACGAGGCCCGGACGCCACGCTAACGCTAGCTTTGTAAACAGGATCATCTTTCATCACTGTCACATTGTTAAATGGTGTAAAAAATCTTCCCTTGTGATTCGCCATACATGCTAATTTTCTTTGCATACCAAATGCGCTTTTCATACCCACTTCAAAGACGCTTAGGCGTGTGCGCCGCTAGCTAACGATCTCTGCGCTTCACAGGCGGATGAAACTGGATTTCTTTTTTGTCGTTGGAGTGTCAGAAGGAAATGGAAACAAACGAGGGGGATGGCGTTGTCTCAAAGAACCGGGGGCAGGCGCAGGGTGATTTAAAAAAAAACAGCCAATGTGGGGGCTTGCCACTTTAGCGGTGCGTGCATTTGCTAAGATCCTATTTCAACGTAACGCATCCACATGCTTAGCATGGCTTTGGCTCTTGTGAAAACTTTACAGAAACCGTGTGTTGCTGTTAAGAATTAATGAGTATAGTCTGACAAGACTTTCTTTAATTTGACTTGAGTGAAAACAAGGCAGTGAGAGCATTGAAGTAGAGTATATTCAGTTTGTCATACTGTCTTAGGCTACATTCACATCACAGCTGAATGTGGCTCAGATTCTTTTTTTTTTTTGTATGATGTTAGTCTGTACAGCCAAAATATCACTGAACATTTCTGACATTTCAACTGACATTTTCAATTCTGATCTGGGCCACTATCAGATGTTAAACAAATCAGAGTCGTATCTGATGTTGTTTTAGTGTGACCTTGATTTGAATATATCTGACTGTTTACTTTAATCACACTCAACATTTATGAATTGCATGCCTAATACACCGTATAATATGTTAATGTGTTCACAAAGAAAATGAAAAATTTACATTAATAACTCTTTATATCACAGGTCACATTAGACTTCCACATTGTCGTTAAAATTCCATCATAACCTATTATAACCCGTCATTTTAATTTTCATATTTTAATGATAATAAGCCATTTAATTTACAGGACAAGCATATAGGCTAGATTATGCATTTATTTATTTATGAGAAAATTGAACAGAGACTGCATTACTTTTCAGGTTTCATCATGAATGTTTGTCGAGTAAGTCGCAATAAGCTTTGTTACTTTTGATTTGCAACAAAGTCTCAGCTTTCAAAGTCTGTCCATTTAATCACAAAATTTAAACAAAAAACATTTTGCCGCTCTTTTCACCACCAAGTGGACAGAGCTGATACTTACATCTACAAGGTACAATCTTTTCAACAATCATCAGTTATTATATTTCATCAACCATGCCCTGTATTTGTTTAGTCTAGTTTTCATCAGTGAAAACTTAAGTCACATTTTCGTCCTGCTGCATAATGGTTAAATTGATAATCCCAATTGTTTTGCTCAAAATTATAATCATAACGATTGTTGTCATTTGAGAAATGTATTTCATCAGAATTATTGCACTTTCACCTATAAACACAAATCAAAAAAATGTCAACTCATACACATGGTTTATTTTACCTCATATAGTATCCTGATTTATTATAGGCTATTTATCATATAGGCCTACTAGTAAAACAAGAAACTTCTCTCAAAAATTAAGTCAAATTCCTAGTAATCCAATAAATCAATATTTTTCATATAAAAAAAAACTGCAAAAAATACTTTGTCATACAGAGCTGCATAAATGCAGATATTCAGCAACCACAATCAGTAGGCTATAGTCGAGAGATCCATGTTTGGATGTATTGCAGACTTCATCACTGAGAAGGTTTGATCGCAGATTAGTCGCAGCATTTTCATTTGCAGAAAATGATCGCTAAACTGCAGTTTGCTTGTTTATGTTTTCAGATCATCTGCGCTTTTTCAGCTGTGTAGAGAGAGTGCATTTAGCCTTGTCATTTTTCGTCAACGATATTGCATGTTTATTTAGTCACAGTTATTGTTTAATGACGTTGGTGTAGTCTCGTCTTCGTCATGAAAAAAAAGTAGTCAACGAACACTTTTCGTCACATCAATGAAATTAACGCTACATCCAGTAGGCCTAAATGGTTAGTTTCTTTGGGGTAGAGTGGAGGTGCGCTCACTCAGTTGGTTAGACTGCCACATAAAGAGGACAGTAATGCTTTTGCTCTGCGACATATTTTTCATATCACATCCACATCACAGCCTTTTGCGATTAGCTAATCGCAACGGTTCAGCCCTAATATATTGGGGGTGTAACGGTACACGTATTAATCCCGAAACGTCATGGTATGGACATCACGATTTCGGTGAATGCAGTCAGTTACAAGGCGATCCACACTCTAATCCAGAAGGGGCCACGTAGTAATGCAATGCTGTTTGCTAACCACCACAACAGGAGGATAAGGAAAACAAGTCCTCTAGATAGTGCACACACGTCGAATGCATCTTTCTCATGGACAAAGGAGAATACTTTGAAAATTAAGTGGAAAATGAAGTATAGGAGACGGTTAACAACCTTACTAACGAATAAGCAGTAATTAGGGGTTATAGTGAGAATTGAACCCTAATCTAATGCGTGACCATTTTTCTTATCGAACCGTGACCTTAAAACCTAGGTACGTATCGAACTGTGACTTCTGTGTCCCGTTACACCCCTAATATATACTATGTTATTCTAAATGGTTTCTAGGGCATTACTAAGTGGTTGCTGGGGTATATTCTGGTCCTTAGATATAGCTTGATTCTTTCTTTCAATATACACTACTGTTAAAAATTTTGGCCAGTAAGATGTTTTTTTTTTTTAAAGAAATGTATATATGTATTCAGCTAGGACACATTCAGTTGATCTAAATTTACAGTAAAGACATTTATAATGTCAAAGGATTTCTATTTCAAATAAATTCTAAAGGATAAAATGTTATTCAAATAAATTTTAAAGGATCATGTGACATTGAAGACTAAAGTAATGATGCTGAAAATACAGCTATGCCGTCACAAGAATTAATTACATTTTAAAAGGTATTTTAAAATTGTAAATTGTAACTGTATTTACTTTTATCAAATGAAAGCAGATGTGGTGAGCCTGAGACATGTTTCAAAAACACAATTTATTGAATTGTATTTTGCCTCTTGAAATCTCATTATAATTTGCAGTAAATTAAATATGCTATATCTAAACTGACTGTAGAAGCTTTTGTGTTTCCGAACAGCAAGGATGTTTTTGCGTTTGGGGTGGATCAGACACGAAGGTAATAGTTTCGAACCCACCCACTATGTCACAGAAGCTGCCCACAGAGACCCGGCAACATCGACTGCATCTCAGCCGTCTGTTCGCTCACTGGCTTCACGCTCCGTTGCTTCCCGATTGGCTTCTTTTCATCCGCTGCCCCATCTTAACCAATAGTCTGGTCCGTAGCTAAACAATCCGCCTCCTCCCACTTGTCACCAAATCTGCTGGAGCCCAAGAAGTGTAGAGTGATGCAAGGGGGTGGGTGAAGGGGTTCGAGTTGGTGTGAAAATGGGCTTGGATTTAAGAAGCGGGTTCACCCCCATTTCTTTTTAAAGAGGTTGTTTGGTTAACCCCAAAACAGCTGCCGTCCTGCTCACCCTGCCGCCCCGTTTCTCCCTCTTTCGCGTTTGCTTTTCTCTCATTCTCTCCCAGCCTGCATCTTAATCCTTTTTTGAAGTCCTAAGTGCTAGGCAAATCCATTGAGTGCTGCGTATAATGGCTTTTAAGGGAGCGTGTTTAGATGTGGCCCAGCCCCATGGCTTATGAACCGCGGATGGTGTAATGGATTTTTTCTCCTCTCTCTCTGCAGCACTAAATCCAATGTATTGTTCCTCATTATCATTTAAATAAGTCTCCCTTTCAACTCTGAATGTGGCAATGTGAATGAACCGGGGCATTGTAAGGCTAACTCTACACATTTTTGGCCTCCCGGTGAGCCTGACTCGTTCTTCTTCGTACGTTACGCCTCCTCGCTTTTCTGTGAGAGAAAAAGAGAGAGGTTCTGGAAAAGTATTTGGATCCTGCAGTGCCGCCTTTCCGGGTTTTCTCAAGACCACTTCTCTAATTGCCACAGTGGGAGTTTGTGCTGAGTGTGAGAGAGAACAGAGGAACTGATGAGGGTTAAACCCCTGTAGCAGGTGTGTGTGTGTGTGTGACTGACTCCTGCGCAAGGACAAAATTGGTCTTGCGGAAAAGTCACCCCCTGAGACAGAAGCAGAAATTGCCAATCGCACAGAGGAAAGAGGCAAAAGAGGGGGAAATGATAGGAGGTAGAGCAGGAGAGATTTGGAGATTGGTATTCAGGCCTAGTCTGTGGTGCTGGGATGTGGACGCTACCTTCTAGTCTGGAACAAGCTGCATTTCTCTCATTTGAGCTAGTGTGAGTTCTGCATCATGCGTCTACTTGTTGATCAAGGGTAGAGTTGTCTGTGGAATTTATTACTTTGGTTATTAAACGGTTTTTCGCTTTCTTTTAGCTAAGTTTGGGAAGTGACCTGAATAATGTATCAATAAGCTTCATTATGATGATATTGTGATTCTGTAAGTTCAGTGTATTGCAATCTGTTTGAGATATTGTGATCTTTTACTTGAAGTCTTTAAGATTCATATGTACATCCTTATAAATTAAGGTTTGTATTTTGATTTGATGGAAATATTCGACTTTTTTCTTTGGTGAAATGTTACATAATATTTTTTCTTGCACACACTTGCTATGAGTGAGTTTTTTTCCCCCCATTAAAAATATTAAAGTACAAAATGTAAATACAGATTATAGTAATGTTAATAGCATTTTGGGGTAATATATTGCAGTACTTTGAAATATAATTTCCCACACAAACCCTTATTTTGAACTATGTGTTTAAAGTCGTAATCTTTCCTTTTATTGTGACATCTGAGAGAAACGGTTAATCGAAGAAAAAAAATATTGGACAGGTACTTGGTTCAATCCTGGATGGAGGCTGTGACAAAGGCGAAAGATGTAAATGTGAGCTTTCAGTTGATTGTAATAAAGGGGCGGAGTTTAAGCAGACTAAATGATTGGAAAAGTCCTGCATATGTCCATTATAAGTAAAATAAGTTTTTATTTTTTAAGGAATCCCTCGAAAGTAACTCTTTTACTATTTCCGACTATCTGAGACATCGTTGCAATAACATGTTGCTGTGGGTTGCGTCTCGCTTCGGACTTGACTGACAGACTGGCATCCTGACATCACGAGTGTCATGCTTTCTAACCTTAAATCCACTTTTTATTCTGCTTATTGTACATATAAACGTTTATATCAGTAGTCATATTCATAATTGTGACCACACAGTCTGTTTACCATGTCTGCCATTGTATCTTGCAATTTTTAGATGGATGGAGAGGATGGATGGATGGATGGATGGATGGATGGATGGATGGATAATGGATAGGATAGGTATAGTGATGAGATTAGATAATGATAGAAAATTTTAGATAAAATTAATTTATATAGATGATTAGATTGTTTTTTTATTTTTTCTTCCCAAGCAACTTAGTAAAGATAGTTGTGGGTTAGCGTTAGGCAGTTGTCTGTGGTTAGCCTAGCTGTTGGCTTCAATGCAGTGATGGTAGAGAAACTGTCATACACAAAGAATGTCACCCTTTACCTGCTATGTAATCTGCATCCTTTGAGATTCAGGACATTCATGATGTGTTCAAGAGGTGTGTAGTTGTTGAATTATTTCCCTTGTTTGACATGCCGAAGTCTTAAACTACCTTCAGCACTCCATGTAACTTCTAGTTGTTGATGACTCACTCAGACAGCCCTGAACTGTTTGAAAGGCCCCTATATGAATCTGAATCTGACAAGGAATCTGTCACAGAAAAATAAAATGTTTTCGTTCCCCCTCATTTACTATAAACAGACAAGGGCTGATGCAACAGCATGGAAAATGGATGCAAATGCTGGGTGTCTTGGGTCTGATCTGAAATGTCATTTCCTTTATGATGACAATCTATGACACAGTTCTTGAACATGATGTAACCTGGTGTGAAAGAATCATCTATTGCTGAGTTAATGCCAGAATGTTTACTACACAACGTTTAAAGATGTGTAGTGTGAACTAGGCATTAAGTGTTGAAAAATGTTTTTTTTTAAATCTTATTAGGCTATTATTTCTCAAGAGTTAGGGGTTTGTTCAGGTATTAAGTATCACATTAAACTGCTTGTGCTACATGAAAGATGATGAAAGAGAAGTGTTCCATTATGCCATTACCAAGTAAAGAAGTCTATTTAGGTGTGTCCAAGCCATCTACAGACCAGATTAGTAAGCAACCACCTAGAACACCCTAGCAACCAGCTTTATAACCCTAGCAACCAGCTTTATAACCCTAGCAATACTCTTCCAACTAGCTATATCACCCTAACAACCGCATAGAAACATCCTAGCAACCAGAATACCTTAGCAATCACATGGCAAAGAAAAAAACTTGTCAATCTTTTCTATCACAGGATAAGACCCAGGTGTTTGTTTGTTTTTTTATAAACTGCTAAAAGCTCATTCTGCTAAAATAATCCCAAGGTCTTGCTGTAAAAGAAGAGGCCTTGGGAGACCAGACAGCTAATTTGTCCAGGGCTGTATTGTGCTCGAGTCATATGAGTCATGTGTTCTAGCAAATCATGGAGAGAGAGAGAGAGGGGGAGAGAGAGGGGGAGAGAGAGAGAGGGGGAGAGAGAGAGGGAGAGAGAGAGAGAGAGAGAGAGAGGGGGGGAGAGAGAGAGAGGGGGAGAGAGAGAGGGAGAGGGGGAGAGAGAGAGAGGAGAGGGGAGAGAGAGAGAGGGGGAGGAATAAGGAGTGTCATTAGGCGAACGAGAGAAACGAAGGGTGGGAAAAAGGTTAATGTGAATATTGATATTAAAGTGCTAGAACTTTATCATGTCTCTGTCATCTCATAGTATCCCTCAAAGGTCAACGTTGTTCTCTCTTTCTTTGTCTCTCTCTCTCTTTTCTCTCCCCCAGAGCTCCACTCACTCTCTGTCAGGACGAGGGTACTCGGTAAGTGACATTTTCACGCTCTGCGGCTTTACGGCAGAATTACAGTATCCTCTCCTCCCGTTTATGGCCCCGGCAGCGGATATTTTAATTATGTTAAACAGAGAAATGGTGAAATCATGATATTAGGGACATCACTCTTGGGTGACTGACTGATTAAATGGCAAAAGGTGTCCCGTTGCACCTTGGGTAAATGAGCCTTTCTTTAAATTGATGGCTATTTTATTTTCAGTGCTTGGGTAGTTTAAAGTGTCACTGACGATGTCTTCTTCTACAATCGGCTGTGGTCATTGGTTAAAGCTTGTCTGAAAGCCATTGATAGAATTTTATTTGGTTTCCATTGAGACACGAGTACATGGACTTGTATGCTTCTGGTTACACAAGCTTGATTTTTGATTTCACAGTGTTGTCGCAAGGGCCGCCATAGTGGGCATTAATGCTAAGAGATGATTCAGGTTAACTCATTTCAAGGCAGAGCAACCATTTGATAAGATTCTTGCTCAGCATATATTTATTAAACTGTCAACATTTTTACAACTAGCTACCTGTCATTTGTAGATAGTTTGCCCCCATGAGTACTTAGGTTTGCTACCACCAATAACATGAAATCATGTACAACTGGACGCCATACTTGCAATGCATTAAATGCGCAGAAAATCTTATTTACTGTTAATTCTATTTGTATACTTGAATAAATTTTCATAAAGACAAGTGTTTATGGAAACTACCTTATGTGCAGCCGAGTTGCATACAAACATTTCAGTTTTTATTTGAGTAATTATTATATTCTATAATAAATACCAGTTGAATATAATAGCTCTGTTGTTTGCAGCATTATTTGGGAGAGATTTTTTTTTTCTTTAAAGAAAATCAAACTATATGCATCAGCAGATATCATTGTGAACAATTGGCTATCGGCAAATACATGTAGTATCGGTGAATCTCTAGTTTTTATACATGAAAAAAAATCGAGCTGCTTTTATGTATTTTCACATTTGGGGGCCCTTGGGATCAAAAAGTTTCGAAACCCCTGGTTGAGAGTGTTTTTCCGGTCTTAGAAGGTACAAATATTTGAATAGAATTAGGTTAGAGTAGATTAACCATCTCCAAGATCTTTATTTTTTTGCTTACAACAGTATTATGCATTCATAAGATTTTCATGTTTCATAATGATTGTATTGTGTGTGGGAATGTTCAAATTATCAATATGTGAAGAGTTATGCACGGACAGGCGTTTTATTAGATACACAAATCACATTTTACAAACATGGGCTCATATTCTTCTTTTTAAAACATACTTTCCCACCTTTTATTCAAAGATAAATACATTACACGGAGAAATAACAAAACCCTGAAATAAACTCTTTTTTATTCCTTGTATATTCTGTTCTTATGGATGAAAATAAGCTTTGGAAATTGCAGGGATTCATTGATTTACTGTTCTCATTCTAAAGATAATCATATTCTCTATAAATATATTCCCTGTACTACTTTATTCGAAAGTGCAGTATACTTGACACTGGAGCTGAGAGAGAGAAAAAAATATGTGTTGTATACCCTTGTGAAATATTCAAAAGCAGCAGTGCATTTTATATGCTAAATTTCCACAGGCATGTCAAGCAACATGTCACAGGATCGCTATTTAAGCATGACAGAAAGCTCACTATTCATCAGATGTTCAAATGTTTGTTTACACACACACACACACACACACACACACACACACACACACACACACACACACACACACACACACACACACACACACACACACACACACACACACACACACACACACACACACACACACACACACACAGACACACAGACACACACACACACACACACACACACACACACACACACACACACACACACACACGTTGACATTACCTGTCACCTCAGAATGTCAGGTAACGACTGCCGCCAGGTTATTTATTTCATATGTTTTGTCAGTATAAAGAGACGAGAGTTTAAAAGTTTCAGGACTCATTCTGTCATGCAGTCAGCACTCAACCTCTTTTATTTTTTGGTCATTTGCAAAGTGAAATAAATAATTTTCTAGAATTTCTAGCTACTAGAAGGGTCAGCATCATTACTCTAGTCTTCAGTGTCACATGATCCAAAACATTTATTTATTATTTTTTTATTTATTTAACAGGGACAGTGTACAATAAATGTACTGTACCAGATTTAGCTAGAAGCTAATTCCCATCTGCAGTCCCTGGGCAGGTGCCATTTGTACTCTCACTTTTAAATAATTGTACGCATCCTTGCTGAAGAGAATTAAAGGATTAGTTCACTTTTTAAAAAACTTTTGCTGATAATTTACTCACCCCCATGTCATCCAAGATGTCCATTTCTTTCTTCAGTCGAAAAGAAATTAATGATTTTGATGAAAACATTCCAGGATTTTTCTCCATATAATGGACTTCTATAGTGGCCAAAACGGTTCAAGGTCCAAATGAGTTTTCAGTGCAGCTTCAAATGACAAATGACGATACCAGACGATGAATAAGGGTCTTATCTAGCGAAACGATGCGCCATTTCGAAAATAAATAAAACAGTAAAAGTATTATTAGCACAAATGCTCGCCTTGTTCTGTCCTGAGATGCGTGTTCGTGATTCTCCTGTTCAAACTCGTTCATTAAAATGAACAAATCTTTTTTCGAGTCATTTTATTAATTCAACGAACGAAATGACTCGAAAAAAGATTTGTTCATTTTGAACGAGTCTTTTTTCGAGTCATTTTGTTCATTTGTTGTATACCCTGAAATATTCAAAAGCAGCAGTGCATTTTACGAACGAAATGACTCGAAAAAAGATTTGTTCATTTTAATGAACGAGTTCAAACAGGAGAATCACGAACACACATCTCAGGACAGAACAAGGCGAGCATTTGTGCTAATAAAACTTTAACTATTTTATTTATTTTCGAAATGGCGCATCGTTTCGCTAGATAAGACCCTTATTCATCGTCTGGTATCGTCATTTGTCATTTGAAGTCATTTGAAGCTGCACTGAAAACTCATTTGGACCTTGAACCGTTTTGGCCACTATTGAAGTCCATTATATGGAGAAAAATCCTGGAATGTTTTCATCAAAATCATTCATTTCTTTTCGACTGAAGAAAGAAAGACATGGACATCTTGGATGACAAGGGGGTGAGTAAATTATCAGCAAAAGTTTTTTTAAAAAGTGAACTAATCCTTTAATTTATTTTATAGAATATATAAAAGCGTACTGAACCCAAATAAATATATAGATATATATGTATGTGTATATGTTTTGAATCCCTAGACAGCTGCTTTTATTCTCTGTAGTGTTTACTACTGTAAGTCTGTGAGTTTAGTACTTATAAAAACAGCTTTCTGATGCAATATTGACTGCAATGAAATCAGCTAAATTTCGTGTAGCATGATGAATACCTTCACCAAAGTAAAATGTTAGTTTAATTATTTTTTCATGATTTATCTCCTCTAGACAGCAAGAGAATCAATCTTAGTCTTGTCATGATTTTTTTCTCTCTTTTCCTCAGTGAAAAGTAGAGCATGTTAAACTCACGTTGCCTTATGGCGACATTCTGGCATGGCAATGAAAAGAAAAAAAAGAAAACCTCTCTGTAAAAGGCCCGTAAGCCTCGACTGTCATTTCAGTTTAGGCAGAGAAAACGTGACCGAAGAGCCACGAACCTTGTCCTCCTCTTTACATGATGTTGTGAGTGAGATAAAAGAGAAAAAAAACAGAGAGGGAAGTGCAGAAAGGAAAGAAAAGGGCAGAATATGGCAGGGTGTTTCACTTTGACACTGTAGTTCCATCAAATCTGGTTACGTGTAGTCAGGCCCTTTGGCCCTTCGCTCTGTGTGTGTGTATGTGTACTCATGAGATTAACAAAGAACCAAGTGCTCCAGGCACAACTTTGGTGTGTGTGTGTGCACATGTTTATGTGCATGAGTCTCTTATCTTCCAGAATTCAAGGCACAGTGTTACGGTCAGGGGCCCTGGGGCCACTTCGACACTTCACGTTGTGTTGGTAATCATCTGCTAGGAGTGAAAGTGCTAAAGGCTAACACATTGAGAGAGAGAGAGAGAGAGAGAGGGAGAGATATGTCAAGAGAATGATGGAGGGAGATGCTTCCCTCCGGTTGGATAAGTGGGCCACCACCTGGAAAGTTGTGAGTTCAGCCCCCAGAGGTTGCAGATTATTCAAGCCTAGTTATAAACGGATAGTTTTGACTCTGAATTTGTTTCGCATCAGCCATATTTAATCCATTGATAGATGTCTACCTGTGAACACGAGTTTTTTACATTAAGCAATTGCTGCATTCAAGTCATGTGTCGGAATGTTTGGATTTATGAGTTGAACGCACATGATTTGTAATTACCATTTGTAATCTTCGGATTTTCTTCGGACTTATGGCAGAAACAAATCGTTTTTTGATTGATGCAAGTTGTAATTGTGATCATGGACTTTACCATTTAGTTTGTATGCATGTTGTGTACTGATGATGAAGAATTAAGCTATTCATTTTTGTTCGACTCATGATTTATGAGCTGATAGATGTGTGCAACCCAACTACATTTCCCATCATTCTCTGTGGCAGCATGAGAATAATAAAATACATTAAGCATTGTTTAGACACAACTTGCATGTTTTGCTATTTTTTGCAGTAATGCTAAAATGCAAGCCAGTAAGTGAATAGAAATATAAATTTGCCAATTGCGTACATGTTGTTTTCAACCAAGATTATTCTGATATATTGTATTTTTGATACCACAATATATGTTATACAGTTTATATAATTTAAATTGTATTCTATACTTATGTTACCAGAAATATTATAAAACACAACAATGTTCCATTACTTCTTTTCATTAATAATAATAATAACAAGTATTAATAAAAATAATAACAGTGATAGTGTAATATAATAAAAGACAACAATGTTCAATTAATTATTTTCATTATTATTATTGTTAGTAGTAGTAGCAGTAGTAGTAGTATGAATAACAATAATAAATGATTGAACATTTGTCATATACTGTCATGCTGCCTGAGAACGTCTCTTGTCTTTGCGTACAGCATCAAGTGGCTTATCTCTTTATTTTACTACCTCTCTCTATCTTGTTTTGAACAGGTGCTCTGTAGACTTTCTGACCCCTCATTCCATCTGAAAATTGATGCGTGCTGCTGTTCACATAAGATTAGAGCCAGTGTCATTCTTGTGTCTTACACAAAACGACTGCAAATATCGCCGGTACTTAACTATGACATGCAAGGATATGTGCTTAGGGAGCACCTGCATGATGAGCATGAATCAAGGACTCCTGACACGGATATGAACCAAAATGACAAATAAAGATGGCCTCCATAATCTTGTCATGGATCAAACGCCTCCATTCTGCAACATACGCCCACCGGTGTTCGGATCACAGCACCTGCGGGCTGTAACAACACCTACGTGGAGAATGCGGGGAAGCAGCGCAAACTTGGGAAAAGTAACCTCTGCTACAAGACATTTATTGATGAGAAAGTGCTATCTGGTTTCTGATGTGACTGATTCTATCAGCATTAAATATTCTTTATGGAGTTGTTTGACGTGTTTGTACTGATTAGAGAGAGGGTAATGTGTTTTGAATCAGGAGGAATACAGAATTATAGTCTTGAATTTGTTACAAACAGACCTGACAAAACAAAGGTAAAGCAAGAAAGGCCATGCTTTGATTTTTACCACGATTAGGGGACATTGTTGTACATTTAGATGCATTAAAGGGTACCTACTATGGATTTTTGAAAATTGCACTTCATGTAGTGTGTAACATAGATCTAAGTGAACGAAAACATCCTGCAAAGTTTTAAACATGAAAGTTCACCGTATACAAAGTTATTGTCTCTCAAATGTAAGAGTCGACTCTGAGTCGCTGATATGAATCGTTAGACGAACGATGCTTTTTCTCTACATTTATGACGTCACCTGTACAAGTTATTTGAATAAGATACGCCCACTCATTGCGTTCGGAGACGCCAGGGAAAACTAACATTATTTCGACGAGACGCTGTGTTTTGAAGTGCGACGCAAAAGCAAACTTTTTTCATCTGCCCAGTGAGGAGCATTTGAAGACTAAGTGGCTACAGTTCATATATACAACTATACCACAGAAGTATAGCCGAACCTTGTTCTGTGTTTGCGTCATTTTGAAGATGATTGCTTTACAAACCTAAATGCTATAAAGTATTGATTTGCGGCTAATACTGAAGGAAGGATCAGTACCGAGTTTATTTGGATCAGCTTCCTTCTCCGAATCACAACCTGTAAGTATTACTAATATTAATTGTTGCTTTTATGTTTTATGTAGCATGCTCAATAATTAGTTATAAAAGCAACAATTAATATTAGTAATACTTACAGGTTGTGATTCGGAGAAGGAAGCTGATCCAAATAAACTCGGTACCGATCCTTCCTTCAGTATTAGCCGCAAATCAATACTTTATAGCATTTAGGTTTGTAAAGCAATCATCTTCAAAATCTTATACGTAGTTATAAAAAAAACAAGTGACATTTCAACTGTCATTCTACCGACGAGAAAGCGTGATTTTTTTTTTTTCCCAAACCACTTCAGCGGAAATCCCGCCCTGCAACCGATTTCATTGGTTTAGGTTACAGTGATGGGTAGGTTTAGGGATCAGGGTTGGGTGTAGGCAATCTGTACAGTGATTGACATGACCAATGAAAACTTTAGAATCAGCTGCAGGGCGGGATTTCCGCTGAAGTGGTTTGGGAAAAAAAATCACGCGACGAGAAAGATAAGAGAAAATGGCTGCACTTGATAAGGTAAGTTACAAATCTTAAACAAATGAAGAAACTTTGGCGCCAGTAGTTGCTATCCCTTAATCCCTAGTAACACCCACTGGCACTGAAGCGGAAAAAGCCCTTTAAAAAACAACCGTATAGCATCAAATAACTAACTAAACACTTTCTTATTTTAAAAACAAACACTTGAAATTACATCAACGTGATATAAACTACAGTAAATGACAGAAACTATCTTTAGAAAAAAGATATGTGAAGTGTAATTTAATTAAGTAAAAGTGTAATTTAGTTGGTCTCACGTCCCGTTGAATAACATGGGGAGGCGGGGCTTATGAGCTATACTAGGACCGGTCACTGAGGGGCAATCGAGACGTTTTGGCTTCACTTTTGATTGCTTGTGCGGCACGCTTGGTTGGTGCATAGATCGTCTTATTCTTCTGCTCTTCTGTTGTAGCGGTTAGCAAACAGCGTTGCATTACTGAATGCGCCCCCTTGTGGATTTAAGTGTGGATGTCCTGTGACTGGCTGTATTCATCATCTCACTTCATTCACCAAACCGTGACGGTTCGGGACGAATACATGTACCATTACACACCTAGTAAAAATAAATGTCTAGTAATGTTATTAATTCTAACAATATATCAGACCTTTGATAATATAAGAAAAATATAAAAAATAATATAATTCAATATAGCATAATATTATGTAGTTTGTATTAAACTCTGTAAAAGTGTAAAATAATATAAATAAAGTCTTTTATTAATAATATAGTAAAACCATATTAAATGTATTGTGCTTTAGGATTCAGACTTTTACATCAAGCAACATTAATGTTGGCATCTGTCAAATGTTACAAATCTTGTACCAGATGAATGTTTTTATTTATTGAATTTTTTTTACTTTGACTTTGGATGCATGACTTTTGGCATAAGCAACAAAAGATTTGTTGCGTTTTCTTTTTTTAAGAAATCAGCTTTTTTTGCTAGCATAACTACTACAGTATGTTTGGTTATATTATTTTTTTTGAATTGTATTATTTTAATCTAGCAATTAATATAAATAAATAATAATAATTTTATATATATATATATATATATATATATATTATATATATATATATATATATATATATATATATATATATATTATATATATTAGGGATGCACCAAAATGAAAATTCTTGGCCGAAACCGAAAACCGAAAAAAGAGGAAACCAAGGCCGAAAACCGAAACACCGAAAGAAATTATGCCAATTATTAGTAGGCCTACCATTGCATTTATGGCTATGACTGTGTACTAACTTTACTAAAATCAAGGCATTGCAATTGCATAAATTAATATTAAAGTTTCAAAGAATAAATCAATTACAAATAATCCAAATGTTTATTTAGCAAATTGCAACAATGCACAGTATAAAATAAAATTCAAACTAAAATGGTAACGTGACCCCACTCGTGTACATTAAATAATAATGTACAGGCCTACTGGCCTGCATAAAGGTTTTAAAATTAAATGTTCTCTCAAAGTGCATTTAGGTTCGCAACACGTTGATTTTTCTATTTTTTTTTACTAAGCCTATTTAAAATCGTATTTGATTGCAGAGCGCCGTAGCGCTCTCTCTCTGTTCTCTGTGTATCTCCCGCACGCTCTCTCTCTCTCTCTGTACCTCTTGCGCACTCTCTCTCTCCGTACCTCTTGCACACGCTCTCTATCTCTCCGTACCTCTTGCACACGCTCTCTATCTCTCCGTACCTCTTGCACACGCTCTCTATCTCTCCGTACCTCTTGCGCGCGCGCTCTCTCCCTCTCTCTCTCCGTACCTCTCACGCGCCCGCTCTCTCTCTCTCGCGCTCTCTCTCTGGGCCGTGTTCCTCTCATATTCAGCGTAGCTAGCGATCGGAATGTTTGGATTTCAGGTGATAAATTAAAACCGACATCATCACAACATTTCGGCCGTATTGTTTCGGTAATAAAAGTCTTTCGGCCGAAAACCGAAAATGCACTTTTGGGCCATTTTCGGCCGAAAATTTTCGGTGGCCGAATATTCGGTGCATCCCTAATATATATATATATACCTGTAAGAACAGACCTGTGAGCCTGGAACCCATTGTTGGGTTGTGAACAACTGCTTTAGAGATATTTTCTCCATGTCAGCCCTCTGGTGCATAAGAACAAGATGTGCTGGGGTTATATATTGATGCTCTGACAATATCCTGCACTTTGTGTGTGTGTGTGTGTGTTTGTCTGAGGGGTGTGTTTCTGGGTGAAAGCCATATTTGTTTATCGCTGTGTGCGGCCCGCTGCATAGCCCGGTGCTGTTTCTCCCCTCTCCCGGGGAAACTGGGCTGTTGCTGCTAGCAACAGATAAAAAGTGCTGTTAACCTCAGCAGGGTTTCAACACATCAGTCACTCAGGGAGATAAAGGTAGAAGCTTCGAGGCCTCTCTCACAACACACACACACACACACACACACACACACACACACACACACACACACACACACACACACACACACACACACACACACACACACACACACACACACACACACACACACACACACACACACACAAAGAGGCTTTTGGTCCCTTCATGGGAGCTGAGATGAAACACACACTTGCATAGTCCAGTAGCTAAACATAAAGGCGGTTCTGAGATGTAGCGACTCAATGGAAACGAAACATTTTTCACAGTCGGCACGACGTACTGTTAAAGCAGTGGTGAAGGCTTTTCTCTTTGAATAGTGATGAATGTTAACTTCATTTTCACCTTGGATTGCTTTTCTTTTCCACTGGAGATGGACCCACTTCTGTCTCGCACACATTGCGTTTGGCTTAAAAGTGGGAGAAGGAAAGGAAATGTGAGCGTAGTTCAGATGTTGGGAATTAACCGCTAATTGCTTTTCCTGTTTAAGCTTTTTTGCTCTTAATGCCGTTTAGTCTTTAATTATTCATGGCTGTGTGGTCCGGCATGCTTTCTGAATTAAGCTTTACAAATGAAAATATGCCTGCAATGATTGTCCCAAGGCCTGACTTATTATGCAGCTCACGGATGGAAGTTAATACATATTCTAAAGCTTGTTTCTTCAGCTCGTTTCAAAACAACTTAGGCTTTCCATTATGACATTATGAATTAATATATTATTTAGAAGGAATGTTGAAAAACCTATCTGTAGTTTTGTTCAAATCCAGCCTGTATTCAAGTCTCGGCAGACTTCATAAGAATGTGACCCTCTTCACCTTTCTTTCATAGTATTAATATTATTGTCTGTTGCCTTTCATTCCTTCATTTTTCATGGTGCTTGCCAAAGCAAGCATCGGCATTACTATTGTATTAAAGTGCCTGTATTATGGTGATTTCAACAAACTCCTACATTTACATTACATTTGGCAGCAGATTTAAGTCAAAGTGACTTACAGTTTATCCAAGGTTTACACTTATCCGTCTGGGTTTTCCTTGGGGATCAAACTTATGAACTTGGAGTTGCTTGTACAATGCTCTACCAGTTCAGATATTCTGGCATATGATGAAATGGAAGATAAAGCCTTATGTTCCTACTTCCTACAATAGAGGGATTTGAGCCATATAAAGGTCAGAATACGTTTTTTTTTAACCCTTTCATCACCAACATGGCCAAGTCACTCCCACCTAGACTCTCAACTAACCCTGGGACACTCATATAAAAAGCTAGCTAGATTTCTCAGTCAGTCATTTATTTATTTTTTTACATATTTTTACATATATTTTACATAATGAGTCTCTCATGCTCGCCAACGTTGCATTTATTTGATCAAAAATACATTAAAGTAACACCAAGTAACTTTTCCTCTTCGGTCGCCCTGCTGGTTGGAAACGAAATTGTCCATTACCGCTGTTGTAAATAATTTAGCCTACCGTCGCACGCACGCTCGCTGTTTATCCAGCACCGGCTTTAGAATGAACGATATCCACAGACAAGGTAGAGTATGTTACATGATTTCATGAAAGGATGATGTATTGCGACATCAGAAATGAAGAAAAACGAAATAATGACTATTGTAGCGCTTGACGTAAAGCAGTCGAATTTTGTAGTTCTTTCATGGTCGGGTTCCTACCGGAAACCCGAAGTTACATAGTGCCAGTAAAAGCGATACAGACCCCGTCAGGCTATGGCAGACGAGTCATTTAACTTATTTTAAGTCGATGTACCATCACAAGGGTCTTGGAAATATATTATGAAGTTTGAAAAACTACATAGTGTTACTTTAAAAGGAGGAAAAAATAAATGCTACTCTTTTGAACTTTCTGGTCGTCAAAGTATCTTGAAATGTTTTTTTTATCATGGTCTCCACAAAAATATTTAGCAGCACAACTGTTTTTGACATTGATAATATATTTTAATATTTATTAAAAATATATTTTTGAAATGAATAAACACCAAGTGTACGAATATTTCATATTATTATTATTAATACAATATAATATCAGTATTGTGAAATGCAATTACGGTTTAATTGTTATATTAAAATATATTATCAATGTTGAAAACCGTTATATTTTTTGTGGGAATTGTGATACCGAAAACTTTTGTAATATTATAAGTGTCTTTACTGTAACTATTGATCACTTTAACACATCCTTGCTGAATAAAAGTATGAATTACTTGTAAAACTTTTACTGCCATGATTGTTTTTTATTTAAAAAAATAGTAAAAGTTTAGTTTTATGTTAAATAGTCTTGCTTGATTTTTCATACTATGTAGTAATAATAATGTCCTTGTCTGTCATTTTCTAATTCAAAATGTCCATTTATGTATCAGTGATATAATTGGCCACTTTAACAATATTCATTAAAACAAAGCAGTGTATTTTTTTAATTGCCTGCAAATTGTTGGTTGGGACGTCCTGCCCTCTCGCATTCTCTCGTGTCTTTGTACCTCTGCACAAACAGTGACGAATGTAAATTGCTGTGCTAAGTTATATGTGCTATTGCTCAATCGGGCTTTAATTACATGTTGCCTCCGCCTCAAAAAGCATTTAACAGAGACTTGAATGCCTTAATGAGGAGCGTAATGAACACTCAGGATGTTTGGTTGTTCGCTTGCATAGCACTGGCATTTTTATAGGCTGTCATAAAATACCATTTGCATCAGCAAATTACAATGGCTCGATTATTATTATCCAAAGACGACCTGATCATAAATTAAACCTCCAATTACAAACATCTATCTGTTGGGAGAGAAAATGAACGGTGTGGTTTTTATTCACTCAGAGAGAGAGAGAGAGAGAGAGAGAGAGAGAGAGATGAGGGATGCCAAGCACCTATGTAGATTATTCTCGGTGGAGGCATTTATTGAGTTTATTGTTTGGCTGCTAGCTCAGTCTCCTGACTGAAATGGGAAGCTACATTAAAAGCTCATTAAGGCCTGTGCGCTGAGCGACTGAGGGAGCCTTGACTTGTCCACTCGACTCCAATACTGGACTTGCTTTTTTCTTAGAAGATAGAGATGGTTTTAGTAGATAACGGAGAGTCGAGAGATTACCGGCAGTTATCAGGACATCCACAGAAGTCTTTCCATCTAGATAATGTTTGGTGTGTTGTGTGTTCTCATATAGTGGAGTGGGGTATGATGTGTTAACAATGTTTGTTTGCTTGTTTATTTATTTAATAATAATGATAACAATATTTATTTATATATATATATATACACTACCGTTCAAAAGTTTGGGGTCAATACGTTTTTTTTTTTTAAAGAAATGTATACTTTTCTTCAGAAAGGACGCATTAAATTGATCAAAAGTGACAGTAAAGACATGTATAATAATGCAAAATTTTATTTTTTAATTAAATGCTTTTCTCTTGAACTTTCAAAGAATCCTGAAAAAAAAAATGAATCACAGTTTGCACAAAAATATGAAGCAGCAAAACTGTTTTCAACTGTGATAATAATCATAAATGTTTCTTGAGTATCAAATCATCATATTATATTGATTTCTGAAGGATCAGCTATTTTACATTGCAATAATATTTCACAATATTACTGGGTTTTTGTATTTTTAATCAAATAAATGCAGCCTTGGTGAGCAGAAGAGACTTCTTTTAAAAACATGAAAAATCTTACCGACCCCAAACTTTTGAACGGTAGTGTGTGTGTATATGTATATGTGTGTGTATATATATATATAATTAATTAGGATACAATGTGTCTGTTAATCTAGCTATTTATTTATTAAAAGTATTTATTATAATAATAATAATGTATCTATTTATTTATTCGATTTGTCTACTTTATTTATTTAATGTATTTTTTATAACAATAATAACAGTATCATTGATTTGTTTTAATAGCAATATATATTTGTTTTAATTTAATAATAATAATAAATATAATAATCATTTGTTTATTTATTGGGGTACAATGTGTCTCAATCTAGCTAGCTGTTATTTCTTTTTTATATAATAATAATGATGATAATGTATCTGCTATGATGTGTTTTATTTATTTATTTATTTATTATTGGGGCACAATGTGTATCTTTATCTAGCTAACTGTTATTTATTTAAAGTATTTTTATAATACTAATAATTATTATTATTATCATCATTTATTAGAATATGGCAGTGTTTGATTTTATGAACATTTTAAAAGTGTACATAAGCTAAATAAGTTTTGAATGAGATTAGAATGTTTCTCGTTATTTTGTATTTAAATTTTTCTTTAATGAGTCAACATTGCAATTTACATAAGTTTACGTTTATTGTGAGGAAAGTTGTCACTGGGCCACTTTATTTTTGAGAAATCATATCTCTATGGCGCTGCATTATTGTTAGTTTTATCTTTTCCTAGAGGAAAGCTGAAGTGGCACAGCTTACCCCACTCTCCTCTAGAGTCTCCACACAGGTTTGTGTGATGCTTTGTAAATACTCTAGTTGTACAGATTCAGACTGGTCTCTTGATGTGAAATGGGTAGAGAGTTGAATTGGAAGTGAAGTATAACTGGCTCTCAGCAGTCCTTTTCATTTTCACACCTCTTCTCAACACCCATCCTCCTATTCTCTCCTTTCCCCTCGTTCTCTCCTCCTCTTCCTCCTCATCCCCCTGTGTTCAGTTGCACCGCGGTGTGATTACACAGGAAAGGGAGCTCTATAAATCATGTGGATTTATAGCGCTCCAGTTAATAACGCAGCTGTGGGCGTATAACATGGTTCTCTCAGGTGTCTTAAACGCCCGGAACACGTCAGCTCTCTGGCCTCCCCACTGGGAATCACAGCACATTAAAGCTGGCTCATTATCAGAGCAGAACCACCATTTAACATTGAACTCCCTTATCATTTTAACATTGACTCAACCTCATCCATTAGGCGGGATATGGGCAGACAAAGAACAAAATAGCCATAGGGTTCAGTGTTTTAAAAAAGCAGTCTGTGTTCAATTAACTGAAATTACCTAAATGTTTGCAACAAATTAGAGGAACTTAGAGCAATAGTTCTCAAGCCAAGAGCCTCAGCAAACTTCCATGTAGGAAATACAGTATGACTTACAGTATTATCATTTAATTATTTGAAGAAAAAAAAACCTAACTAAATTAAAATACCAAAATGTGTTTTGTACTACTACTACTACTACTACTACTACTACTACTACTACTAATAATAATAATAATAATAATACTAATACTACCAAAACTACTAGTAATACTAGTACTACTACCTACTTATTATTTATTTCAACAATAATAATAATAGTGTATGCATTTATTTATTTGGGATAAGATGTGTCCCTTAATATTGCAAACTGGTTTGTGTTTTGTTTGTTCGTTTTATTTACTACTACTACTACTACTACTACTACTACTACTACTAATAGTAATAAAAAAAATGTTTATTTTTTTATTTTTATGAATCTTCTAGAATTACAAAATTAATTATAGATATTTGTTTTTAACATGCCAACAATCCCAGTTTCTGTTTATAAAAAAGATTGAAAAGAAGCACCATTATCATAACTACAGCATAAATGTCTGGGTCAATATGGGTGGCCGTTTTTGAGTCTTGAAGTCCAAAAGGTTGAGAATATGTTATCTGAGGGTGAATTTGAACTGAAGGTGGGCTCTTTTTACTTTCGCTAGTACACAACCACTTAAACATCCAACCAACAACATTGGATACCTCAGCAACCTCATAGCAACATCCTGACAACCATTTGGAAACCTATAGCATCATGATGTTGAGTTGTACTGCACTTATATTGTTTACGTTCCATGCTCCTTTATGGCATCTCTGTTCTTTTCTGATGATCTCAGGCTGTCTGGCATGCCAGTTCTTGACACAATCTCAGAGGGAAATACCTGTGCTGGGTTGTGTTTCAGCCTGAGACCCATTGCCAAATCTCAGCATGAGGGGCGGAACAAAAGCTTTCTCTGAACAAAACTGCTTCAGGCATTGAACAGACCTCCTCTACTGTGAGACAAAAGACCCGCAGGCCTTACAGAACCCGGAGAGCCTCCCTGCCACCCAAACAAAGGCAGAAATTAAGCAGCGCTCGGAGCGATACGGCTCTTACACACAAGCTAAAATGTTTCTTTTATAGCTCTAGTGGGTTTCAACATGGCGTCTCTCCTAAGGGCGAGAAGAGCGCTCTGCATCTTGCCTTTTGTCAGGGCTACAGGGAGGGAAGTTGAGTTTCATCATCCTTTTTTTCTCTTCTCTCTTTCCTCACAACCTGAGATTTTAACACCTCCTATAACACTTTCTGTGTTAGTTTTATTAAGAACGCTGAGGGTTTAGGTTTATATCCTTCTGACGGTGTAATAATGATTTTCCAGCCTTTGCTACTTAGTAGTTATATTTAATTATTGTGGTTGGTCACGACTTTTCTGTTCTGATAGAAAGTACAATGCTAATAAATAATAAAATGCCGCTAATCACATTCATACTTATTTAGCATAGCATATAGTGAGCATTAGAGATTTATTTTAAAAACATGGAAAACAAAGTCTTACTGACTCCAATGTTTAGAACATTAATGTATAATAAGATGTGCTCGAACTTTCGAAGGTTATGAAAGTTTCAAAATCTGTACACTATTTTTTTTTCCATATGTATTTTGAATGACAGTTTCTTCCTTTTCACAACCTTAGTTTCACTATGTGTCATGCGTGAGGTGTGTAAGATCACACTCTCCCCACTCAGGCGTTAAAGGTAGCAGCCACCAGTAAATTATATGCACTGGCCGCACTAAACGAGCTCGAGCGCGACATGGAAAAAAGACAAACGGAAAGTGAGAGAAAGAAAAGATTAAATACAAGCAGAACTTTTTTTGTGGTTTTAACACTAGCAGTGTTCAGTCTCACCTCACCTTCTCTGTGGCTTTGCTTCAGGCTAACAGTTACAACCCAGATTTCCTGTAGCAAAAGCGAGCATGTTTATCTGCTCTTAGGCGTCTCCTCATAAACTCGTATAACACCTTCTGCTCGTACTAACACTTAGTTTCAAGCTCCTCTGTCGTCTCCACCCTCTGGTCAGCAGGAGGACTGGCATGTCCCAGACCCGTCTCTGCTACGTGCCTTCTTTCATGCCCGTTAGATCTCGTAGATTGTGAAGGCGTTTGAGTGTTTACGGAAAAGGAGCTTATCGTGTCCTCATGTTGAATGGTTATATAGACTCGTCCCCAAAGCAGACCAGTTACAGACTTAAAGGCTTTTTTTCGTTTGTTTTGAGTAGTAGTTAGTAGTTGAATATTGTATAAGGGATTTGAACTTACCATTAGTTGGTGTAGACGGAAGAAATTATCATTGCTTATATAGTATTATGAATTTCAGAACGTTTCAGTTATGGATTTGTTTCCTTTTCCGCTTGCATGACAGCTTATGGTGGACCTGATGGTCATGATTTGAGAATGATGCAATCAAAATGTTGTTGACTGTCTGGCGTCTGTACAAAGTTCACACACTAAAAAAAAATTTTTTTCTGGTGATTGGTAACATTTTCTGGTAAAAAATACGGGCAGATGTGGTTGCCAAAAATTTACAGTAAAAAATACAGTAGCAACTTTTTAGGTTTTACAGATTTAACTTTTCCATTAAAGTAACACTAAGTAGTTTTTCAAACTTCATAATATATTTCCAAGACCCTTGTGATGGTACATCGACTTAAAATAAGTTAAATGACTCGTCTAACATAGCCTGACGGGGTCTGTATTGCTTTTACTGGCACTATGTAACTTCGGGTTTCGGGTAGGAACCCCTGCACAAAAAAGAACTACAAATTCGACTGCTTTACGTCAAGCGCTACAATCAGGGTGGGAATTATGTAATTTTAGGGGCAAGGCCATTTGGCCTCCACCTTTTCTTTTTTTTTAGGGGCACCACGGCCATATGACAGGGCACAAAGGCCATTGAGTACAATTCGATGGTTTTCCCATTCACATTCATACCATAACATCCTTATTTTGAATAAGACATGGATTATGACTTTAAAAAAAAAATAAAAAAAATATTTTACCTTCTGTGAAATGATTTGGCTTCAGATAAAAAAAATCAGACAGAAAATATAATATTTTATGTATCAGGCATGAAAACGGTTCAGGGGTGAAAAAGGTGAGAAGGATATTACCCCTCTAGGGGGGTCCGGGGGGCATGCTCCCCCGTAAGAAAATTTTATATATTCCATATTTTAAAGCATCAATCTGATGCATTTTTAGATGCATTTTTTTGAACACCAGCGCAGTTAAAAAAAAAAAATCAAATAGAAATTCTATAACTGTGTTGAACTGATAATCACTCTTTTGTGTGTTAAACACAATATAATACAGACAACTTCATTATAAAGAAAAACAACAAATCAAAAAAATATGATCATAACCTATGACAAAAATTATATTATAAACTAGATTAGTGGATAACTCAGCAGTAAAATTTAGTCTAGAAAAATCACAAGTGTACAATAATTTTATCAAATCTGAACATTTAGTGAAAAAAAACATTATTTACTGGGGAACAAATAAGAGACAATAAGTGTAGTACTAAATCTGGTAAAACGTTACACTTTGCTCTTTGTATTGTTCTAAAATACATTAATGAAATACAAGATAAAAATCAGAAAGATCAATTATTTTATATATAGTCTAGGCTACTATAAAATTAAGACATTTTTTTTTAAAATGTATAGCACAGCTGTTTAATGAGGCAGCAACATATGAGGGATAGGACAGAACAAAAAGGGCTATTAAGAATCTTTCATTGCGCAAAAGTATTATATGATTATGAAAGGATCCAATACAGTGCGGCACAAAGTGCGTATGCGCATCCCGAGCGCAGAATGATGCGCTTGAAACAACACAGAGTCACAGCGCTCAGCTCTTCGAGTCCGCATTGAAAAGTTAAAAGCACGAAGGAAAGACATATTGATGCGTAGTGTATTATACAGTATCTATCTATGCAATAGTTTATTGAGCCTTTTCTTTTAACAGTTTTAAATTTCAGTTACTGCGCGCGTGAGGAACAATTATAGTGCTCCAGTGTTCTGATCTAACAGACACACGATAGAAAGGAACACACAGCAATACAGTCCAGCAAGTCATTTTATGCGAAACCATAGAGCTTTATATACAGATCAAGTATAATAATATTAACATTGAATCATATTGGAGAGAGTTTCATCGTTGACTGTGTTGTGACCGAACGCGACGCGCTGTTTGATGCTGAATGAAGAATGACTGACAGCCGCAGCGGAGGGAAATGTTTTCGTGAACTTGAATTTAATGACTTAAATTTCTATCTCACGTCACATCATACTATAGTATGGCTTCATATAGTATACCATTCTGTTCAATTCAATAAAATATTATTCCTGTTAATAGAAATCTGATGTAAACTGAGAATATATAAATATTTCTCCAAATCTGCACACTTTTGAGCTAACAGCCGTGAGTGACGTTGTTTTGTGAATCGCTGTCATGACGACGAGATTTTTATGAATGAGAACGCGATGGGGAAAAAAACGCTTCAGTGCGACGACGCACTGGCAACGGTTATTATGACACTGTACCTGCGCGAATCCACGAACTAATTGAAGTTCAGAGACTACTTGGGTGGCCCATTATGCCACACTGGCGCTTTATACATGGAACTTGGACAGGGCCAGGGCACACAGGCCACTGTGGCCGTACGATGATTTTTTTTTCACGGGGCATGCGTGGCGGCTGCGTCGCGTTTTCTGTGTCTTTGCACATCAGAAGCGTGTCTGACGCGGCGCTGCTGACACGGATCACCCTTGTTCAACGTACGGGAGAGAGTTCGTGTTAAGCATAAATATAAAGCCTTCTGATAAAGACACTGTCAGCACAGCAGTATTGACAGCAAAATAGACTACAGAATGTTTAGTTCTGGTGCAATATTTGAAAATTGATAATTATGCCTATTTATTTAGCCTATTTATTTTTAAATTAGGCCTATAGGCCTATTTGTATCTAAATTTGTCAAAAATGTAATTTATTAATATGTATTCGTGTACAAAATAACATATAAACATCTTTTCCTATTCTATTTAGCCTAGAAACGCTTCCAACACGCTTGCGTGTCGCGTGAAAAATAGGCGTCGGTTCTATTTCTAGCATGCACGCGTTTTCCGCGCGGCTCATGCCGCGCCTGAGACGCGCGTGTCACGCAGGCAGTGTGCAAGCTCTAACCTGTTAACATGGGAGCCGAAATAAAAACGGACACGCCACGCAGCCAGTGTGTCTCCGGCCTAATTTAGGGGAATCAGAGAGCCGCTATCATTATGCGAGCTTTTTATAGGTTAATTTTTTTCAACAATTCAGCGCAACTCCAAAAAGGAGGACAAATGAGTGTCCGGCTTGAGGCTGCGCCGGACGCCGGACAGGGGGCTTAAAATCCGGACTGTCCGGCCAAAATCCGGACGTATGGCCACCCTACATGAAGGCCAAAGTGTAGGGCAACGGCGGCCATGGCCGCGTGGCCGCGGTATAATTCCCACACTGGCTACAATAGTCATTATTTAGTTTTTCTTCGTTTCTGATGTCGCAATACATCATCCTTTCATGAAATCATGTAACATACTTTACCTTGTCTGTGGACATCGTTCATTCTAAAGCCGGTGCTGGGTAAACAGCGAGCGTGCGTGCGACGGTAGGCTAAATTATTTACGACAGCGGCAATGGACAATTTCGTTTCCAACCAGTAGAGCGACCGCGAGGAAAAAATACTTAATGTTACTTTAACTGATGTAATGTTGATATACCTACCTATACTGATTATCAGTTTTGTAATAAACTGATAAACCGCCAATAACAAGTGTTGAAAGTCACATGATGAATCCACGATTATGACAAGCAGCTTTCCCACAAGCTGAGAAGGTAAATATTAATATGGTGCACTGTCATTCACACAAATGCTAAACACCATCATGGTAACACACATGACATTTAAATAAAATGCAAGAAACATTAATTTAACAACATTAGATGTAACTTAAAACCATTACAGTATGTACATAACAGATTAGAAAAAAAACTTAGAAGAAACGGTTATTTCAATGAAAATACATCACATTTGACGTGTCATGCATGGAATTCTGGGAATGTCAATTTACATTTTTTCACTGTAAATTATACAGTGACTTGTTCTAAATGTAACACTATTTTACTATAAAATTACATTAAACGTAAGGTTAGATCTATTACAATTATTCACCGTAAGGAAACTTACTGTTACACAAACAGTTTTTACTGTTAAAATCATGATCTTTTTTTCACATGGTCAGGGTCATACATTCACTTCTTTGATTACTTACCTAGAATTCTTAATCTTAAGTATTTTTAGATTAAGTATGTCTATTTTATTATTAGCGTGTTAATGCGTCTTTTTTAAAATCTTAATTTATTTCTTTGGTTACAACTTTGGTTCTTGCGATTGTAACACTTTAGTTTGATTGTGACTATCTCTCGTAATTCCGTAATTGTATTTCTTGTAAATTCTGACAATTACTCTGGCAAGAGGCTTCCAGGCCCCACCCCGCTTATATAATCATGCATAATGACCATAAAAAAAATAATCACACACACAATTGCTTCCAGAAATGTGTTTATTTACTTCATGTCCACTTTAAATGCATACACATTTTTTTGTACTATTTATTGATTTTAATCTCCATTTTTCCATTTGCATGATTTAACAGTTAAAATGTAGCTAGAAAACAGTCCACATGGTATTTTGCAGCTCAGTGACCAGACTAACTCCCTCCTGCTATGTTATTAATACAATCTGAGGTTCCTCTCTGTGCGGAAGTGCCCTGATCATAATGAAGCCCACTATGCAGCAGGACTCCTATAGCTAAAGCTGCTCCTCTCAGAGGGAGACCCTCCATATAGAGGTTAAACCTGGCCTAAGCACTTCTTACCTGGCTTATCAACGACATTGCGGTTTCACAATTCTAGGGAGATCACCTCATCAAACGGTGCCACAAATACTACCAGACCAATTTGGAAATTGATAGTCCATACATAACGGAGTTATTGGTCTCCAATTACTACTGGCCCAGTGTCACAGAATACCCCGGGAGGGCCACTCAGGTGTTTCGCCATGCTCTCAGAGTCAATAGCGGAGCATCCTGGCTTCGCCTCACATTCATTACACCAGCCAGATGGGCTGAGAATTAGATCCCAACTCCCCCCACAGAGAGAGATAGGTAGGAGGAGATGGGAGAGAATGGGGATGGAGAGGAAAAATAATGGTTTTTGTTTTCATTTACATTGCAAGTTATTACATTTTAATGTAACACCTCTGGGACCTGGGAGCATTAAATGGCTGTTGTTGAGTAATGGAGTCTAACTGCCAGTGAATGCGGAGGGAGAAATGAAATTAGCGAGCACAGCAATTTGGCACAGTGATTATGGCCTCCGCCGAGGCACTTCCTGGTGATTTAAGAATGCTAACATTTAAGCACGTCAGATCTCATTATTCTTCAAGGTTAAATCGAGCTCGTTCCAAGGGGATCAGGCAGCAAGATGGGAAATAACTTCTCTCTTTCTCTTTTTTCTCCTCTCCTTTGGTGCATTTTTGCATCTTTTCTGCATTCGTTCCAAGCTGAAGTGTATCATTTCGGTGTCAACGGCTGGAATTGCGAAAAGGATTGTTTTCAAACAGTTTTTGAACACTGCCATTGGTTGAACAAACAGATAGCCCCACCCTAAACGCACACTATTGGCTGGTAAGGATGAAAGCACATTATTTTCTGTTAAATGTTATTCATGTTTTTACATGTGAATCATGGTCCTTACCATATTCATTAAATATCTGTTTGGGTTTTATGGTTTCTGTAATCTAGCGTGAGATCTTGGAGCTTAGTCTGCGCTTTCTTTTTTTCTTGTTTACTTTCAAAGGTGCAATTTTCTTCCATGCACTTGCTGGCGCAGCATCTTTTGTCCTCTGTACGTTCTCTCCTATACACATCTGCCTTTATCTGATTGTGCGCCACAACAATGCTTTACTCTTCTTAAAGCCAAACAGAAAGTGAAAGGCCATAACAAAACAGAAGCGTTTTTTCCATTATAGTGCGTCAAATCCTTTTAAAGGTGTTTACCCACTAGGCGTTTTGTCACCCTGTTACCAAGGGGCTCAGCTGGAAGAGCGAGTCGTCGTGGGGATAATAAAGCAGTTTAGAGCGGCGAGAATGCAAATGCACTTACTGTAACTCACTGTGATCAATTCCCAGTGCCGCTCCGCCAACCAGACAGATGGTCTCTGCTTTTATCTCCATCCATTCAAGGCTGCAGAAATCAAAACAGAGCATTTGTTTTCCGAGCAGAGAGAATGTTTCTATTGTTTTCTCTAGGGAGAGTGAGGTCGAGAATTGTACTTAAGGGAATGAGACGTGTGTTTTGTTTTGCTTTGTTTTCTCGAAGTGATAAACTAAATAAATTGTCGTTATTCAAATGTTGGCATTGTTAGCATGATGAATCTCTTTAACTGCAATGAATGGCAATCTGCACTTGTTTAAAGCTTTTTTTGTGTGTTAAAATACTTTAAAATTCTCAATATACAAATTTGAATTCAAGTAATCCATTGCGATTGTGGTGCTATAAAAACTTTGCTCTTTTTGAGCTTTTCACCTCCCTCAAGGAGATCTGTAAGACCTATAGAAAGCTGTTAGCATTCGTCTCTACGGTATTTGCTAGGCTAGGAACCCCTGCCTTTTTTGCTTATTTTCAATATGTATACAAAATTGAATAATTCCCTACAATATATTGTGTATGTGAAAAGAGTATGTGTTCAGTATTCCTAAAACAGTCGCCAAAAAGTAATCGTATGACTTGCTACTTCAGAGAGAGATTCTGAGATGCACATCTGATGGTCACGGGAGAGGATTTATTATATTTATTATAAGGTTTCTTAAAGGGTTAGTTCACCCAAAAATGAAAATTCTGTCAGTAATTACTCACCCTCATGTTGTCTTTTGTTCATCTTCGGAACACAAATTAAGATATTTTTGATTAAATCTGAGAGCTGGGTCACTCCTCCATAGGCTTCTAAGGGATTGAAACTTGACAGCCCAGAAAAGTTATTAAAGAAATCGTTAAAATAGTCCAAGTGACTACAGTGGCTAGATCTTAAGTTTATCGAGCTACGAGAATACTTTTTGAGCGCAAAAAAACAAACAAAAATAGTGACTTTATTCAAGTATTCTCTTTGGGCCTGGAGACTTCACGTAGTGTTATTTCGCAACGCTTCTGGTTGAACGTCACACGCATCACACACATGACCAGCGTCAGCCAATAGTGAGCCTACGTGTGATGTATAACACAGAAGCGCTGCGCTGTTACACTACGTCAACAGCTTAGGAGAATGACATGGAAGAGAAGAGATGGTTGAATAAAGTCGTTATTTTTGTTTCTTTTTGCAAAAAAATGCGCGCTCATCGCTTGATTAACCTTAAGATCTAGCCACTGTAGTCACTTGGACTATTTTTAATGATTTTTTTAGTAACTTTTCGGGGCTAAGTTTCAATCCCTTAGAAGCCTATGGAGGAGTGATCCAGCTCTCAGATTTAATCAAAATATCTTAATTTGTGTTCCGAAGATGAACGAAGGTCTTACGGGGTTGGAACGACATGAGGGTGAGTAATTACTGACAGCATTTTCATTTTTGGGTGAACTATCCCTTTACGAGCTCTCCAAAAAGCTGTTTTTTGGGTCCAGGTGGTGGTGTTATGACATCTAACAGAAAACCTGGCTTAGAAGCCAGTCACAGCAAGTGAATTTGGGGTGGACTATCTATTTTTCCGCCAAGTGGCAGAAAGGTTGAATGTTCCTTAAATCTCTGGTCATTTATTTTTGAAATTCAATTTGGTGCCATGCACTTGTGTCACAGAAACGAGACATTTCACCTTGAGGTGCAACAACAAAAGAATAATTGACTTCTCATATAGTAGATTACACATATAGCTCTCAAAACACTTCAAGTGTGTTTTACAAATACAGCTTTATTTAGTCTGACGTGGTCTAAGCAGACGCCACAAACTGTGCTAGCTTCAAAACATGCGATTTTAGTTCTCTATTTATGGGCAGTGCGCCCCTGTCAGTACATAAAAGGTGTTGATAAAGACACATTGAACTGCTGTAAAGATCGCTATGCAAGCAAATCTATTGACACCCAAACATATGTTGACATTGAAATGTGGTGTTGTTTGGTTTTATAATGCATTTAAAAAGACAGTCCAGCAGACTTGTTGATAAAGACATGTTCTTCTGCCTTGACAACACAACTAAAACCATTGACACCCAGCCACATGTTGACATGAAGTCTGAAAACCTCACAAACTTTTCAAAGTTAAAAGATAGTTACCAGAAATGACATTTTGCCATTATTTTACTCACCCTCGTGTTGTCAGTTAATAGATTCACAAAACTGGTCTAAATAGTGCCTATGACTCATGAATCATTTGCAGCAGTTCACAGCTCTCTGGAGTGAAGATTATCAGTGAATAACTTCAATTTTGTTGTGTTTCTCACACAAAGCTCTCATATGGTTTCAGAAGACTGCAGAATATTGCACATGAGTCAAATTGACTTCTTTTATGGTACTATTAAAGTCAGCATGAAACAGGAATTCATCCTATCCATTTTCTAAATGCTTGTTATTGATTTTTTTGTGAACAGGGTTATTATAGTTTACCGAAATTAAAAACCATAAAACAACGTTTTCATAACTTGAATAAAATGAACATTAACTGAAAAAAAAATATCTAGTTTAACTTAATGTACAAAAATAACTTGCACTAAAAAAGAAATAAAAACTATATAGACAGGAAACTATTTAAATATACAAAAAAATAAGAAATAGTTCAAAATAATGAAAAAATATATATAATAGTATCTCAATGATACTACACTGGTTGTGAATGATTATCCATGCATATGTTTCTTTTTTTCCATCTACTACTTTTTGACCTTGAAATTATTAATCAAAACTTGATCTTCCGGTGAAATTGCAGACTTCTCCTATCATTTAGTCTGCGTAAACCCCGTCCCTATCCTACAATCAACTACAAACTCATGCTTAGATCAACAACCAACCTTTTTTTCATCTTAATTATCTATTTTACTCAATACAAAAAAGATCTGTTTCTACTTCAGTTACAATGTGACTTTAATGTGCTTTTGCAATCGGTTGAAAGCTTTAGAGCTCCAGTTCATTCATTTTAATTGCCTAGATTAGTGACCAGCACAACATTTTGTATTTATCATGAAAAAATCTCATACAGGTTTAGAAAGACATGAGATTTGTATAATTAATAATTACATTTTTTAAGGGTGAACTTTCTTTGGTTTTTGCATACAATTGGATCCTCAGTGTATGAGGTATTCAGCTGATTATTTTAAATCATTAGTAAGATGCCGGTTGTGCACTTATTGTTCCTCGTTAGATTTTGTATATGTTATTTTTCTGCCTTCTAAAGACACTGAATGATCTATTTAAATTTGAATTGCTTGATCACCCAAACAAAAGCCCCATGTCCCTTAAAGATCTCACATCTGTTCTGGAGTTTGCCGTGGCAAAGTCGATCCCTCTCCTCCCGCTAAAGTGTGTTATCAAGAGCAGGGTTACTGCCGCGTGGCTCGTCACACTAAAGTGTCTATGACAGTACTGATGGAACTGCTCGGGCCCTGTGCGGCCAGTCAGGCTAATGCATCTGGAAGGAGGCTATAGGCATGACAGAGACAGGCTGAGAACAAGAGCATGGAAAAAATATGCTAGACCAGAGGCGATGTCTCACTGCCAAGATGTCCAAGCATGTTCCTGCATCCTTATAAAAATTCTAGTAAAACTGTTTGTTAACGGGAAAGTTCACCCAAAAATGAAAATTGTCATTTACTCTCCCTTGTGTCATTCCAAAAAATTGTGATTTTCCTTTTCGTTTTCTGTAGAATACAAAAGACTAAAAAGAGTCTCAAATAGTGAAACTCAGTGGGTTCCAATGTTGTTTTGGACCCCATTGATTTGCATTATATGGTCGAAAAACATCTGAAACGTTTTTTTTTTTCCAAATTCCTTTTTTGTGTTCCACATAAGAAATAGTCATGCAGGTTTGGGAGGATATGAGGGTGAGTAAAAGATGACAATTTTCAATTTGGGGTGAACAGTCCCTTTAACTGCTATTTTTTTTTTTTTACTTTTGCATGCTTGCTTTACTCTTTAAATTAGTGAGAATGGAAGGACATGTACATTGGAAGAGTGAAGCTTACTAATGTCATTTTTTTAATTTATTTATTTATTTTAATGAAAGAACTGTTATGCTTTCTTTATGCAAGTAAATAGCTTCCCTTTTTCTCTATTTAGTGAATCAATCTCACAATCACAGAATAAATGCATGCAAAAGGGAGACTAAAAACGATCCGATCAGAGAAGAAAAAAACAGAAACAAGAAAGAAAAAAAGTTTCCACTGTGGGTTTGCAGTATTGACAGCTGTGTGTAGTTTCTCGCCTCGTCTGAAACCAACCGCCCCCCTCTGAGTGAAAAACGTCCCACCACAAGATGAGCCGATAGCACATACTCTTGTTCCCACACGCTGATAGCAGTTTGGCCTGATACTATCAAGCATAAGAGAGAGAGAGAGAGATACAGAAGGAGTGAAAAGGCAAAAATACCCCTCCTCACTCTGAAGTGATGTTCAGAAGATGCTCTGAGACCGCTGTGCTCTTTAGGAAGTTGGGTGACTGAGTTTCAATTTCCATTCTGATAGGATCTGATGTCCCGCATGTAAATGGATACATTTATGCCATCTATAAATTGCTATCTAAATTGCTGGCAATTTTAAAATGCCATAGAAAAAGTTTGAAATGTTCATGCAACTCAATAAAGGAAATGCAGGAGATGCATCAACACTAACTTAAGAGAGTCTGAAAGTCATCAATTTATCAACATCAATTTATAAAAATGCAGTTCATAGTTAGTACGTTAGCTCTGTTCCATTAATAAATGGTTTAGATGTATTTTTCGTTGTTAATGTTAACAAATGTAGTTAACAAATTTTAACAAATGGAACCGTGTTGTAAATTCTTACTACACATGCTATAATTAGCCTTTAGGTGATATTTGAGATGTTAACTAAATGAGTTAATGAATGAATAATATTTAATATTACAATGACAAATCTGTCAGCAGTGTACTTGGAGCAGTGCGTTCCATTACAAACCATTTGGCATACAAGACCAAACATTCATGTTGACGTTGTTACAGGCACAAAGAGGACACACCACACCTGCTGCGTGGGATACAGGATAAGCTATTCCCCTTAAACATATTTTTCTACACACACACACACACACACACACCACACACACAACACACACACACACACACACACACACACACACACACACACACACACACACACACACACACACACACACACAACACCACCAACACAACCAACCACACACACCACTCTTTCAGGCCTCTGGTAGATGAGTCTATCACCACGTAGGCACTAACATACCCTGAAATAGCCCAATAGTATAGTCCCTGTGGGAGGAGATGTGGTACATCGCACAGATAGCATCAAGAAGAAACTGATACATGCCTTTGAGTGGAGCGTCTCTTCCAACCTGTTTTGTTTACATGTTTGTTTATTTGTTTGTCTGCTGATTCTGAATGACAAAGCATATAATATTGAGAGACAACCAAAATTATACCAAAATGTCGAATCGTGAGATATATAAAAAGTGCATAAACAGTATTTGTATAGTATATTGCCATCTAATACTGTACCATGCTACTGCCACAATACATTTTCCATTTACTTTGTGATGCCTCGCAGAACTTCCCAGCTGCTGGAAATGGAACTAATATAGAATAATCGCTGTTAGTGTTTCAATGGAATCAGTGTACAACTTTTGTCTGTTTCTAGAATCAGTCAATTTAAAACCACTTTATCCATGATCTTTGTGGTTAATGGAGGGAACATTTACCACAAGCACCAATGAGGCGAGTCCTCACATTAAGACTATGTCTGTCTAATGTGATCCCTTTGGTGATCTTAAATGAGCAATGAACATTTAATAGACTAGATGAAGCTTTTCACAATTGCCCCTCAATAGTCGGCTGGGAGAACAGAACTCCACATTTATCGAATTTATTCTCAAATGCGTGTCATTTAGGCTAGGTTTTTGCTTTCAGAGGTTTATAAACAAGTCTGAATTTACAGTATATAAATGATTAATATTAGTTTGGAAGCTGTGGTAGGGTGCACGAAGACTGACAGTGGTTGTAGGGTAAGATATTTGCAGATGTTAGCATAACTGGTATAATTCTATGGTCAGTTTTGTCTTTCAGGTCAACTACTGTACAGAGCAACAGTTTTGAGAGAATCGAACAGAACAGATTAGATTTTATAAATGTGGGGGAAAAAAACTTTAATGGGAATCGAAGGTAACTCGCTCGGAGCTGGGCTGTTGATTTTAGGTCCACGTAACAAGTGGTTTGTTAAAGTTGGCATGAACCGGAAGTTGCAACATATCTAAGTATGTGAGACACAGGATGTTACTGCATTTGTCGGTTATTTTAGTTTTAATTATATTCTAACTATCATAAACACAATGAACAGCTGCATTTTATTAACTAACGTTAACAAAGATTAACAAATACAGTAACAAAGGTATTGCTAATTGTAAAGCGAACCTTATTGGAAAGTGTTACCGAATTAGCTTGTATTTTCCAAGTACTTGTTTGTGTACTTGTGGCAGAGTACATATTTTAATGAGCACGATCAGTCCTGTGATGCTGACATCACGTTAAACGCAATGCTGTGTTTCTCTGTGAGTATCATAGAAGTTCTGCTCTCTTGTGAGGGTCTATCACCTGACTGTATTTGATGGATACGTTCTCATATAAAAAAATCCTTTTGAAAATCTCTCTCTCGAGGGCTGGAATAGTTCCTGTTCATTAACTGAGTTCTGTCTTTAAAAGTTCTAAAAGCCATTTTGTATCATTACTCTCCAGTTTTGTCTCTGACTGAGGGCATAGTCAGGGATGAAAAATACTTTTAATTTCCTGAACGTGGATCCTCACAGCGTGATGGTGCACATCAATCGCGTGTGATGCCTTTAGTCCACTCTAATAGAGGCACTTCCTTTCTCTCAGCAAGCTTTTCCGTGTCTGCCTGTGGCACTTGTAGGATCATTTGATTTGGGTCTGATAACTGACGCTAGCCTCTGAGAACGGCTCGAATGAAATCTTCTTCTCCCTAGGCGCTTCAGTCAGCCGCATGAAAGTCGTTCTCGCCTCTTTTCTCTCAGATCGGGCCATGAAATTCAGTCTCCATGGAGTGATGACAATTCCACCACTTCTTTGTTCGCAATTACTCTTCTCTCTCCATTTTTACAGTCAAAAAAAAAAGAAAAGAGTCTGCTACCTCACAGGAGGAAACGTACCTCTCTTTATCTGAGATGCTTTCCCTCGATTGCTATCAAGCAGACAAACCGCCACTTGAAATTACTTAGCATCTAATTTTCTTCTTCCTTTTTTCTTTTTTTTCTAACCCGTCGGTGTAAATGAAAACACTTCCCTGTTGACACGTTTGTAACGTGCAGCTTTTTATTAACACGGGAAAGAAATGTGGTAATGAACTGTGAACACGCTTTTTCTTTCATTTCCAGCCAAGCTACGTGATACATACACTCGCCGTCTCACGTTCTTCCTGTACTCGTCAAACGCTAATTATCCTTCCCCCCCACACACACACACACAATTGTATTACCTTTTGTACATGGTCGTCTTTTAGCATTTAAATGTGTTTAATATCATCTTTTGTTTATCCTGAACAGTAACGAAATGAACCCTCATTTGTTTTTCCCATCATTACAATCTGTTTGCTGGAATCCTTGAACCGCTATTTCCCAAACATGAGCTAACTGTGATTTCTTCCAAACAGAACACTGTTCTGGTTTCTTTAAAGGAACTGGAACGTGTCATCATAGATACATTGTAGATCCACAAACACCACCTACGCTGAATCCCTCCGCTTCGTTCCGTCACGAGCGCCGGAGTTGTGGGAGTTTGGCTCCTCAAAACAAAGTACTGTATAGGCAACTCTTCTAAAAATAAACAACCTGAAAACCTTCTTATTCGCAATTATGGAGTTGATTTTCATGCCAATGAAAACAGTTGTTAAAAAACATTGGATGTACATAAATCATAGCCCCCATCGTTTCATAATGAAATATTTAATTTAGCACTTAGATAATGTACATAAATAGTTCATTATGCTCTAAAATGTAACTAATTTCTAAACTGAAATGTCAAATATTTCAAATTTCAAACAAATGCTGTTTTTTTAAATGTTATATTCATCAAAAAAATATATATACCACAAAAATATTAAGCAGCACAACTGTTTTTAACATTGGTAGTAAGAAGAAATGTTTCATGAGCACCAAATCTGCATATTAGAATAGTTTCTGAAGGGTCGTGTGACACTGAAGATTGGAGTAATTATGCTGAAAATTCAGCTTTACCAAATTACTTTTTAAAATATATTAAAATAGAAAACGTAATATTTCACAATATTACTGTTTTTACTGTATTTTTGATCAAATACTGTAACTTGGTGAGCATTAAAGATTTACTTTTGATCCGTAGTGTATTTATTTATTTATAAATCTTTTGTCTTTCAAGTTGTCTAGTACAATAGTTTATTATAAGCTGGTAACCACTTGCTCATGCATGTTCGAAACAACATTTGGATGAGTAAATATTGTCAGAATGTAACACTTTAGGTTAACTATGTGTTTAAGTTAGCAGTCCTTATCCTTCAAGATGACAATGTTTGAGTTTTGTCATCTATTTTGTAAGGCCTAATCTACAGACGTGACAAACCCAAATGAGCCAAGGCCTCAATTTCACAGTGTGATAAAATGGCTGGTGAGAAGCAGAGGAAGGAAAAACACGTATTCCCTGCTCGGTTGATGAGAGATCCTGCCGCTGGCTCACCGCCTCCTCTCTGCATTCATCCATCCCTCCGTCCCTCCACACTTCTTTCCTCCCTTGGCTTGATGGGACAGCTGTAATTAGGGTTGGGTGACTGGCAAGGCATTCTGGGTCTGTGTTCACAAGAGGGAATGATCATAGTATTTAGGAGATGTGCGCAACTACAGGGTAGAGCAACATGTCTTAAAGAATACACACACATATACAATCTCAAACACGCATGCTCTTAGACACACAATAAGGCAGTGGGTAAAAACACTAGGCGCTCTACTGAAAGTGCCTAGCTGCGGGCGCGTGAGCGTGTTGGCAACGCAGCGTTTTTGTAGTTTTCTTTTTTATTTTAAACGCTTTGCTTGCTGTCGAGGTGTTACTAGTATATCATTTCACAGATAGTTTATTTATGTAAAAATGACGATACAATGTAAAGTATTTACTCTGGCTTTTGTTTTAAATGATTTTGTTCTGATATTATGCTTGTTTTTGTCATCTGTTGACGTTGTACAAGCAGAAGGATGCGGCGGTTGGTCGGTGTTGTATTCGTCCCGCCCCTTCTCCACTGTGATTGGACGGCTGGGTAAAAAGTGACAGTGATGAGCTCTGCATTTTACCCAAAGTTGAGCATAATACAACTATCGCGACTGGTAAAAAACGCAGTGGAAATGAGCACTGAGTGCCTCATAACGCTCCTGGCAATTTAAAAACACGGCGCTCCTGTTGAAAAAATGATGATTGATGCCATATAGATTTTCCCATACATTGTTACCAGAAAGCCATAGACGCCAATTAGGTGTCTACATTTTATGTGTACAGTTTAAAGAACTGTGTTTAAACAGTTTAAACAAATGATGTTTTTGCTTTAGATACTGTAGCAACAGGGCCGTGCACAGACATTTTGAGGGGCAGTGGCCTAAACCAAAAAAAGGGGCACTAACGGGGGTGGTTGCTTGTTAACACAAATTATCCAGTTATTACAAAATATACAATTAAAAGAGAAGACAGCGCACGCTCTAATACATTTTAGACTTCATTAAAGATGTTTTAATAGAACATCACAATTACACATTGCTGATAATAACAGAAACTATTTTCTGTATTACATTTTTATATTTACCTGTTCCATTTACAGCAACACTTTTTTATTTGGTACCATGTCCTGAAAGATCTTAATAACATCATCTTTTATGATTCACAATTACACATTGGTGATAATAACAGAAACTATTTACGGTTTTACATTTTGATATTTACCTTTTCATTTTAGAGCAAAACCTTTCTATTTGGTTCCATGTCCTGAAAGATCTTAATAACCTCATCTTTTATGATTGGGATTTCTTTTTCAATGGCCAGATTTGATTATAAACGCAGCTAATTCTAAGAACGTGGATATGTTGTACAAGTTGTTAGCACTAGTAGAATACCAAGAGCAAAACATTACCGACATAAATAAATAAAAAAATACCAAATGATAATTTAGCAGATTCAGCCACTGTCTTGCATAGCCTGTTATTAATGCGACAGCTTTCATGAACTGTCGTGTTCACTCTCAGTTTCAAGAGAGCGCAGCAGACACATATAGCGCCCTATCTTAACGAAGCGCAAAACGCAAGTAACTTTGTGGGCGGGCAGGGTTGCCAGGTCCCAGAAATATTTCTAGCCCAATGACAACTCAAAACCCGCCCAAATGGAATGAAAACTAGCCCAATTTTCCGACAACGGCTGGATTCCCACAAAGGGCCTTAACATAAACTTATATATATATATAGTGTCCCTCTATATACAGGTGAAACTCGAAAAATTTGAATATCACGAACAAGTTATAATTTTGATGATTATGGTTTACAGCTTATGAAAACCCCAAATCCAAAATCTTAGAAAATATGAATATTACATGAAATAAATATATGAAAAAAGGATTTTAAATACAGAAATGTCGGCCCTCTGAAAAGTATAATCATGCATGTGTAATGTGTATATAGTTAGATAGAGAGATAGAGAGATAGATAGATAGATAGATAGATAGATAGATATATATATATATATATATATATATATATATATATATATATATATATATATATATATATATATATATATATATATATATATATAGATAGATAGATAGATAGATAGAATTACAAAATAGGCTATAGTAGTTTCACCTTTTAATTTGAATTACTGAAATATATGAACTTTTACACTATATTCAAATTTTTCGAGTTTCACCTATATATACGGTTGCAAATGAGAACTTGCTCTCAACCGATTAACCTGGTTAAATAAAAGTTAACCTGGATATTTTTAAATAATAATAATAATAATAAAAATAACAAACCAAAAATATATGTGTGTGTGTGTAAGTTTAAAGTTTTGGCCTTTTGTCTTACCCAAAATCTTATCACACACTGTGTGTTTTTTTTAACACAATCTCATACAATAAAGGTCAAACAAGAACTTGTCCTCTCTGATATTTTCTGACCCTAGTCATTCCTATATGATCAACAGTTGAAGTGCTTGAGTGACAAGCAACGTGGGCAGCTAGCTTCAACTCTGCCTCTTTCACAGCAACATTAGTCTTAGAAAGGAACTTAATACTGTTTTTTTTATGTTATTCAGTCGCAGCATAAGCTAGCCTACTAGATCACTGTGGTGAACTCTGATTTCACATTTGCAATAATTGCTATCATCATTTGGAACACTTTGAATGTGATGTGATGATGCTAGATGTGACGCGTCCACTCGCCCGGCGCAGCGGTTGTTGCCAAATATTCATTCCCGGGGATCAACAACACCCACTAATAAATGGTTCCCTTTTAATTTTTTCTTTGTCTACAATTTAATTTATTTATTTTTTGCGGCCGCAGTGCATAATAAATATAGCCCAAAAAAACGCAACCCGCAACTCCATAATTTTTCCCGCGACTCTTTTTTCAAAATAGCCCAATTGTGCGGGAAAACCGCCACCCTGGCAACACTGTGGGCGGGTCTCGGGCGCTGTTGCTATTATACCGGCGGGATAAATAACTCTTGCGCCCGACACACATCTAAAATGAGTGGAGCGAGCGGGAAAACCCGGAGAGGATTAGCGGAATCAGCAGAATGCTTTGAGCTGAGCGGTGGGGTGGGGAAGAGGGGCACTTCAGTCGATGAGGGCAGAGGGCAGTGGCTCTAGCCACCGGGCCACCCCCCTGTGCACGGCCCTGTGTAGCAATATAGAACAAACTGTAATATCCCATTAGTTAACATAATTTAATGCATTTAATAACAATGAGCAATATATTTTTTACGGAACTTTAACATTTTTGTAAATGTTCATTAATAAAAATTAAATAGACCATTGGTAGTTCATGTTAGCTCAGGAGAACCATTAAATAATATACATAATACAGCTTTTGATTTTAATAATGTATTAGTGAATGTGTGAACGTGGATCATTTTGACAACGTTGTAGCCTGTAGGAGAAAAACACAAAAGAAAAAAGGTTTGCGTTTTTAGTACATCATTGATGTGTAAACGTACACTTAGTATGAATATATTTTTGAGTGATGCAAATAAATCACAAAACTACTGGAATGGTTTTAGGAGAGTTAATGACTGAATAAAAAGTGCAATACAACCGTCACAATATTCACAATGTTGCTTGATTGTATATTGCTAGCAAACATATCAAAAATAGATTTTAAGTAGACTATTCAGTATTTATTGCCCATCCCTACCCCCCACAGAGGGGCAAATTCACTGAAAACTAATTTATATAGAAAGGTTGACAAATTTTCTCTAAAAAAAGAATGTCAGTGATGCAGTACTATTTTATTGCATTTAGCCTGGGTTATATTGCATGTGAATATTTTTTATTTTATTTTTTTTCCACTGAAATGCTGCACTGAAAAGTGATGGGCCTTCAGTGAATTCGCCCCACGCAATTCTCTTTTAATCCATATCTTGAGTAAGAAATCATCCACAGTTTGGGCAGGCCATTTATTAGCATGCTGAGAGTCCTGCCCTAGTTAAAGTGCTGCGATTCATCATTACCTGTCAGTGCTGTCAGAATGTGGGCTGGAGCAGCAGAGGGAGCGTGGATACCATAGGGAAGTGGGTTTCAGAGCTCTGGATTTCCATACACGGGCGGCTTGGTTTGAATGCTTGTGGATTGTGGGTTTAGCATCAGTACGTTGCCCTTGTCCATCTTCCTCCAAATTTTCAGTGCAGATGAAAAAAGGCTGCAGGTGCAATTTCGGAAAGAGTCCGTGGAGATTCCACTCGTGCCCCTGAGCTCATCACTTAACCACAGTTTGCTCTTGGGAGACTTTTCCTGCAATTAGTGCTCTCCAAATCTGCTCATTGACTAGTAGCCAAATGAGAACATGTTCAGGTTTCTCGTTTCTTCCTGTGTGCTGGAACATTCTCTCCAGTGGCGCTATCCTGCAATCTGTTTTAAGTCTTAAATTACTGTTTTAATTCTTAATATTTGTACCTACTTTTTTAACAATACATTCCTGGTCTTATTTTGAACCATTTGTCAGTGGACAGTATTCTAAAGAAAAAACGGTGACTTTTATTGCCTCTGAAATGGCGTTGGTAGGCCAATACACTTTTCACAATCCAATTAATTCCAGATGGATGGAATCAGTTTCCACCCGTTTTTTTTTTCTCATTGAATATCTGGTTTCTCTCTGAAATAGGTCAGTGAAATGGGCTGTGACCACCGAATCGTGCTAATTTTAAGTACTTTGTACTACTTATTTTTTGTTTGTTGGTTGTTTGGTAGGATAGTAGATATAGAAAAATAAAAACAATTAGGAAAATCAGAGTAGGATATGATGCAAGCCTAACTTATACATGTGTGCCAACTCCTAGGACACAACTCCAACTCTTCCATCCCTTTCTCTCAGAATTCTCATTGACACACACTTTAATTTTCAATTAATGCAATTAGTGCAATTGCATTCTGCATTTGGTTGGCTGTAAATAATTTTCAGTTATCATATCCATAAACAAGGCTTAAGTAATTACAGCAGTTATATAAGATTAGAACTGTCCTGTGAAAGAAATATCAAGTTTTTTTAAAAAAAAAATGTTTATATGTAATGTGGTTTACCACTTAGAAGATTGGGTAAGCACATATCTTGTCTGTGCACACAGAAAAGTGCATCTGTAGACACTAAACATGGTGAAGTATTCAAACTTAGCCATATCTACAATATTCTGTATGCTCGTAATTTGCGCAATATTGAATTACAAAGTGGAATGTGTAAAGATTGGTCAAGCACACATGCATATGACCAATATAATGAGATCTGAGCATCTCTTCAGAATGATCATATTTGCAAGATAAAGTAATTCTAGAATTAGATTAATCTGTCGAGCATATTTGTCGTTTATGAATGGCCATTTCTTGGTAATGCTGATACCCGCTTAATTTCTCTAGTTATGTCATGTATCACGTCTGAGAGAAGTCACAGGATAATTAATAAACATTTTTCAAAATAGTCTGTTGCTGATCAAAAGCTTGAATAAACTGTACAAGCAATGGCAGAGATAAATTAAATGCAAATTATTAAATGATTTGATTAGATATCAGATTCACACTTTTTTTGCTTTACTAAGCATTAAGCGGTACAGTTTTGTGTGGGGCTGAACTATAATATAATCATATATATATATATATATATACACACACACACACACACACACACACACACACACACACACACACACACACACACACACACACACACACACACACACACACACACACACACACACACACACACAGATGAGCCCAAACATTATGACCACCTGCTTAATATGCTTTTGGTCCCCTGTGTACTGACTGCTAGGGCATTAGGGGCTTTTGCACCGGTTAGCAGGAACTTAGGAACTAGCCACCAGGGTGGTTCCCCGAGAACGGATGGTTCCCTTAGGGACATTTTCCTGTTTACATTCGCACCGCCAGTAGGAACTGAAGTGACGTAATCCGCACTTGCTGTTATGACTTTTATTTTGATGGTGCTGAGAACGCCAGAGCCTGAGCACACACACTCCCATTCTCCTTCATTAGTTAACGATCTGCTTATCAGTCCTGTCTAATATGTTATTAGATAGAACTGTTATACAAAGAAAGTAGACAGTATGTGAAAAGGTTAGTGTTTGCCATGTGGTTGATTTCCAGTGTTCCTGGCTGAGCATAATCATGTTTCTCTTGGTCCCCTTAAAGTTGCATTGGATTTTCTCTTTAGCATAAAGGTTAAGAGGACCATCTGTCACTGTTTTCCATGTTCATATTTTAGTTTGAGTAAATATAATGGCGGGTGCTGGTCTTTTGCATGCGTTCGGCCAATCGACGTACACGGTTGAGCCACTATGGATCAAGCTTGTTGGTATCCCACAGATGCTCGATTGGATTCAGATCTGGGGAATTTTGAGGTCAGGGTAACACCTTGAACCCTTCATTATGTTCCTCAAACCATTCCTGAACAATGTGTGCTACTTCCTGAAAGTGTCCACTTCAAGTAGGTAACACCATTGTCATGAAGGGGTGTACAATGCTAAGGTGGCACGGGTCAAATTTACGTCCACATTAATGGATGGACCCAGGGTTTCTCAACAGAACATTGCCCGGATCATCACTCTGCCTCCCTTCACCAGCTTGTTGTCATCATTTCCCCAGGTAAACGTTGCTCACATACATGGCCGTCCACGTGATGTAAAAGAAAACGGGATTTGTCGGACCAGGAAACCTTCTTTCATTGCTCCCAGGTCCATTTCCGTCTTCCGAGTCCCCATTGTTGGTGCTTTCCGGTGGAAAAGGGGTCATCATAGGGAATCTGACCCATAGATAGGGCTGGGCGATATGGACCAAAAGTCATATCCCGATATATTTAGGCTGAATATCGATATACGATATATATCCCGATATTTTTTCCGCAAAGTGAGAGCAAATGTTCAAAGCCAAATATTGACTTCATTGTATAAATTATACATTGATTCTTATTAAAACTACTGTTAAAGCTACACTGTGTGATTTTTACCCCCATCTAGCGGTGAAAAGGTATATGACCATCCAGTGAATATTAGTTTCTGTTCCTCTCAATTCTGATTTCGGTTTAACTCCTACGGTGGCCAATGTAGTCCAAGATTAACATGGCTTCCAGTTCGACCTCGTCCACATTCGACACGGTGCCATCGAGTGTTAAAACGCGAAAGGCGAAGCTTGAATTGTCCCTCTTTGGCTAATGTACTTTCAAGATGGAGGGGCAACATGGCGACCGACATTAGAACCCCTTACCCGCATGTATTTTCAATGGCATATTATACACTCACGAGAATACTTTATTACTTAAACAAAGTAAATATGCATTAATGAGCACATATATTTTTGAAAGAACTAAGTGTTTTTAGCTAAGAATAAACTAAAAAGTTACACAGTGTAGCTTTAAAGTTCTCCGTCAAGAGCAGTGAGTGATTTCCTCTGTTTTGTTGTTTTATTAACATTAAATGGATAGTTCTCCCAAAAAAATTAATTGTCATCATTTACTCTCTCAAGTTGTTTTAAACCTGAATAAGTTTCTTTCTTCTGTTGAAGTTATTTGGAAGAATGTGGGTAACCAAACAGTTGATGTACTGTACCCCAGTGACTTATAGTATATTTTTTCCTGTGGAAGTCAATGGGGACCAGCAACTGTCTGATTACCCACATTCTTCAAAATATCTCATTTTGTGTTCAGCACAATAAATAAATTAATGCATGTTTGGAACAACATTACAGTGAGTAAATAATGACAGAATTATTTTTTTGGGGTGAACTATCCCTTTAAGGACAAGCGGCTGCATGTTTACTATTAGGACTACTGTCTCTTTAAGACACGCGCCAGGTCTAATACACACGCATATTTCTCTCAATTTTCTCGGTTTGCTTTTAGTTTAGACATAACCCAGACATCCCAGCATCAACAATCCGGTCACCAAGATACCTCCCTGAAATGACTTCTTGCAGGTTGGGATGTCTGCATAACCAACTTTCTTTATGTAAACATTGTGTGTATTTGACAGTATTTGCGCAATAAGACTTGAAAGATGTGCATGTGCGTTTTTTATGTGCGTTTAGTGCATGTGCGTGTCGGGTGTATAGCGCTCAGAAAAGCGGATGTTAGAACAGCGTATCATCGAATGACATGTTTTACCGGCAAGGCTTTTAAAGCACATGCAAACAATGCACTTTTGTGACCCGCAATCTCCCATTCCTCAGCGTTAACATTTGATTAAGTATTTATATAAGCGAGTATCTGTCGCATTGTACATTATGGCTGTTGAGACGGAAGCGCCAGAACTGATAGAATGCACGATACGACATCTTCAAAAGCAGTCAGCAGCTGGAGCACGGATCACGGAGCAAATTTGAACTATATCGATATATCTTTTACATCGATATATCGCCCAGCCCTACCCATAGATATACATAATAAAGGCTAGATGTCTCGTCCGTGCTGCTGGCCAATAGAGGTCGACGTCCGCACCTGGCGGCCATCTTGTCACAGTCAGCTCGCTCACTCGTAACATTGTGTTTTAATGGTGCATGTACTTTTTAAATAACCATAACTTGCTCAATTTTCTACCGATTTTCAAACGTTTGTAAGAAAACAAACTCAACAAAAGATGGTTTGTAAATCCATCAATATTTCAGCGAGTTAAGAGTATTTGTGTTCGTGCAGCTCACTCACAGAGCCCGCCGGAAAGCTTGCCTGTGACAAGATGGCCGCCGGTGATGACGATAGAGACTCCGCCGTACGACATCTAGCCTTTATTATGTATATCTATGATCTGACCAGCTACACAGTCCCATACGCAGCAGCGTGTGATGCACTGGGTTCTGACACATTCATCCCATAACCATAATTAAAATGACTCTGTGCCACAGTAGACCTTCTGTTGGCTTTGACCAGGCGGATAGCCTCATTGTCCTCGTGCATCGATGAGCTTCGATCACCCTGTCGCCGGTATGTGGTTTGTCCCACCTCGTCACCACTGGTGACCGGGAGCAACCCACAAGCCTTGCCGTTTCAGAGATACTAAGTCTCCTTACCATAACAATTTGGCCCTTCTCAAAGTCTCTAAGATCTTTATTCCTACCCATTTCTCCTGCAACCAACATGTTGATTATGAGAATGAGAAGTCCCAACCAAGAATTGTTTGCTTACAATCTAATCTACCCAGAACTAAATATGCTGCCTTCTTATAATATGATCAACGATATACTGTTAACCTACACAAAGTAGGAAAAATAAATTTAATCTTCACAATCCAAAAATTCTTAGGATAGGTTTTATCTTTTCTTCTGATTTTTGGCTGACTTCTTTTGATAAGGGATTTGTTTGAGTCCTGTGAGTCTATTTTTCTATATTTTGGGGAATTTCTTGTTTCTGGTTGGTCAAATAACACTTTTTATGGGTTTACACATGTGGGAGTTGTTTAGTTGAGGTGTCACATTTTATCAGGTGTTTTTACACAGCGGAGCAATTCACTGTTTCTTCCTTCAAGTAATTCTTTTGGTGTATTTTACAGTGGCTCGGAGGTTAAGTGTAGTCTCCTTTTAGATTTATGTCCTCTTGTAGGCAGACTTCATTTCCACTTAATCACTCTATCACTCGCCCTGACACACAGCTCTTTAAAACGCATGCTTACTTTCCATTAATTAAATGCTACTCTTAAATTGACTGCTCCAGTATATATGCTACTTTTAAAAGAACATGAGAAGGAGAGAGAGGGGCCACCGCAGCTACTGCAAAGAGCTAAAGCCGCCCTCAGGAGAGTAAAACCAGGTGTCCGTCACAGCAAGGTCACTACGGTTGATTTTTACTATGCCAGTTACTGCTGGCCATACTTTTCTGAAATATAAGAGCTTGTTAATGATGTTCAGTGAGATGTCTGTAGGACACATCAGGAATTGTAGTGCAATGCTGGGAGAACAAGATATGAAGAGTGATGCTATATTCACACTGATAGATGCCTGCTAAGTGCAAAACTATATAAACAAACATATACATGAACAATTTATTTATTTTACTTCATTTAATCATGCGATTGCACTTACAGCCCATTTTACTTCCATAATTTGGCATATTTCAGACTGATTTTTTTCTGATTTATTAATAGGGCAAGTCATTACCTTTTTACTAATACCATTTTGTATAATGTGTTTTTAAGAAGTGTCTCTTTGTGATGACAAAGCTGCATTTTCAGCATCATTACTCCAGTATTCAGTGTCACATGATTCTTCAGAAATCATTTGAATATGCTGATTTGCTGTTCAAGAAACATTTCTCATTATCAATGTTGAAAACAGTTGTGCTGCTTAATATTTTTGTGGAAATTTATATATATTTTTTTTAGGATATTTGTAACAATGTGAAAGTCTTTACTGTTACTTTTAATCAGGTTAATGCATCCTTACATTTTGGTATAATGCGCATCAATAAATTGTTCACAATAAGGCGAGTATATTAATAAATGACTGGATTATAAGATTTACACTATTCAATGATGTTATTGTTACTGGTTTGAACTTTGGATGAAAATGTGTTCATGTTTAATTCTTTATGACTTGAAAGTAAGAATGAGGAACACATTCAGGTATGTTTTCCTGAGTTCAGATCAGTACTTAGTTGAGTGCATCTGTTGACCAGAATGTGATAAGTGGATGGAATAAGAGTAATGTAAATAACATTTTATTATTAGAACTAGCCAGCGCTTTGACTCCCTGTGCAGTTGTTACTTCATTAAGATTCTTTAAATGCCCTCTGCTTCAGTTCTAATGTTCCGTTTAGAATTTGATCTAGGATTTGGTGTCGTCTCTCTCTTCCGCCCTGGGCGGCGTGCCTGGTTTTACTGCTTGGGTTTACAGCATTCATTATGCACACTTAACAGCTGTTGTAACTCTCTGCGGCAGCAGCGTGTGTGTGTGTGTGTGTGTGCGCGTGGGGCATTAGGTGTGAAGGGATTGGCTGCTGGCCCGGACAGCAGGATCACACCGTTGACCTTTCGGTATAGACATGAAAGATGATCGTTCTTTCGCTTGCGGGATGGGTTTCATATTTTCACCTGGCACTTAATTCTGTTCTCATCCTGCCTGCCTTCCTCCCTCTTTATCACGTTTGCCTTGTTTAATCCATCAAGACCCCAGTGAGATTGGAGAGGAAAGATCACTATCATATTTCTGAGTTTGCCATTCTAACATTATAATGGCTCCTGGCTGGAATGTTTAGTACAGGAACTATGACATGTGACGTTGGAATCAGTTTCTTCAGAATTTCTTGGTAGCTCTTGGCTGGTAACCAGAAATGTTATTGTAAACATTGGTTGACTCAAGTGTGAATTATGTTTGTCTTTCTCATGATCCGTGTACAAAGCCATCCGTCTTTAACGCTGGGTTTGTTTACAAGATGCGATCAATAAGTAATACGTGTCTTTTCTAAAGAGCATTATGGTGTGCATCTCATTTGCTTATTCGTTACTTCATAACTTCTGACTTTTTACAGCATGTATTGGGAATAAGAATTCATGTATGATTCTAGTGTATTGCCTTAAACAAAAATGTGGATTACATATTTTATGAAATGTGTATGTATGTATGTATATGTATGTATATGTATGTATATGTATGTATATATATATATATATATATATATATATATATATATATATATATATATATATATATATATATATATATATATATATATACATTTCATAAATATATATATATATATATATATATAATTTTTTTATTTTATTGACATGATAATGGGTTTAAAGGAAAAAGGGTTTACCTTTATGCATTCCATTTGGTGGATTTAAAGAGAAAAAAAAAACCAGTAATGATAGCAAAGCTTTGTGGAAATAAAATACAAACAATTTTTTTTAACAAAATACATTATTGTGCACTCATATTATTTACCATAATTCTACATACAAATATAATGAATAGGCTACATGTAAATGAGTGTGTGCGTCCACATTAAAAACATTCAGTATTTATAACTTTTCTATTACTTTTAGGTTTTATTTTTTATTTTCATGGCTTTCCAAGTTCGGAAATTTACAGTTTGTTAATACTAAGAAAACATACTGTACGTTTAAAAACTGGAAATTGAAAAAAAAAATGAAAATAAATCAGTCAGAATTTGAATATAGTGCTTTGTAAATATTTCTTTACACGTCATGAAGCCTGTTGGCTAATGGGTCACTTGCTGTGAAGTCAAGACTTTAATGTCTTTGGTGTGAAATTGTTCCAACACTTGAGCTTCCCCCTCATTAGTGACTTCTGTCTGCTTAGGAAGTCCAAAAACATATACTTGAATCCTAATAGGCAATATGTTTCGAGTGAAATTTATCATGTTTTCTTTTAGTTCTATTCTCATTATATCATGTAATGCCATCTGATACTTTCACCATAATTCAGCAACATCTCAAGTACAACTCAATGCCCAAGAGTAGAAACCAAGTATTTCATAAGGGAAAGGAAATTTATGGGAGTGGTAAATGTGGAGTCATGTGGGAATAGGGATTCTCATATTTTATGTATGGATGAGCCCTATGTGGTTAAAACGACATGTGGACTGCTGGATTTCTCTTGGCTTATTTTGTGTTGGAACTCAAGACATGAAATATTACCAAATGAGTTATTACGCTCCTTTAGTCTTGGTGTTTTCCCAATATTTACACAACCTCTATTCTCTGTGAGGCTTGTATGGCTTCTGCTCCACTTGAGATGGAGAGATTTGTGGTTTGAAACTCAAAGGAACACATCTGCCAGTATTTTAGAATATTCCACCATATCATTACATTAAGGCTGCTGGCATGGAGCAGCAGTAAACTGAGGTTGTGTTTTATAAATATGGACGTTGGGTTCTTCTGAGGGCTGTTTTAAGACTGTTTTGGCTGGGCTTTTATCATGGTCACATTTGCAACTTAAGCCACCGTGTGAAGTTTTGATAACCTCGTTCCAATAGACTCCACACAGAGGAGCCAGTTTTGCGGAAAATAGGAACCAGAAATCACACACATTAGTACTGGTCGGGGTTGTTGAATTGAGAGAATATCTTTTTAAATTCCTGAATTCAAAGCAAACAAGCCATTGCCTTTGAATGTAAATAATTAAATTCAAAGAAATTCTTGTTACTGTGATCGAAAACTAGAAAAGGAAAGTTTGTCAAGACAAGCTTTGAATGTTGACTTGCAAAAAGCCGTTTTTTTTTTTTTTTTTAAAGCCTTGAATTTGAATGTATGTAGCCTCAGAATATGTTTGAAATGCCTTTGTAAATTTGTATTTAGTTTAGAAATTTTATTGTATTTAATAATTTAACTTTTGTGGACCAGGACACAGAAGAACTCTTCTTTGAAACACCACTGTTGAATTTAGTTGAATTGCAGTTTTGTACGTCCTCTTCCCAAAATTATAGTAAAGTGCTAATTCATGATTTTAAAAAAGAGTGATTTTAAATTCTGAATTTTTGTCCAGCCCTGGTATCGGTGTAGGGATTTAAAATAAGTTATTGCAATTTTTTCAATACAAAAATGTTTCCTTTGTAAATGAGGCTCATTATATTCGTTGTGTTCTGTCTTGTGGTTTGTAAATTTCCACAGCATGAAGGTAAGATCTTACGCTTTATGAATTAACTGCTCGTTTTAATATCTTCAGAGTCTACAGACATTTGTTATGACATCCGCTTCAAACATTTCAATTCTCATGATAACTTTTGTAAACTCTACAATAAGTATCCATTTCACCAGCTAATTACTCTTCGACAGCGATGCCACAATATACAGAACTATATCAAATATACAGAACTACTGCAAAAAGGCAAAAAAGTTGTGCTTGTTTCTCTGGCGCATAAGGTACAGTATATAATATGCGCCAGATTCAGTGCTACAGTATGACTTGGAAAGTAAGCAGTAAATGTAGGTTTATAATAAAAGAGATGTTGTATTTAGTAACGTGTATTGTGTGTATGGTGTAGTTGTGTGGTGTGGGACTGGTGTAGGATGAAGGCCTGACTGTGGGCATTCTGGGCATGATTTGCAATTATTTGAACTTTCAGGTGGTTTATAGATATTCAAATAATCAACCATAAGATGTCGAACATAATGTTAATTTTACAAGATGGTGTTAAAGCCATAACTGATAATGAAATGATTAAATATCACATACTGTAAGGAGAAAAAGTGAACTTTTGCTTTGAGGGAACAAAGTGCTGCACACACTTGTGCCATGTGCATGTTATTTTAAATAGTAAAAACAGTAATATTGCGAAATATTATTACAGTGTTTTTATCAAATAAATGTAGCATTGTGAGCATAAAAGACTACTTTTTTATATGTGGCTTTGCGTCCATTTTTTATGCTAGCTCCCTTTTATTGACATTCTTTCAGCTTTATTGAAAAGCTCCACCTCCTCCATCTCTTAGCAGGTCTAATGCTTAGTCATGCTGTTTCTTGATAGTATTCCATACAGTAGCACAATATGATGGAGCAATTTAATGCATCCTTATGCATGATTTTTTTTTATGTACAAAAAAAATGCTTTTAATTGTCATAACTGCAAATTATTGGTCAGGAAATTTGCAAAGTTTAAGCAAATGCACTACTTAAAAAGCCATTGCTGTCTCAGAAAAACATCAAAGACTGAATTAAGTTTTTGGCAGAATATGGGAAGTTGTGTGTGGAGTGATGAATCATAATGAAACACGAGTTACATGGTGATGCTTCAAAGTGGTGTCTCTGCAAAAGAAAGCATCTGATAAATATAATAATAAAGGCATCTCTATCACTGAAGAATGGAGGAAGAGTGTCATTGTGTGGGACGCCTTTTAAGCTGCTGGTATTGATAAGCTACTTCACTGTGAAAAGACACGTAATGCTTTTCCCATGAAAAGTTGTTATCTAAAAAGAAATGATCAGATGATATTTTTCAACAAGACAATGTTCCTGCCAAAATTGACAAAAAGACAACCAAGTGGCTTGAGAACAAGTCCATCAGGCTCATGTTTGGTCTCACATTAAACTCAAACTGTAGGACATTTTTCAACCACTCATGAACTGCTTGAAAATCATCTTCCTGTAAAATGTTGTCTGCAAGTTGGGGAAGGCTATTCCATGCTAAGTTACTTTATATACAGTATTTGTGCAATTCTTGATATTTTCCTGACCAGTGATTTGCGATTTAAAATGGTTAAGACCATTAAAAGACATCTAAATGTTTTTCCATTTTTGGCTTGGCCCATTTATTTATTTATTGCCCATGAGTGTATGTGGCGAGTGGAAATCAGTCATTATTTTCTCATGAATAGCAGGAAAAATAATAAAAGACTTGGTTAAAAAATGGTAACCAGAAAGTTACGACCCTGCGCTAAATGTTTCTTAAGCAAACTCCAGCATCCTAATCCTCTTTTCTTTTTTTTAAGATAATTGAAGTGGTTTTGGTGGTGGTGTTTTTTTTTATGCTGTCTCAAAGGGTTAACCCTCAAGACCTAGAGCTCTTTCTCGCTGCTTCTTTGCGTACGCTCTTGAGGTTCTGTGAAGAGCCCACTCAAGGCCTCTTCTGTAGCTCCAGATGTTTTGTGTAGCTATTTATTTAGCTTGTAAACAGGCCGCCAAAAGCTTCCCCCATAATGATGGAGAGGGAAACCGCAATTACATTGTTGCAGGGCCTTGCAGCTCTACAAAACAGAGCTGGCTGTTGAATGAGAGTCTGTGCTGGGGGGGAAACAGGTTGTTATCGCTTTAGAAGGAGAGGGTTGCCAGATTGTAATGCAAATCTTAGCATTTTGCAATTCATTTGGGGGAAAAGCAATAACGGCATCTACAAAAACAGGAGGAGGGCTAGTGTTAGGAGAAAAGGATGAAATAAGCTTATCGTTTCTTGTTTTTCCTTTTTTGGTCACTGCAATTTCACCCATTTCTTTTTGTCATAATAAGCGGTCTTTGATGATTTGCAAAACCTAGTACCTTAGATCCCAGCAGTAGACATTACAGTGTGCATAGCAAAGCATGGATTATATTGCACTCTCTCATTGATTTGTCTTCATCACTATTATAGATTAAAAAACCAAACACTTTTTCAACACCCTATTTATCTAGACCTGTTTCGCTAATCTATAAACTTGTTTCCATGTGTATAGAGCAGTGGTTTTCAATCCTGGTCCTAGGGACCCACTGCTCTGCATGTTTTTTTATGTCTTTCTTATTTAACACACCTGATTCAGATCATCAGCTCATTTGGTTGAGAGCTTTATGAACTGAACTAAGTGGGTCCCTAGAGTCTCTAGCTTCCTAGTTCGTGAACGTGTATCGTGTACATGGATTTGCACACTGGTAAAGACGGTAAGCAAGATTGCTCACTACACATTAGGACACGAATGACGCTATTTCCTGCAACATGACAACATCCTCATTGTACAATATCACTACTGGTATTTATGATCAACAGCAGCAGATATCTTTGACATTATTTTTTTTTTGTTATTTAAAGTACGTTTTGATAAATACTTTGCGTATTTACAAGTACTTTTAATTAAATGTTTTGGTAAATAATTGTTAGTTAGATTGTTAATTACGTTAACAACTACGTTAGATTGTTATTATGTTTCGTGCTTCAGAACTTCCGTTTAGGTAAATTCTTAGGGACCATAGTGGGCATCGATGCTCCCTGGTTTTCACGGTGAATTGTGAACACATTTAGGAAGTGAATGTTTCAGTGGACTGGTAGGATTTTGCAATTGAGACAGCCCTTTAAATGGCCGATTACCTGATCAGTGTCCTGACTGCGCTGAACTAGGGAGCTGATTGACTCACCCGCTGTGTCCGATAGGAGAGGCGTACAAAATGTTTGCTTCAATGCATCCCAGTGGTGTAAGAACTTACTGTTGTGTCCATAAATAGGTTTTTACCAGCCATGACACATCTTTTTAAAGTTACAAAAGTTATTCAGTCAAGAGCAGTGAGTGAGTTTTCTTTGTCTTTTGTCAGGAATATTAGGCTGCTGTCACTGTTGAGAGCTAATGCACAGATCCAATATACTGATACACATGCGTTTGCTTTCTCAACAGTCAACAAGTCTGTTAATTGGAACATAGTACAGTAACTTTGAATGGGAAGTTGACAGAAGCTAGGTGAGATTCTGAAGAGGTCTGGTTTAAAAATTCATGCTAAATCTTCATGAACTGATCTGAGTTTGCTGACCCCAAACCTTTGAACGTGTGTGTGTGGATCAGGTATTTTTGATCTTATGGGCACATTTTTTGGTTCCCATGAGAAAAAGCGCTTATAAATCAAACTATTTATTTATTAGTTTATTATTTTTTTTAATGCAGTAAGTTTTCTGTGAAGGTTGAGTTTAGTGGTAGGGTTAGGGGGTAATAAGTGCACAATGTCACAGCTGCCATGAGTTATTTTAACGCATTTATCTCTTTGTTTGATCCGCAAATACAGTTGTGAAAGATCCCTATCAATCTTTCCGGGTTGCAAAATGTTACACATTTATGAGTCTTTTAAGACATATCCAAACATGCAAGTTACGCATGTTTACCCTTTATGTTTATATTTCCACAGGTTCGTATTTGCCTTAAAGTCCCAGAACTTTTTTTGTGCTCTTTTAGACAACATGTTCTGTTATTCTTGTCTGATAACAGTCTTCGATCTGGTCTGCATGAATCATAGGCAGTTTGGACGGTTATTTTCCAAGGTATTACTTAATTTGTATAGTTCAGAACCTGTCAAATAACAGGTAATTTGAGATTTAAGAATTTTTTAATGGATCAATGATATGAAGACTGTTCTTTTGACGTTACCAACGTTATGAAATTATGACCGCTCTTTTGTGTGACCATTTAATGCAATGCAATTTTTAATACTCTTAGAGCGATGTTCTTGGAGATTTTGCGATTGTTCCCTTTGGTGGCGTCTTCAAAGTAAACATCATCCGCGTGACTCAAGATAACCTCAGACTTGAACAGATTAACACGGCACGACAGCAGTAACGGCCCTCCCTCGCTGTGCGTGTCGGTTTAGAAGGAGATTACTTTGATATTTAATGTCGGCTTGCCACTTGCATTGACCTTTTAGTGTAGCACATTCCGAGGGCGTTGTAATTAGCACTGGTCAGAGAAAGTGAACGAGAGAAGGGCGAGACAGACGGGCCAGGAGGCATGTTCGGCTGAACACGTAGAAGACGTGCTCTGCGTGAGACCACGGCCGCCCGCTGGGCGTCACAGCCCTTTTCACTTCCCATCTGCAATTATTTCTGTCTCCACCACAGAACGGTCTGACCGCTTGACAAGTCAATTAATTCTTAATGGGCCCTCCATCTGGCTCAGTTCAGTCGGAGGTCTGTAGCCTCTCAGCACAGGGACGGAGCTTAATGCTAATGACTGATGAGATTTTGTCAGGTAAAATCACCACTGGCACTAACTGTGACCACACAGGTGTAGTTATGATTTACCGCAAATTAACTATCTAAAACTTTATTGTGTATGGCACAGCACAGTTGTAAATCTTTTCAAGAGAGAATGACTACATTATGACTTGTTTGTTTCTTGGAAGACGTTGCATCGTTTATAATTCTTATAGAAATATTACATTGATTTGATACCACAGTTTCACAGTACTATAACATTCTTAAAAATAAATAAACAGGATAATCAGATAAAACTATGGTTCTTTGGAATATACCATGGTACTGAAATTCATGTACCACAGTATTTACATGATACTCTATGTACTCATCCATAGTAGTACTGTTACATCTTCAAAATACCATGGTACCTTTAGTACTTTTTTGTATGTGATATATTTCAAATGACCATAATACTGTATTACTCTCTGATGCCATGACTGTACCATGGTACCATCACTACTGTTTTAAGGGATGTACCATAGACTACGGTATTTTGAAATATAATGGTATGAAAAATAATTTACCCTGCTGTTTACCTGCCACCAACCATCCAAAATATCATGGTAGTTTTAGTGATGTAAATACCATGGCACACAAATATCTGTTTTGTGGAATTTGACTATTGTAGATCTATTTGGCATCTAATAACATGATTATACCGTGGTACTTTTTAAGGGATATACCATGGTACAGAATGACTACCCTTACAAAAAAGTACTTTGAAATATGCCATGGTACTGAAAGTCATATATCTTGGTTTATTAATGGCACTCCATATCCAAACTACCAAAATATGTGCCATGTCCAAAAACATGGTACTACTGTAGTACTTTTGGTACTTGTTGTACTCTAAAACAAAACAGTGTAATTGTTTAATAGCTTAAATGGAGCTCCTCTAATTTTTGGCAGTTCATCTTGTGACACACACACACACACACACACACGCACGCACACGCGCACACACACACACACACACACACACCCACGCGCACACTCACACACACACACACACACACACACACACACACACACACACACACACACACACACAACACACACACACACACGTGCATGGCTAATCCAGCTCATTATAAATATTTATGTTGCTAATTACTCCAAGTACATTATTAATAGCTCTGAAATTTCCCTCAAAGAGGATATAATTAGGCAAGGAAATTAGTCAAAAGCTAATAAAGCAGGAAGTTGAAAAGGCATTTTTAAGCATAGCTCATTTCTAAGGATTGCAAAACCTGCAAGTTCTTGTTTTCTTGCCTCGCATGCATTTTCATGAAGAGATATTTCACTCGTCTACGGCTAATAAATACAGACCCTGACAGTGTGGAACCATCAAATATTAGCTCACATTCCATTAGCTCACATGTATTAGCGCAATATGCTATCTTTAATTAGGGACTGCTGTGCTCTTTTAATGGACTGTGTGTTTGCTTTCCTTCCCTATTTAATGTTAGGATTTGGAAGCCAAGTGTATTTAATAAACCAAAAAGTATGTAAATTAAAAGAATAATGTAAATAGGAATGGAATTAATACATGGAGTGTGATTCATTAACCGTGGGTTTTTAATTTTCCCATCATGCATTGGTGTGATGACCTGCAGGTTCAAAGCAATCGATACTGTGATGTAATCTCTCTTTCCTTTAGTGGGTTTGTACTTACGTTTATATATATATATATATATATATATATATATATATATATATATATATATATATATATATATATATATATATATATGTGTGTGTATATTGTTTTACACAAATGAATACAGCTTTGTTGAGCATAAGACAATTTTTTTTCTCATTTAAAATAAATATCGACCACATGCTTTTCTGTGGTAGTGTATTTTTAAATAGTCATGTAAACGGTGTATATGGCCTAGTATTTAGTATATACTGTATATTGTAGTTTTCCATTCTGAGCATAGCCTTTGTCTCTTTGTGTATCGCTCTCATTCCCTGTCTCTTGCTGTACAGCCTTTACTGCAACTGGGTTGTCAGTCTAACGGGTTCCATAATGAAGCAGACAACAGGCCATTAGGCTCCAGGAGTTTAATTGCTCGTTAATTGGCTAATTAGTGCTCTGCTTTGTTTTTCACTCTCCCTTGACTTCTGTTATTTGCTTTTAATATCCCACCATCGTCTTACATTCTCCACCTTCCGCGCTTGTTTTTAGAGATGCTTGGATGGAGGTGGTTATGAATAAGATCATGTGCATCTGTTCTAA